>BPTQ01000005.1:140898085-141168633 GCA_019973895.1 Chrysanthemum seticuspe | reverse complement strand
CTTGGCAGGAATACTCTTAGAAGTACCTTACCATCTTTCACTTTTACCGAAGAACTTCGCAAGACTGCCTTGTAATACGAAGTTTCTGTCTTCGACCTATGGTAAAATACCACCTTAGGCACTCAACTAATACGTGCTCAGCGTATTTAGTTTTATGAGATAAGTAGGGCCTCGGCTATTCTACATAGTCCTAGAATTCTTTGAAATAATCACCGGGTTATACTTTCGGCTATATCGAGTCATACAGTCATCCACGGACTGAACAACTAGACGCGGTTTGTCAGTTCAGTTTTTCTGAATTTTGTCGAGTCTGTGTTTATGTTAATTCTAGTCTCTTATGTCCCCTAAGGGCCCAGCAAATCAGGGTTCCTCTGAGTTACCACACAATTTGTTTGTGTCCAATTCCTTTCCAAATCAATCAGTAGTGTAATTTCTAATCATAACCTTTGCAGATCACTATCCTTAGTGATCATTCTATCCTCTGAGTTTGTTTAACACACCATTGAGTCTCCTTGGGACTAAACGACCCGGGAATCCCCTGTATTCTCTGATCTTAATTGTATTTGTGTCTGAGCTGTTTTAAGTCTTTTTGACTTGACTGTTTGGCGCAGATCAACAAGTCAGGCACCTACTGACATACTGAGCTATATCGGCTTTCATATTGGGCCACTAATAAAGTTTCTTAAGATCCTGATACATCTTATCGGCTCCGGGATGAATAGAGTATTTTGATTTATGCGACTCGTGCATAATCAACTCACGGATTCCACCATAAAATGGTATCCAGCTTCTGTCTTTGAAGCATAATGTTCCGTCAGAACGCTTCAAGAAGCCATTTTCACTTTCTACCATTCCATGAAGATTCTCATAAGGACGGTTCTCTTCCGTCAATGCCTCTGTTTGGGCGGCTAAAATTTGAGATGGTAAGGGCGAAACAATGGTCATTCCTAATGATCTAACAAGTAGGGGTGGAATGTCCTCTTTACGACTAAGTGCATCAGCCACAACATTAGCCTTACCAGGATGATAACGAATCTCACAGTCATAATCACTAAGCAATTCCAACCAACAATGTTGTCTCATGTTCAGTTCCTTCTGGTCTAAGATATGCTTCAAACTCTTGTGGTCGGTAAATACTACACACTTGGTTCCATACAGGTAATGTCTCCAAATCCTAAGAGCAAACACTACAGCACCTAACTCAAGTTCATGGGTGGTGTAGTTTTTCTCATGCTTCTTAAGTTGTCGGGATGCATAAGCAATCACCTTCTCACGTTGCATCAAAACAGCACCTAAGCCTTTATGTGAAGCGTCGCAGTACACGACAAAGTCTTCGCTTCCTTCAGGCAAAGCTAGGATGGGCGCACTACACAACTTCTCCTTCAGAAGTTGGAATGCTTCTTCTTCCTTTTCTCCCCATTCATACTTAACATCCTTCTGCATTAGTTTGGTCAACGGCTTAGCTATCTTAGAAAATCCCTCAATGAATCTCCTATAGTAGCGTGCTAACCCTAGAAACTGTCAGATTTCTGATGGGTTCTTAGGAGATGCCCATTCCTTAATGGCCTTAATCCTAGTTGGGTCAACATGAACACCTTGACTATCTATCACATGACCTAAGAATTGCATGAACAAAATCCAAAATTCACACTTAGAAAATTTGGCATACAGCTTCTCCTCTCTCAGCAATCCTAAAATGAGCCTCAAATGCTCTTCGTGCTCCTCACTACTCCTAGAGTATATCAAGATATCATCTATGAATACTATCACAAACTTATCCAAGTATGGCTTACACACTCGGTTCATGAGATCCATGAAAATCGTTGGCGCGTTGGTCAAACCAAACGACATCACCTGGAATTCATAGTGTCCATAACGAGTTCTAAACGCAGTCTTAGGGATATCCTCTTCTCAAACTCTAAGCTGGTGATAACCAGATCATAAATCGATCTTAGAAAAGACACTAGCTCCTTGGAGTTCGTCGAATAGATCATCTATTCTAGGTAACGGATATCGGTTCTTCACTGTTAACTTATTCAATTCCCTATAATCAATACACATCCGAAACGATCCATCCTTCTTCTTCACAAACAACACCGGTGCTCCCCACGGTGACGAACTTGGTCGAATGAATCCCTTCTCTAACAATTCTGCCAACTGTTTAGATAGTTCCTCCAATTCTCTTAGAGCAAGTCGATAAGGTGCCCAGGCTACGGGTGCCGCACCGGGTATCAACTCTATTTGGAATTCCACTTGTCGGACAGGTGGAATCCCTTGCAGATCGTCGGGAAACACGTCCGGAAATTCTCTAACAATGGGTACATTGTTAAGGTGTCTTTCACTCTTTTCCTCACTTTTCTTTTCAGAAATCCGAGCCAAGAAAAGACAACCTCCTCTATCGATGTACTTCTGGGCCTTAATACAGGAGATGATGCTCAACCGGGAAGGACTTCCACAGTCGTTCCGATCTCCTTGTATGCTCAGAACTTTTCCGCCATACGGTAAACGCACAATCTTCTCATCACAAATGATGTGTGCACTGTTCTTCGACAACCAATCCATTCCGATAATGACGTCAAAACTTCCTAAGGTAACCGGCAATAAGTCTATACTAAACGGGTGGTCTAGGAAACTTAAGGTACAACCTCGAACTACGGTGTCTATCTTCTCTCTATTCCCATTCGCTAATTCCACATCGTAACTAAACCCTAGAGGTGTTTGGGAGATTCCTAGTAATGGCATAAAATTGGTGGATACGAAACTCATATCCGCACCAGTATCAAACAGTATGGAAGCATAGCGATTATTGAGAAGGAACGTACCCGTAACTACGTTAGGGTCCTCGCCAGCTTCCTTCCTAATAGCGTAAACATGCGTTGTTCCCATGTCTCTCTGCTGATTCCTAGCACCATGGTTTCCCTGGTTTTCCACAACCTCACGCTTCACAGGGTTTAAGCCATTACCTTCTACATTACCGGGATTTCCTCTCATCCACGGCTCTCGGCACTCATTCTTAAAGTATCCCTTCTTTCCACATCCAAAACAGGTGACAGTGGCCTTCCAGTCCGCTCCTTGTACAGTTTGAGCTGCAGCAAGTGGTCGGGACCTACAGTCTTTGGCCAAGTGTCCTACCTTAGAGCACTTCCTACACACATTCGGGCATAGTCCGTGGTGGTGTCGGTTACAACGACCACACACAGGCTTACTACCTTCGTAATCTTTCCTACCTCCATTTCCTATGGTGAACACCTTGGCTGTCTCTTGCCGTTTGTTGCCATTCCCTTTTGCAACCCCGTTCCTCTTCCTCTTATCACTCCTATCATTCTTACCCTTGTCTCCTAATTCTAGCACACAAGAGTCCATCAAACTCTGAGCCACAGCAATTGCCTCTTGCAAATTAGCTGGCTTGGCAGCGATGACATCATTTCGAGTAGCCAAAGGCAATCCATCAGTGTACCTTTCAATCTTAAGTTCTTCGGTGCGAACCATTTCAGGGCAGAGCAATGATAACTCTTGTAAACGACGAGTATAAGTCGCCATGTCAGTACCCTTAACCTTATGGTTCCATAACTCACTCTCTAACTTCTTAACTTCATTCCTAGGACAGTAAGTCTTAATCAGGAGAGTCTTAAACTGAGTCTAAGTCATACTATAAGCTACATCAATTCCTACTGATATGTGGTAGTTATTCCACCAGGTCAACGCCTCGTCCTTCAAGGTGAATGTTGCATACTTAACCTTACAATCCTCATCACAGTTACTCACAGCAAACACAGATTCAGTTTTCTCCAACCACCTAGTCAGGTAAACTACTCCCTCAGATCCTCCAAAATCAATGGGACCACAGAATCGGAACTCTTTGTAGGTACAACCTCGAGTTCGATTCAGCATTGGGGTTCCACTAGAGGTGTTAGAAAGATTAGCCTCAGCTAGCAGTTCAGCGACACGCTGCGACACTAGCTGGTCAATGTGGGCTGGGTTCACAAGTGAAGGGTTTTGTGGAACAGGACCATTCTCAGCACGGTCGTTCACATTCGGGTTTTCTACAGCTGGGTTATCAGTGTTCGGGTTCTCAACATGTGGGGTGGTCGGGGCCGGACGACGACCTCGACGACCAGGGGCAACAACAGCAGCAGTAGTTGCTCGGTTGTTCCTAAGCAAGTTTCGTCTTGTTGCCACCATTCTGGAGGCAAGAAGAACAGTTTCATAAGTTCACAATTCGGGTTCTAAAATAGAGTTGGGTTCCAAGGATCACTAAATAACGCCTGAATACATACTCAAGGCCAACAAGGATAACGCTATATCAAAGCGAAACAATCGGATACCGCATCATAACTAAGGATGCATGTTCCCATAACCATAACTCATAGGTTTCAAAAGCGAAAATACATGGAAGGATACGAAGAAATCAAAAAAAATCCTAATAACGATACTAGTAAATAACTGGGATAATCCTACATCTCGAACCAGGTACTACTTAGTTTCAAGATGGTACAAAACCATAAATCTAATAATATCTAGCCACGTCTACGAATACCACTCACTGACCTCCTAACATCATCAACCTCTCTCCACAATGATGCTAGCTCAATACGTCGAGCGTCACGATCACTCTTAAGCTCTGCGACCTCTCTCTCCAACTCACCAATCCTACGCCAAATCGCTCTATCAGCATCACGAGCTATCGCGAACCCTCTCAGCAGGTCCCCAACCTGCTCCTGGAGCTCCGACATACCCTCACGCAAAACCCTAGTCCTCCTGACTACAGTACCTATATCAACTCTCAGATCCTCTATACTAGCCCTAGATACTCCAACTAATCGGTTCGTCAACTGACTAAGCCTAGTACCCTGCGATGTAATCCTCTCCCACATCAGACCCGTCTCACCATACTCCTCGGGCTCAGAAACAATCTCTGATGGTATCTCAGATCCTAACGGGCTACCTATATAAGGTGAGTAAGGTGGTGAGTCGATGTCTAAAGGCTGTCCAGGGGACTCAGGCTTAGGCAAAGGAGAACCTGGTCCCGAAGAATGTGCAGGACTCTGCAATGGAGGACTACCCCCTTCTGGGATATCCTCATCATCCTCCTCCTGAGGATCCTCATCCTCATTAACATACTGCTCCTCAATCTCATGCTCCTCCTCAACCTCATGCTCCTCCTCGCCCTCATCCATAGGGGAAGATTCCATGAGTCGGAGTCTCTGTGCAAGTAAATCCTGAGGTGGTACACTAGGAGATGTAGGCCTCCTAAGACATGGTGATGTTGGTGGTGATGACAGAAGAGAGTGGGCTGCTAAACGGATAGGTGATGATGGTGGTCTCACGGACATGCGGGCAGTGCTATAAGCAAGCCTAAGAGTCTGTGCTCGTGCTAAAACCTGATGTAAAGTGAGCTGCCTAGCTGAGCTAGGACGATCTGATGATGATGAACTAGTGTGACGGGCAATCACATAAGGATCACCCTGCGCAACCGTCATGAGAGTCAATGCTGGCGAACTAGCAACAGCAAGGACCTCCTCAGACACATCAAAAGCTAGTGAAGGCATAGTCTGTGACAATGGCATAGGGTGGGTATAAGTGTTCGAAACAACTAGTTTTAATAAGCGCATCAACTTAACCAAAACATATATCACATAATGAAAGCTTTTAAAAGTAGAGGTACCGCATTACTCAAAACATGCCTTTAATCAAACACATGAGTTCAGTTCTATCACATAATCCCATATCAAATCAATCGAGTTCAAAATTTCCAAAATCACAATATATCGTTTACTCAAATCAAATTCCGTAATATCTCGATAATCACATCTCATTTTCCAAAACCAATAATCATATCTCATTTCCAAAATCCGTAATCATATCTCCCAATAATAACGTTTCTATAATCAGTTCACAATATCCCTTAACATATCATCTCATAATTCAAATCGCAGTTCATACCATAGTCAAATAAGAAGCTTCGGCTTAGCAAGAGGGCGTGCGTCGGTCGAGGATCAATTTTTCTTAAAAGTGGTTATAGTTTAGGGTTTATAAAATACCTAATTCTCTATAACCTTGAGCTCTGATACCAATCTGTAACACCTCCAAATCTCGGTACAGCGGAAGACTTAATCAAGTTTTTGGGGCGTTACTGTTGGATTGGTATCGCACACAAGTATAGCAAAAAGATAGTCATTTAACATTCAAAACCAATCCCAATTTAGTTAATCCAAACATTTAATCCAAAAGAGTAATTATTAGGCCCAAAACATAGTTTAATAAAATAGGTCCTGATAGTTTATTAGAGTCAGAAATGATCCTTGAACCCCGCCTTCTTGCCAAGCTTCCACCGATCAAGTAATCCAAAAATCTCTCAAATACCTGAGAAATTATGCTAAAAGGTCAGCTTACGCTGGTGAGTTCATAGGTTTAAGTTCAACAAAATCATAGTGGACCTGTAAGAGTTGATTTGCTATGCAAGACCTAAGATAGATAAATACCGTTTGCACACCGATCCTACCCGGATCACCAATCATAACACATGTCCCGCATCCAGGGACTACTCGGGCCCAGCGACTCTAGTCTAGCCCTGTCGTGGCAAAATCTAGAACAATTTCCAACCCCGAACTAGGTCGATGTAGAAGTCTATTCTTAGTTAGGCACGGTTAAACCTAGACTAAGGCAACAACTACCGCACATCTATCTAAATAGTCAAGCATATAAGCAAATCCAAATAGTTTTAGCAGTCCAAAAACAGCAGCATGATTCTCACCCCAAAATAGTTCAAAACGTAGTTAAAACGTAGATAAAAAAGGGGCTTTGAAACTCACCTCAAGCAATCAACGCACAAATAAACACTAGCAGAAGATAACGGTATCACAGCACAGCAACTATCGAATCGGCACAACCTATTAATGTAGACCAACTTTAATATATATATTCCTCAAAATCAACGTTATCTACCCCCAATATGTTCCATTTCTTTATTTCCAAAAATGTCTCGTTTCACCATTTAATCCTAGTGTTTGGTATTCCTCATGTGGGTGTATCGACTCAATATGATGCCATGAATGCACTCAAACAACCAATATATAACTCAATGCGATACAATGTGACCTCTAAACGATAAGCTCCATAGTTCAATAAGTTTCGGAATAAATAGTAGACCTTATCGAATTCGTCAACTCGATAAACTTATTTATTTATTCGTGTCGCTTATTATCCCATAAATCAATCGTATCCTAAACAGTCATAAGGATAAGTCACCCATTAATAAGGTTACCCAACGTACCTAGCGGGCTCTTATTAGATTCGTCAACCTAATAAGTCCGCTACCCACGTGGATCAACACTATTAATGCTAGGTTATCCGTAACCCATGCACACAACGTAAGCAATTAAATACTTAAACCAATATTAAATGTCCACAATTGACATTTATTGATAAACGTGTACTCGAAACATTAATTACTTATTTATTGCAAAACATTTCTAATTTAGTCGTTAGTTTTCGTTTAAAAATAGTAAATAACAAGATAAGACTTGTTATCGACATTTTTGGTACAAAAGCCCATTTATTATTTCTATTTCATAGTTTATTAGCATTTTCATATATATATATATATATATATATATATATATATATATATATATATATATATATATATATATATATATATATATATATATTTCGTCAAATTCCCATATAAGTCTCATATCGTTATTCGTTTCGAGTCCACAAGCACGAGTCATAACTTCTCGGCTTTTAATCAATCAATAGTCCAAATTATACTAAAGTCCATGTTACGGCTTTTACGGAGTCAACTATTGACTAAAAGTCAAAGTAACGCCGACGTAGCTCAAAGTCAACAAAATATATATCAAATCCAAATTTAAAAGTCACAATATCGCAATTCAATCCCAAACCAACTCAAAACAATCTCGCCAACCAGTCAATCAACCAAAAGTACTTGAAACCAATGTTATGATCCTAATGGTCATGACACGGTCGCGGTCAAGACCACGTGAACCAAACAAGCTCTAGAAGCTTTTCGGCTCCACGCGTCTCATCCAAACCTCAACTACATCAACCAACAAGCTACCAACTCGACCCGACCAGGACCCATGGTCCATGTGGGTCTCGTACGCCTCTCATGAGCCACGTACGAGCCCTAGGTGGTTCGTACGTCCCATGTTTCACAACCAAACACAACCAATTTAATTCCACAACACCCAAATCCAATCATTCAAGCTCCAAACACTAACCAAACACAAAACCCATCATCTATCTTAACCAAAAATATGAAGCTAAACCTAAAATGCATAAACCCATCAAATTGATACACCACACATTTACCAAACACTAATTACTTGTTTATTTAGTCACTAATTAGACTTAATTTCATGTTCCACCCAAATCTGTTCATAGGGTCGAAACCCTAATTTTCAATTCGTGGCTTATTATTTCCCAAACAAGCTCAAAACTTGTTCCATTTACCTTATTCAATCACCAATTGCAAAACCCACTTGAAACCCTAAAAGTACGAATATTAATCCTTGAATTTGAAGGTGTTATTGAAGTCCAAATGGAGCGTGTAATATATGGTTGGAAAGAGGAGAAAGAGAGCTTCAAGATGGTGGGGGGGTGTATGGTGACGCGCCGCCGGCGGGCCGTGGTGGCCGGAATAGTGGCCGGCAGTGGTGGGTGGTTTAGGGTTAGGGTTTTTAAAGAGATGGTGTAGAGAGAGAAAGAGTTAGTGTGTGTATTTTAGAGAGAGAATGAAAGAGGTGAAATGGGAATTGGATGGGGTATATATACTAGGCCACTAGGGACCTCAAAATAATTATTTTGGAGGAGGGGGGCGCCGGTTTCAAGAGAAAGGGGAGGGGTCGGAGTTGTAATTTTTCGTAACTATCCCGTTTACCCATTCCCGAGCTCATATATTGTCCCCTGAGTGTCTCACAACATTTATTTAACTTTCTAACATTGTTATTTACATTTTTCCACGAGTTTTGACTATTTATTTGTCAATTTTCGAGTTACGGTCTAAAAGTTACAATAATTCTTGTTTTAGGCTTTTCTAGTGCCGAATCGAATAGTGCCTACCAAATAGAGTTAAAACTCATACGATAACTCATTTAATAATGAAATAAACCATAAAAACCAATAGATGATATAAATCAAGTCATGGTTTATAAAAATAGTGATAAAGGCAAAAGCTCGGTTTAGTTTAACGTAATGCGGTTACCTAAAATAGACTCCTTAAATTTGCCAGTTGTCACAGACGGTTCCTTTGGTGTTGTAACATTCATAGCATACTTGGCGGGATACTGATTTTGACAGTATGTGTAATGTTGTACTTGTTGACGAGGGTTTGGTGGAGCCATTTGTGGTGGAAGAGGGTTTGCTCCTTGAGGAAAGTGATGAAATTGTTGTTGAAATTGTTGCAATTGTTGTGGAGATGGTGGAGGATATTGTTGATAGAATTGTTGTTGTTGAGGATACTCATGAGGAAAGTAGCTAGAGTATGGTGGTTGAGACATCTTGAAACTTCTGTTGATGATGGATCTTTGTAGTCGAATGAAACTTAGAGTTTGTTGATGAAGTAACCTTATGCGTAGAAATCAGCTTAGGCGTATAAAGTAACCTTACGCGTAACACCCAACTTATGCGTAAAAGAGAACTTACGCGTAGTAAAAGCTTATGCGTAAACAGGATAAAAGCTTAGCTTAGGCGTAAACCAAAGACTTAGGAGTAAAATGCTTATGCGTAATACTTCCTTAAGCGTAAGACAAGCTTATGCGTAGAAAAGGCTTAGGCAAAAGTATTCTACGCGTAAGAATTAGACTTAGGCGTAAAACTAGGGTTTTGCCCAAAAATCCTTTACACTTATACAAGTGTAAAAGATATCCAAAGTCGAAGTGTTTTCAGACTTATCCAAGCAAGAAAACACTGAGTAAACCAACAGCAGTGAAGATCAAATGATGAACTGCGTACACGTAGACTGCTGCTTATGCGTAGACCTTGAGCTTACGAGTAAAACTAGGGTTTTGTTACGAGTAGAAAGTACAAACTAACACCAAAACTGATTTTTATGCCCAAAAGTGTTTAGAAACCTGATTTTTATGATCAAAGAGCTTCAATATCACCAAAATAACACAAAAGTTTGAAACTTGATGATCTAAGACACGTTTTCACCTTACCCATAGACACATGTATACGCACAAAATCAATCTTAAAAACTATTCTACACACGTAAAGTTTCAAACTTGATGCTAAAAACGTAAACTTTAACACTAAATAGACCTTAAACCACAAAAATCTTGAGTTTTTAAGTGTAATATTTAAAGCTTTTAGGCGTATGAAAGATTAGCTTATAAAATCCACGCGTATGAATAACAAACTTCAAAAACAAATATGTTTCACCCAACTAGATGGCGAATGATACCATTGTTAGGTCACCATATTGTAACACAAGCATCAATATGTTAGAAATAGATAGAGAAGTGATCGGATGAACACACAAACACAAAACACTCGTATGATAATAGAAAGGATATGCGTAGGTATTAGTGAAATGTGAACAACCAACCTTCAAATGAAGGTTTACAAGTCTATTTATAGGAGAAGGGACTAGGGCAATACTACAAGTCCCTTTCCTTCCTTATTGGATTTGGGCCAAGGCTTATGGGCTTTCTACATAAGCATTGCCATTAATACAAACATAAAAGCCTAAATAAGCAACCTATTACATATTGATTACAATCACTTGAAATATAGTTTAGAAGTGATTCCAACAGTGATCCTCAGTGATTGAATGGAAACTCCAGCCAGGGTCAACATCTAACAGCCCTGACAGCAGGTCACTTCGGTAACTCCTTGTGGGTTACGCTTAGTGTTGTCTCAAATAGTCTACAGTCGTGAGGTGATACTTCGGTGTACCTCAGCGACTCACCTGGACTGTAGATGTACTTTGGTACATCATGTTAGCCTACTTGAGGGCCTCCAGTTCAGGAACAGCCTTTGTAAGAATTAGAGTCGTGTTTTCACACTATGCTATTAACACCCTCGAAATTCAAACTTGTAAGTGCTGGAAATCCCGCTAAGGAGAATTGAATCAAGTAATGCCAACTTGAACTTGTTCAAAGTAATGCCAACTGTCCCTCCACGGGATTCAGACGACTGATTTGCCCGACCAAGGTGAATGGAATCAAGACATTCATCAGTAAAACAATCGTAGTGGTCAATTCTTTAAGAAAAGTCCACAATGATCGATTGGTGTTTTTCACTAACCCATTTTATGCAGCTACTGATGGATGTTCCTGGGAGGAAAGACCGTGATGAGTCTCCACATGCTCATACCAACAACATCACAAAAAAAGTTCTCTCAAAATCAAAGGCAACTCAAAAGTCAAAATGATTCTTCTTCAAAGCCAAAGAATTTACAAAGTTTAAAGACTCGAGAACTACATCACACTTTGAATTCAAAGTCAAAAGACGTGTCAGCATGGTGGAGAAAGACGTGGAGACACCTAACCAATGAAGCTAACAAACGGCAGACAACAACATACTATCACAACATCCAAAAAATAACAAAGAACAAAGAATACAACGATGTCAAAGCAGTCAAAAGAAACAAAGCATCTCTACTCACAAGAAAGAAGAATGCTAGAAGACGTCAAGCAACCGCTATTACATCCTCACTAACACTTAGGGGGAGATTGTTGGAATCACTTGTAACTAGTATTATCAAGTGTTAGTCATTTCATTATAATAGGTTACGTATTTATGGCTTTTATGTTTGTTATTAGTGCTAGGCTTATGTAGAAAGCCCATGAGTCTATGCAAAGGCCCAAAAGGCCAAGGCAAGGGAGGCCCTAATCCCTTTGCCTATAAATACATTGTAACCTCTCCTTGGAGAGGTATTGCTCACTTTCATAATAGACATAAACCTTTCGCTTAATCATATGTGTGATTGTGTGTAACCTTCCCTTCTCATCTCTTGTTTCTATCATCTACATACTTGAGTACATATTATGGTGACCTAACACCCTCGGAAATGTATTTGGAGAGCAACCAATGACATACTCCTGACCCGTGTTAAGCTTTTACAACGAGGTTTGTCTTAGCCTCTTCTTTTTGCGCCTTTTTTGACTAGGATGAGGAATTTCTACACCACGATGTTGACTTGTCCTTCCAGTTCTCAATTATGGTGTAAATTTTGGAATTGATGGCGTATTGATTCGCCTCCCAACACGGTGTCGATCTCAGCTTTATTTATTGGATTATTCTCTGCCACTCTCGAAGTCGTTAAGTAAAGTTTTTCAAGCTACTCTCTATGTTCTAATTTGATAAATTTGGAGTTGGCGAAATCAAATTGTGCTAATTCGGAATCCTCACATGGAATTCATAGGAAAGACATTTTCGTTGAAACTCAATCTCTTTTGCTTCTTTATATTACCAACAGAGGGTTTAAAATATCCATCAGTTGGAATATCTGGGTGTCAAATCCTAATTGCAACGTTTCTCTTATCATGTAACTTCCGTTGGGGCTTTAGATTGGTTTTCTGTTGGTATCCTAGGTGGTGTATCTATATCTATTTTTTTTTCTTGAACAGAAATCCTTCTTGGAGACATGTTTTGGCTTGTATTTCCTCTCCTCTATTTGAGGGTTTTTCTTAATAAATTCTTGCCTATTCTAAAAATAATAATAATAATAATAATAATAAAAAAGTGAGCACAATATGATATGTGCATTCATTCTTCAATTCGTTGACCTTTTTTTTCCAATTGTAATGTACGAATACACTTATGTGTGTTTCTGTTAAAGAGGAGAGTATGCATTAGCAATTAAGCAATTGTTCTAGGATCGTTGTGATTCACCTTCTTCATGTTGACCATAGAAATGTCCAAGTCACTTTATGTTCTTCTAGTAATATTGTGTCGATAATATCCATATATACCTGAGTTAAAGTACTTTTATCACAGACGAAAGACAACGTTTTCTACTAGTAATATATCATATGATTGATAATGTGGCTATAATGCATTTGTACATCAGACGACACTGTGGATACATTGTCTTGGTTTTTAACTTTAAATTTTAGTTTTAGCGATCTTAGCTCTTTTGAAGTCTCAGTTCAAGTGTATACACAAACATAAGATGATATCCTGAATTGGTATCTCACAAATGTACTTTGACACTATTTTTTGGTCTTTGGACTTAAGTACATGTTATATTAAATGTTTTGTATGTTCTGTAAATATTCTAATGTCTATATCAAATGGGTATTTTTGGTCTCAACATCTCACTACTGTGTAGGTTTATGGTGCTGAATCATGGCCCCCAAAAGATCAAACAAATGAAAACAGAAACTGTCGTCCAGTGACAACATCGGAATTCGGTCTCCTGGACAAAGCTCTGTTGGTCAAAGGGTTGTGTTCTCCAACAATATTGCTGGTAATCAAGAACTTTTTATGCATTTGTATTTCAATACTCATTATTCTAATATGTTTGTGAGTAAGTGGTCACATCGTTAGGCATCCAATTACTCATGTCAATCATGTCAAACAAACTGCTAACATTTCAAATTTATTTCAGACGTGTCAAAATGGATCAGAATTAGCTGAAGTGATTAAGTTGGATTGATCTGAGTATACCTTACGACTCTTTCTTTTATGAAAAGGAGACAATAGTATAGGAATACATACACTAATAGCAAATTATTAGCTTTATATAAACACTGTTGAAATTGGTACCTTTACTCAGTCTGATCTAATTTCCATACTGTTCTTGTATATCCATCAAATAATGTGGACAATTTTGAGGCACTTTTCAAGATGTCAAGGAAGACGTTTAACCACATACGTTCCATGGTTAGAGATCACATGATGTATCTACCTAAAAGCTTTAGATTTCAGGATGGTAAAGAAATGTCTCTGAACGATCAAATTGCCATAGCTTTAAGGAGGCTGAGCTCAGTCGATCCAACAATAAACATTGTAGATTTCTTTGGAACAAACAAATTAACTGTCTTTGACATCACATCGTTGTTTGTTGAGGCATTGGGAGCATGTGGACGCGACCATATTTCATGGCCAAGAGATGTGGTTCCTATAAAATCGAACTTTGAGAAAGCTGGAGGTATGCCAAACTGTTGTGGTGCAATCGAGACTGCTTATCTCAAAATGTACCCACATAATTCTGAATGTGACACCACTGTATGACTTGATATCAAGAAGAAAGATAGTATGATACTAATTGTGGACCCCAGAATGCGGTTTGTTGATGTGGTTATTGGATGGCCTAGGTCTATGACTAAAGAAGACGTCCTTGTAGGATCTCAAATCTATAAATTGGCACAAAAGAGAGAGAGGTTGGATGTCAGCAGAATGAAGCTTTGCGAAGGAACTGAACTTAGAGAATATTTAGGGTGTGTTTGTTTGATTAAGATTTTCCGCATCTGAATCTGACTACCACATCTTACTAGTAAGAGGTGGCTATAATGTTTGAATCTGAATGAAAAAGTGTTGTTTTTTTTTATAATTGTTTGAATGGTTTTAATTTTTCTTTTTTAAGTATATATTAAACTATTGCAAATACGATTAATAAATAGATAGTGTAAACTTGAAACAAAATATTTTTATCATAGATTTAACACAATTATAAATTATTAAATAAATTATCTTAATACATATCCAAATTTTGAAATAATAAAAACTATTACATAAATCGTCTTAAAATAAAACATAAGCTTAACGCAATGAAACAAGAATTAAGTAACTTAACCAATACCAAATAATTTAAACCTAGCTTTGCCTAATTTGAAGATGAATAGGTTGAAGAGTTTTGAAGATGAATGAGTTGAAGGGTTGTTAATAAAAGGCAGTAAGATCTTTTCGTCACCTCTTACCGAGTTAGACATATTAGCTCTTACCATGTCCGACTAGTGATGAAAAAACAAACAAGTAAAACGTCTGACCGCCTCTTACTGGTAAGAGTAAGAGGGCTAGTAAGACTTTTTTAAAAAAAACAAATGGTTGATAACTCCATACAAGTAAAAAGAAATGTCAGAAGATGAGAATTTAACAAGAAACATTTAGCAGCAAGATTAGTTGCTAAATGCTAATCGAGCATTGAACAAACTTAAGAATGTTTGGGCGGTTATTGACGGTGGTATGTGGAGTCCCGATAGGAATAAGCTGCCAGTAATCATTCTTGCATGTTGTTTACTTCACAACATTGTAATCAACATGGAAAGAGACAGGAAACTCCTTGATTCTGTGGACGAAGATGTTGCGGATACCAGAGACAAACTATGTCTCTACCTGGCAGGGAAACTCCTTGATCAGGCATGTTCAAGATGTTACAGTTATTTTCTTTTGGTATTTTAAGATTTTGGATTTCTGTTTATGCTCCTTTCTTCAGACTGAGATTTATTTAGCATGTCATTTTAAGATTGGGTTTTTTTTAAGATATGTTTCAGAACTTGATTAGCTGTCATATATGTGTGTTGGTCTTTAGTCGTGTTGATTAAATTGACGCAAAGAATCAATCAGATATGAAAGAGATCATTTGCATAGAAAAAGCTAATAACATTAAGAAAAAACTGTTCACAATACTGAAATTCTAAGAATTATTTCTATCAGGAAAAGAGAAAGATACTACTAAAAACTATTTCTGAAATTCTAAGAAAAAGATAATAACATAGAAGACTCATTTAGATGGAGCAAAGAAGATTTCACTGTTCATCCTCTTGGAGCGGAACGTCTTCTCAACCTCAGTGGTGACACTGAAAGAAGCATGTAGCACCTCGGGAGACAATGCCTTCCATGCCGATGTCCTTCTAGCCATATGAGTGAATATTGGGCTGCCATATTAAACATTTGTCATTAAATAGAACAATTCATTTTTTATATTGTGTTGGAATGAAATATTAGAAGACTTACTTGGGTGTGCTAATGATGGAGAACCACTCCAAACCATCATTATCAGAAATCTTGGAAACAACAAAGAACCTTGGGACGATGAACAAATCCCCTCCCTTAACTGTAGTTTCAAGAACATGTTTGCCATCAACACCAACGACTTGAGCATGACCACTGCCTCTAACAATGTAATTTACTTGAAGAGCAGAGTCACACGAGAAACCAGGAGATCACATAGCGTTACCATCCAACCTCACAAGATCAGCTCCTAAACCAACTTCACCAACCAAAGGCAAGTTCTTTGTGTTCAAAACAACAACCCGACCGCCACCCTTAATGTCAACATCCAACAGAGCATCCAAACAGTTCAAAGCCATCTCGTCCATGTGGTCTTTGTTGGGTTTAGGCATCTTAGCAGCAGCATCAACTTTGATGATGCCATTGTCTTTTTGGTTTCCAACAAATGCTTTGGCAGTGGCTTCATCCACGTCCCAAGCACGGCACACAAACTCAGTGGAGCAACCAGTGAAGATACCATTGGAACACGTTAAAAAGAAGTCAGTGAATGAGCCTGCTTTGTGGACGGTTTTGGTATCACCCAAGAAAAGAACTTGGAGCTCGGTGTCGTCTTTGTTGTACCACCATGTGATTACACCAAATGGAAGAGCAATGGTATCACCAGTCTTGATTTCTATCTAACACTTTCTCTTCTTTCTCAGGTAGAACAATTCCAGCAACTCCAATGCCTAATATTGGAAATTAGATAAAAACGTGATGTATGTCATTTTCGGTTTATAAGAGCAAGAGCTTAACCAAGCATGAAAAATAAGCTATTGAACTGCCCTGTGTGAATGTATAGCAAACAGAGAAAATAAATTTGTAGCATCTATCTAGATAAAATACTCGGTATAAACATAAAAATACTATCATAACAAGCAGTTCAACGACGTAAACGATACAACACTGAACAAACATATATAAAGGAATAAAGGATCGTAAAAACTCAACTACTAAAAAATCATAATAAAAACATGACAAAAAGAAAAGACCAAAACTATTAATTAATCACGTTCAACATTTGTGTACATCTAATCAAGTGATATATATGAACAAACAAACAAGTAAATCCAACAAAAAATCACTATATTAAAATGGGTATACCTTGAAGAACATAAGCAACCTTGGCAGAATCGGAATAATGCGGAAGAGCCAACCCATTTTTCTCGAGCAAAAGCTTACCGGCACCAATGTTACCTTGACGTAGCTAGGCTGCTAGGGTACTCGTCGGGGCACCATGCATGGTATGATCCACTAGCTCCTCCGTACAACTTCTTAGCCAACTTTGGTGATAAATCCTTATCCATTCTTAAGCAAATAAAAAAAGATTACAAATGAAAGTTGATTGAACGATGAATAAAAATGTGATTATTTGATGATCAATGGGTTAGGCAAAGGGTGTATTTATAGTGAAATATATATGATAGTATTTTGGTGTAACAAATAGTAACGAGATAAAAGGAAATGAGGATAATCAAGATCACTTAAATAAATTTAAATTATCCGTAATGTCACAAATGGATAATATGAAGATTTTTAAAAAGTCAGTTTATTATCTTTTTATCAACCATAAAAGATATACGAGTAGTTTAAATTTAAATATAAATAAAATTTATATTATTTGCCATATAAACTAAAATTGTAATCGATTTTAATTGTAAAGTTTTTTATTCTCTTGCAAAACACTCTTGTGTGATAAAAGTTTTTATAACTAATAAAGATATCTAAAAACAATATTTTTAATCCATTTTCAGAAGAGATTCTCTTTTTTCAGCTTTAAAAATAATTTTACATTTTCGCGGATAGGAATTTGTGAAAGTCCATACTTTGCAACATTTCTGTTTGACTAAAATTCGTTAAATCCAAAATGGATAGGATTTTGTAAAATAAACGTTAATTAGTACATGATTATCATGTTTTCGAATTTTGAAATTCATATACACCAACGTCGGATAACACGTTATATACAGCGATCTTTGATAACAAGTAATTTGTCTTTTAAATGTTTTTATTATCAAAGGACCCCTTTAAGTTATAACTTTAAATCATTTTCCATTTTATAGGTGCATCAAGAATTGCCATAAAAATTTTACTTACTTATCACAATCTTGCACGTGACTTCTTGATAGTTATAACTTTTTTAAAAAAAAAAAAAAAAGAGTCTGTTCATTTTGAACTGAAATTTAAATAGATAATTATATATCCAAATTAAGTTTGTGTATAGTACCAAATTCTATCCGGTTTGAATATAATGAACTTAAACTCAAGTGTCGATTAAAATGTTCCAAACTACTGTAACTTATTTTACAAGTTCTATTCAGATCGATTTCAAATGTTACAAATTCGGAATATTAGTATTGAACAATAATCAGCTTATCATTTATTGGCAACACATTTATAGTCATAACTATCTTGCATTAAATTCATTTTAACAAGCTAAAATCGTTTTAGATAATCATCTATTCCTTTAATTTAAATAAATTAAATTTAATAATTTATAATATTCAAAACGATATATAAGTGCAAATGGTTATAACAAAATATAGTACACACTTTTTTCCTAACAAAAAAGAAAATAGTTTAAAAAACACAATTATTTTGAAAAAATTTCTTTACTCTTTAAGTTTTGGGCTTATCAAATAAATTACTACCTTTCATAAACTTTGTAACATTATCTATATTGTAAACTTGGTCAAACTTTTTTATATATTTAACGAGGTGTAAACCCCCGCCGCGTTGCGGCTGGATTTTTTGTAATTTTTTTTCTAAACCTTGATAAATTAAGTTTCGACGTTATCGTTGTTTTTTTGTTTTGGTTTGCGCGAATGGGTAAAGTACTTTCAAAATTTTTTTTAAGTGATGTATTTGTTTTGTATAAAATATGATATTAAATATTTATTTTATATTTGTTAAGAAAGGTACAGTTTTTTAAACGCCACGTTGCGGCGGGGTTTTTGCCAGTTTTTTTGAATTGTCGTATGAAAGCGGAGATTTATATTATGGCACGAAAACCGATGACTACATTATGTCCCTTATTGTGTACTAAAAAGTGCATCTTTCAAGCCTACAGGGCAATATGTAACCTGGAGCGAAATCGTTTTGTGAAGCTTGACTCCACATGCACTTTACTTGATCAGGAATCATTTTTTAGACGAAGAATGGCTAATGATCTGAAGTTCTAAACCAAGGTGAGCGTACTACATAATTCATATACTTGATTTTAAAACAACAACAATGATATTAATTTAACCTACTTAGTTTATTAAGCAAGGATCTGTGACCAAAAAGAATTGAGCTTCCTATGAAATTATCCAGTAACAAATATATGTATTCCATATTGTATTATTGTATCGTCAAACAAAACGAATCTATTTTGACCCGTTATCCGAACTCACTGAAATTATGCTCCGACTTTGTCCTCATAAATCTAGTTAGTCTATTAGCCCCTCCAAGTTTCTCAAGCCTCGGCCATTCCTGTTTCCGTTTGTTAGCCGATTCATCAGCATTGTCCTAGTTGACGGCTCGTACAATAGCGTAGCTATTAAGAATCCTAAGCAAACAAAAGCAAGAATCAAGAAATATACATTTTATTCATGTATAAATAACACTTTTGACCCACTGACTTCTAAGTGAGTAAGTAATGCAGTTCTTTCACGAAGCTTAACTCGTCGGTTGCATAAACTTTAGCATGCTACCTTGAATCCTTTTCTCTAACCTATATATACAACAGACATTTAACATTTAACCTTATAAAATGTAAAATCAATTGAAAAAAAATCAATTTTCAACCAACATAATTGAAAATTTACCGTTGCCAATATCAGCTTGTTGGTCGTCAGATCTATGAATAATGAAGAAGGATAGGAAAAAAAATTTAACGCAAATATATCAGAGGCACAAGCCTGTCCAAGTGGTAAAACAGGTGTTTGTAATGGAAGATGCAAGAACACACTTGTGTGCATTCTGTTGACTTTCGCAATCGAACAATTCAGAAGTCACTTCGTTTAAGGTGTTCACGGCTACTGATGCAATACAGAAGAATCCGTAAGAGGTCTGTGATAGCAGCTAACATTTAATCATAGTTAATAAAAGATAAGAGTGACCCTGATTATAAGGTGAAGCAAGTCTCAGCTCAGACAACAAATGTTTTATTTAAAACCTAAAACACGCACCATTTTTTATACCACATGACCAACTACTAATCAAGTAGATCAGTCACTGTAGGTTTTTTGAAAGCACCTACCTGAGCAAGCCGTGCAGCCAATGACTTGTTGGGGAAAACATTATCAGCTTTCAACCCCTCTCTAAACCCATAAGTTGGAGCTTCAACATTTATATACGACTGCAAAAGAGAATAATAGTGCCTAAATAAGCTTATTCAAGTTGTTGCACATACATGTAAAATATTAATAGGAACCACATAACGACGGAAACATCAAAGTACCATAAGGTAACCGGTGGTTCCCGACTTTCTCTAGTTTCCGTAACCATAATAAAAACCTTAAACAAACATAATCATAAACGACATCGACTATATATAGCCTCTAAAACTTTGAATTCAAATCATTCGGGCATAAAACATGCTGATGAAGTAAACATATAAGCAAACCTGTTCGTTAGATGTGGAAACGAAACCTGATGTAGTTGATGTACGGGTGACCGTGGAGTTGGACAACCTGATGATACATACAGAGCAAGAATCAATCTACCATTTTCATCCTTATCAGAATATTGACGCTGCAAAAATGAAACAGCTATTACCCATCTTATTGATATATATACATATTAAGCAAATAAGCGTTTCTCCGTGTTTGGCAAAGATGACACAACATATACAATTTATATAAATTTCAATACCAAACACTGCAGAATACCAATTCTAAATATCAGATACCTACAGAGATCACCGGGGGTTTCTGTTGGAAGGACACAATTGTTTAAAGGAACGCAAGCCATTATTTTTTGGATACTTTTAGGATGAATCAACTATCCTGCGTGGCGGCAAAATTCAACACAAAGATTAACCTTAATTCATTCTTTCTTTTGGATACCTAACATAAACATTACCGTAATTACCTAATAATTAAGCTTTAAAGAAATTAAGTTGTCGGATCAAAAAAGATGACTGAGTTGGTGAGTGCATATATCCTTTAAATACTACTTCATGTAGCTTCTGCCAAACCGTCCGGTAGCGGCAGGCAATCCGCAACCGATTGATCCAAAAAATATTGTGACGCCTCCCCTGTTACCCTTATCTGTCTGCAAAATTACAATGTAACCTTGGGAGATGGTCCGTGAAATCCGAAAAACTAAAGAAATATGTGAAATATATCTTTGTATCTTGTATGATAAAAGTAACCCTGAGCATGTTGTTCAGCCCTTAGCACAGGGTTTTCCACATCTGTGTCAATGCCTCATAGATATTCTTGTATATTGTTGACGCCAACGACTGAAAAAAGCAGCAGAACAAAACAGGAATTAGCTCAAGTTTGTTGCAAAATACCGGTGAAATGATGATGTATTTTTTACCGTTTATGTCAATAATTTCCTGTCATTACATAACCACATTAATTTGAACATTTAATAAATCTGATCGCAAAACGGGTTGGTAAATAAATGAACAGCGCATAGTGATATTGTACAATGACAATTTGTTGTTCTTACCTCAAGAATAGATTTTCTATTTGAAAGAGTTCGTAAACCATTCCCAGCTGCTCAATTACATGAAATCAACAGACATCTACGACATATATATTTAAGGGATGTCGAAATACTGTTTACCTTAAAAAAAGCACGCTATCCATAGGTTTCAACTTGAACTCCCATGACTCCATCTCTATTTAACAAATACTAGACACCTTAAGTTACTTGCATATGCCAATAATTTTTTACTCTTTATTACTTAAAAAATAAAGACAAAGCATCCCATACCTGGCCTCCTGGTAAACTCTTCAGAAAGGTGGGTAGCGAGTAGAGCCCTTGGATCAGAATTATCTCAATGCCAATCATGGTTTGCGTTCCTTAAGTTGTGCTCTATTTCAATTGCACCAGCTACCCTTAGACGTTGTTCGCCTATTGTAGATATGAAGGTCTACCGTTATGATCCTGAATAAAACAGTGCTATTAATATCAGGTTCAAATAGAGTAAGTGATACAAATAAGTTTAAGAGTGTATAGAAATCCATTGACGAAAATGCACGTAGCCTTTGAAAATTACAAATTGCTCCGTATGCTCATGTAACCTTCATATTTAGACCGTATCAAAAACCTCAAACCTCCATACATGTTCAGATCTGTTTATGTAGTCGTTCACAAACGGCGTCGAGTAACCGCTCATCCATGTTCTCGAATAAAGGAACCTGCAAGGAGATTTGAACAATGAATGTTTGAAAATTGACCAAAATCCATATATAAGAGTATGATAACGCTCAAAATGAGTATGTTTTTAGTAGCATTATTGTTGGTTTTGTGTATGACAATCGACTATATTTACTCATAATTGTTGCAAAAGTGCAAAAGATGCGTATTTGTATGTGAATGTAGCCAGGTATCGCAAAAGGTGAAGAAATGAAGATTTCATGCATATTTGGACAACAACCGAGGAAGGAAGTCAAGCAAGGAAGCTCTTGGACTCAATGATTAGGAAGCGCAATAATTTCTAAGTGTCTACAACAAGTAAAGATCAAGTTTCGTCTTGGAAATCAGCAGCGAAAGCAAAGAAAAAGGCGTGAATCAAGAAAAGTTAACAGAAATCAAAATTGGGTATATGAGAGACTCCCAGTCGATCGGTTGGAGCCCGCAACCGATTCGGCTAGGCTAATGGTCAAAACACAACCGGATCGGCTGCGTCGCAACTGATCTGGCTGCGAACCCTAGAGTTACACCTTTTGTCATTTAATGTTGCCTTAACTTCCATTAATCATTAGAGGCCGATCAGTTCCAGTTAATAACTTGTAAGGGACGTTTTTAGCCTGATAGTTAAGGGTTTTTAGCTATAAAATGAACCTAGACTTAGTAGTCTAGTGTGACACAACCAAAAGTGTAATAGTTTACACCAAAGCTATTACCAACCCTTATTATTCATCCCAAAAGTCTTGTTACTACTGTAAAACGTCCAGGAGGGTCGAGAGACGAATTCTCATCCATTGTTTGATCATTCGGAGTTGTACGGTTAGGCTAGACGATTGGAGGCGTGTGGTTGCTTTATTCCACGATTTCTAATTCTTGTAATCCAAAAGCTTAGGTATTCTATGAAACTTGTCATGAATTTCTATTCTCTTGAATTATTTGAATTACCTTGTTACTACTTGTGTTTTGTTATGATTGTCATGGAGTAATTATTGAATATACTTGTGTGTAAGGATGTAGGAAATCATAGTAGTGTTCTTATATGTGATGCATGTAAATGATCTTGTTTAAATGAGTTTGTTGGAAAACTACTAGTCTTGTTTGATTTGTCGGTAAAACATGTTTAAGAAAAAGGACCAAAAGGATTTCTCCTGTGTTTTATTCCAAAAAGTTAAGTGACAAACTAGTATAGGGATATGGTGATTGACACCCACCATGTTTACTTATTGAAACAAGACTAGAAAAATTTTCATCACGAAAGGTCAAAAGATTCGTAGGAACAAGTTTAATAAGAACCTTTTACAAACAAATGGATTTTCTAAAGGATAATCATTAGGATAAGGACCGAAAGGATTACCTACGTGTTATTGTTCTTAGAATGATTTTACAAAACATAAACCAAGGGTTGGAAATCATTTGCTTATGATTTATGCATCACATCAAGAGTTTACACCAAGCCTTCATGAATACTTTCTATGATTGCCTATAGACTTCACACAAGTATATGTGTTTTTTAATATTGATTCTCACTAAACCATAATTTTGAGGAAGCCTTGACAAGCTTTCTTATTACGAATATTTTTAAAACAAATTAAAACGCAAATCTCTTGGGACGATCTCGACTTACCCACTTTTGCTATCGGGAACGAGTATACTTGCTCGTATGTGTTTATAATAATTGCCGAATAATTCGTATTTATAAATTTTTAAATCTTGCACACGGTAAGCACATCAAGTTTTTGGCGCCGCTGCCGGGGATTTGAGTGTTTTTTATTTGTTTTGTTTCTGTAAAATTGGTAATATTAGAATTTGGTTTCAAATTGATAAGTAAAAAAAACAAAAAAATGGTTTAGGGACCAACGGATTAGGCTGCGCGAGCAACCGAACCGGTTGGTGGTCTCGGTAAAATTATGATTTTTTATTTTTCTAGTTTCTAGTTTATCTATTGTTTTGTGTTTTAGTTTATAGATTATTTCTTGTTATTTCTGATTTCTAGGATAGTTTAGAAGATTGTTTGTTCTTGTTTTAGTCATTTTTAGATTTTTGGTTATATGTCATTTTTAGTTTTATTTAATTTTCTAATTAATATTGTCTTTATTAGAGTAATTATCTAGTTAATTTTCAGTTTTATATGTTTAGTTAGTTTTAATGATTAGTTAATTTTATCTAGTTAATGTAGTTTATGCTTAATTAGTATAATTAATGATTTTAATTAATAAGGGTAATGAGTAGACACACTTATTAGAGTTTAAGTTATAATTAATTGTCTTTAATTAGTTTTTAATTAATAAGTTAATTAATTTTAATTTAAAAAAAATAAAAAAAAAAAAGAAACCACTCCAACCGATCGGTTGCAACCCGCAACCGGATCGGCAGGGTGCTTTTGGTTTGAGACTTACCACCAACCGAATCGGTTGGAGGGCCAACCGATCCGGTTGGAGCTCTCGATAAGAATTTTTCTAGTTTTTAATTTCAAGTTTCAGCTTGTGTTTTTAGTCTTAATTAGTGTCTTTACTTGTTTAGAATATGTTTCTGTAGTTTGTTTTGATTTTTACTAATTCTAACGCTAATGATTTGGATGTTTTGTCTTTGGTTTTGTCTTGTTTTGTTAGATAGTTTGTTATGGATAGTTTAAGTGGAATTTCCGAGTATCTACGCAACTTGGATGAGATGTTTAAGGACACCGGTAACTCGTTGGAGAAGATTGGGAATATTTTGGAAGAAAGAAAGAAAGAGTTAGCTATCGATTCGGAATGTTTGGAAGAAGTTGGAGAAAACAAGGTTCAAGTTCCTAAAAAGAATAGGGTCGTGATTTTCACGCAAGCACCTCTCACGGGGTACAATTCACCATTTATGAGGTTTGGGACACCGTGTAGTGTTGAAGGGGTGACCGCGTGGGATGCTCAATTAAACATGGCTTATGGGGACAACTATATTGTGGACAAAGTTCTTGATAAAATTGGCCACGTTCGTTTGGATTATGAAGCTTATGGGAGAAAAATGGTTAAGAATCTTCGGATTAATATCCATGGTCATATTTTTGAAGCCGATTTTGTAGTTTTGGAGGAAAGGAACGCGGATGAACCGGGCGTATGCTTTGGGCGAGATTTCCTTGTGACAACTAAATGTCAATTGGATTTTTCTCTAGGTGAGATGAGAATCAACATTACCGATTTGGAGGAAGAGAAGGAATTCAATGAAATGCTTGTGGAATTATGTGCAAACATGGAGAAGGATAATGTGGAAATTGTGAAAATGGGAAAGGCTAGTAGAAAGAAAACTTCATCAAATAAACTAACTCATACCACCTCTACCACCAACAAGACCCATGATTACACACCATCACCACTAAACTCACCAAATACCTTCAAACCCTTAACTCAAGACCAAAAGGAAGCCATCCTAGCAAGCCTTGAACAAAAATTCCTCGAACTTAACGAGAAGAAACCGGTGATTGAAGTGCTACAAGATTATGTTTTATACCGCAAAAAGCTAGATGCGGTTATGTTAGCTAGAGCAAGGTTGGAAGATAAGGATCTTTCGGATGAGGATAGGGATAGGATCTTATTTCGGGGTATGCCACGGAAAGAGAGTGACCCGGGTAACTTCGTTTTGCCTATAAAAGTTAACGGGACCACTCCGGTTTATGCTTTGTAGGATATGGGATCAAGCGTCAACGTTATGACTTACCTTCTATTCAAGACGTTGGGACTAAGCAAACATCAACCAAATCATTCTAAGCTAACCATGGCGGACAACTCTCAAGCTAAGGCTATGGGGGAAGTGAAAAATGTGAGGGTGCAAATTGGCAACCAACCTTATTTGGCCGATTTCCTAGTCTTGGACATACCGGTTGATAAAAGTCTACCTCTCCTACTTGGAAGACCTTTCCTATGCACATGTGGAGCGATTATAGATATGGGGAGGGGGACTATAACAATCGATGATGGGATCTCAAAGCAAACTTATTATCCCAAGCCTAGGGGTAAAGTGTTAGAATTTATGGAGGATTTGGAACTCTTTGATGGGGAAGATGATTTAACTTGCTTTGAAGTTGGGCGTGATGTCCACGGAAACCCCATGTATGGACCGCTTGCCCCACCATATTTTGATATTGATGATGAAATGGAACGTGCACTTGCTGTGGAAGCCTTCTACAACCCATTTAAGAACATCCTTGTTTACAAAAAGCTCACGGATTTCTTAGGATCTCTACCCGTACAATTGAAAATTTTGGAACGGGGACCCGAGGGGTCGAGTGTATACAAAAGAGAAGAGGGAGACGGGGAATGGCATGTCAAATTCGATATATTATGCCCGGATGGAAGGAGTTAGAAAGTTCAAAACTTATGAAACATATCGTGATTTGACCAGAAATTCCAAAGCGAGGATATTTTGAGGCATGAATATTTTGAGGAGTGATAAGGAGAAGAACATTGCAACAATAATAACAAGCAATTGTTTGCTTGATTTTCATCTTTTGATGAAATTTTATTTTATGCACTTAGGGATTTTGTTTTTCATTTTAATCAATGCATTTTGACTTTTAGTTTAAGTTTATGATGATAAGTATGATGATTTAGTTTTTGAGTTAGATGTTGTTGAAAATTGCAAATGGTTGGATGAATGTTCTGTGCATCTTTGATCGGATTTTTGAGTAAACAATTTTTGCTAGGAAGGTAAAATGCCCAAGTAAAGTTAAAAAGGCAAAATACTGCAAAAAAATGCAAACCGAAACGGTTGTGTCTATGACTGAATCGGTTGGATGCAAGTATAAGTACCAAAAATTCATTTTTCCAGAAAAACACACACACACACACTAATCCTGCATCTGGGTTTCACAAAATTCAACCACTAGAAGTTGTTTGAAGATTGTAAGAGTTTTAGAAGATCATCATGGCACCTAAACAAGTAAGCATCTGCAATTAATTAACTTAATTGTGGTTTAATTAGAGTATTTGATTCGAATTGCAAATTAGGTCACTAATTTAGGGGTTTCTAATGGAATTTGAATTAAGTTGTAATCTTTTAGAATTAAATGGGTAATTGATATAGGAATGCATTGCAAAAAGAATTGTAGTGATTAGTTCAACATGGAATGAGTATTAGATGATTGAATTTTCGGATTTATTTAGGTTGTGCCATTTAATCAAATTAAGTTGCAATTGTTGATTCCTAGTTGGTAGATGATGCATTTTCAGTGAATTTTAGATGCCACATTGTTGATTAGAACATGTGATTGATGAATTGGAGTTTAGATTGTTAGTTCTAAGCATGATGAACATGTGATGATTGGAAGTTTGAATGCGAATTAAGAGCAATTTGAGGTTGTGGAAATCATTGGTGATGTTAGACTGCAGTTTAGGAATGAATTGGAATTGGAAGAATCTAGTGGGAAATCGATTGGAAGGCCAAAGCCTTCTGCAAAATAGGTAACCGATTCGGTTGCGTATCGCAACCGAACGGTTGGACAGTGGTCATGAGAGGAGCCGGATTGGCTGCCCCTCAACCGATCCGGTTCCAGGTTCTGTTTTGGAAAATTGCAAATTTTTAAACTAGACCTTAGAGGCTTCTATAAACCTTATCGTTTGTTCTAACACTCTTATATTGACTTATATTTGTGATTTCTACAGGGAAATGTTGTAGGTTGTTCAAGTTCGACGAGGATTCCACCGAACCCGATTGTTACCAAGTATTGCCAAAGGAATGCAAGGAAGAAAGTTACGTATATCATGAAAGCTGAATGGAATGCAAACTTGAAGTTTAAAGATCTCACCAATGAGGAGAAACATGCCTTTAGGGAACGTTTGTCAAAATTGCAAAATAGGACTGTTTCGGTTCCTAGGTTGGTAGATTGGGATTTTTTTAGCGAATATGAGTGTGAGAATGAGTTGCGGGGTATGATGTGGATGTCTTATGTCTATCCGGTTGATGGAGATTCGTTTGATGATTTTTCATGGGAGAGAGCTTTTAGCATTAATGAATAAGATTACCGTGAATGGTGTATGGAGTTCTTTTCGACGATGTACTTTGAAAGGAAGGTCAATGTTCGGAACATCATGAATGAAGTTTGTATTTGGTTTAGGCTTTGTGGGCAGGATTACGCATATACTTTGCCGGGTTTTGTTGTTGCTCTCGGATTATATGATCAAGATAATGTCAATCATCGATTGTTTGAAGCTCATTTCTCGAGGCTTAGGAGATTTGAAAAAGATTACCCTAATGTTCCCGCGTATTGGAATTGCGTGGGAGATCCTTCTTGTACTCGAAGGAATTATGCAACCATTAGGAATCCATTGATGAGAGTGATTCACAAGTTGTTAGTATGGGGGCCGTTTCACAGAATTGGAAGCCAGGACAAATGCCATAAGCCGGACTTGTGGATTATGATGTTGTTGGAAGAGACTGAGGATGGGAATGCGGCTTGGCTCATAGCCGAGTATTTGTCTAGGAAATCCCCGGATATCAAAGGTAATAGCAATATATGTGGAGGCCATTATGTGACGAGGTTAGCAAAGAATCTTGGGTATTACAATAGCAATGAGTTGGCTAAGTGTGGAGAGCCACAGGTTAGTAAGATATGGAATGCAATGAGTTTTGGAACAGCTTTGAATAGAAGGACAAAAACGTTGGGAGCATGGATTGAACCACAACCACAACAACCACCACGGCAGCAGAGAAATGTGCCAATGGGCAATGTACCGATGGGTAACATGCAAACGGGTACGACTAGTAGTTTTGACTCAGGCTGGGGAGATTGGAACCGACATTTGAATGAAGTGTAGGGATATTTGGAGAGATTCGATAATGTTGAGGAACAATTACATTAATGATTATTCAATTCCGTTCTTTCAACACATGGCTCAAGAAGCCAATTATGAGTTGCCTTCCTACAACCCACCCAATGTTCCACCATATCCTTTCCCCTACACCTCGTATCCTGGACAATATTTCGTACCCATATCCTGGCTATGCACCATTTCCTGACCCAGTGCCTGCGTATGGTAGATTACCCGAGGTTGGGGGATCTAGTTATGATGTTGGAGGATCTTCATCGGGAGCTGGAGGAACGAAGAAAAAGAGGAGATTTTGTTCGGAGTTTGTGGACGAACACTATGTGTCCGAAAGTGATGATGAAGATGATGATGATGAAGGTGATGAGATGAGTGCGGATGACGAATGATAGAAGATCATTCTTTGGATTGTGATTTCATAAACAATGCTTATTGTGTGTCGAACAATATTATCTCTATATCTATCTCTTAACTATTTCTATAGGATGATTATCATACTTTGTTTATTTTTATTTTTAAGTAGCGTTTGGATTGTTTGTAGTTCGTTTGTTTGTTTTGTGTATTGTGTATATTTTGCAGTTTTGTTTGCAGGATGGATATGACGGAAGCTTATTGTTGGTCAATATTTGGAGTTGGATAACTCACATGCGTGCTTATGACCCAATATGCATATTGCATATTCTATCCCGTGGTATCTTTTTGACTATTTCTTTTTTCCCATTTTATTTACTTTGAAGTTCATTTTATTACATTGAGGACAATGCAAAACTTAAGTATTGGGGAGGGAATAAAATAGAAAAAATTATACGATTTTTAATTTTTTTAGTTTTTAGTCTTATTTTTGATTTTTAGGTAAAGTTTTTGGATTCAAGTAATTAGTAGAAAATCGCCCTTAATTGACTAGTTGTTTTCACACGTTATTAAGATATATTAAAAAATAACTTGGGTATTTCAATGGTAAAATGAGGTTTTTGAAATTTTTTGATTTGAACCAAATTACGAAAGTAATTCATTTTGGATTTGATAGCATTTGCTAGCACGCATTGTAGCCTTTTTCCACTAAATTGTGAGGATTCTTTTTGTATAAAACATTTCTTTTGTTTTATATTTGCTATGAGTGTGCCGGTGATTATGTCGATTCTAGAACTTGTACTTGTTATACATTACGGTTAAAATCACTCTCGAGTGATAAAAATATGTTCAAATGATAAGAGGCATCGTAGGATTTAACCCAAATGGTCTTCCATTTTACATCTAATGTTGTTTGCTAACCACATCTGTTAGTTAACCACCTTATACGGACCCATTTGTTAGTGCTCATTTTTAGCACTAGATACCCTTAGTTACACCCTTCGAGCCAATCTTTTCATTTTTGTTTAATCCAGAAAAATACAAAAATATTTTACACCTTAAACCTTAGCCAACCCATGTCATGTCTATTGGTTTGTTGCTAGTTGTTTGGAGTGTTGGATTGCTTTTTGATGATTATGAAGAAGCTACACTTTGTCATATGTGTGTACCATTCTCCAACAAAGATGAATGAGACGTCTTTCTCATTTGTATTTTTTTTTGTGGTGTATGCTTATACTAAGTGTGGGGGAATTAAAAAAAAAGAATTATGGTTATAGCCAATGTGCTATATGGAGTATATTGATTAGCCAATGAGCTAAATTGAGTATATGTTTAGAGATCTATATGTGAAGAAGAGGAAAATATAATCATTTTCGGGATTATGGTTTGTATGATAGCTAGCGACATGGAGGTTTAGACTTGACTTTATTTTTCTTTTAAAACCAATTTCGTAAACCATCCCATGCCTTATCCATACCATTTAATAACCCAAAGCCTTAACATTATAACTCGAATAAAAGCCCTCTTTGATGAATTTATTTTATTTGTCTTGATACTTGTACAAGCTTATGGTAGAAAGCATTGATCATGACTAGGCATTGAGTGATTTACATGTACCCACCAATATATGAGTGTTGAGTGAATTCTTAAAATCATTCGTGAGGTGTTTAGTTGTGTTATCTAAAGTTATTTGGTTCATTTTAAAATTTTCACATATTAAAAGCAAATTAACAATTATTTCTCTTGAGGTGATTGTTAGATTTTTGGAACCACGATATCGAGACCATTGAAATCGATTTTCGCAAATGTTAGACCTACTCGAGAGTGAGTAGAACTTAAGTATGGAGGAATTTGATAACGCTCAAAATGAGTATGTTTTTAGTAGCGTTATTGTTGGTTTTGTGTATGACAATCGGCTTTATTTACTCATAACTGTTGCAAAAGGGCAAAAGATGTGTATTTGTATGTGAATGTAGCTAGGTATCGCAAAAGGTGAAGAAATGAAGATTTCATGCACATTTGGACAATTCCCGAGGAAGGAAGTCAAGCAAGGAAGCTCTTGGACTCAATGATTAGGAAGCGCAATGATTTCTAAGTGTCTACAACAAGTAAAGATCAAGTTTCGTCTTGGAAATCAGCAGCGAAAGCAAAGAAAAATGCGCGAATCAAGAAAAGTCAACAGAAGTCAAAATTGGGTGTATGAGAGACTCCCAGCCGATCGATTGGAGCCCGCAACCGATTCGGCTGGGCTAATGGTCAAAACACAACAGGATCGGCTGCGTCGCAACCGATCCGGCTGCAAACCCTGGAGTTACACCTTTTGTCATTTAATGTTGCCTTAACTTCCATTAATCATTAGAGGCCGATCATTTCCAGTTAATAACTTGTAAGGGACGTTTTTAGCCTGATAGTTAAGGGTTTTTAGCTATAAAATGAACCTAGACTTAGTAGTCTAGTGTGACACAACCAAAAGTGTAATAGTTTACACCAAAGCTATTACCAACCCTTATTATTCATCCCAAAAGTCTTCTTACTACTGTAAAACATCCAGGAGGGTGGAGAGACGAATTCTCATCCATTGTTTGATCATTCGGAGTTGTACGGTTAGGCTAGACGATTGGAGGCGTGTGGTTGCTATATTCCACGATTTCTAATTCTTTTAATCCAAAAGCTTAGGTATTCTATGAAACTTGTCATGAATTTCTATTCTCTTGAATTATTTGAATTACCTTGTTACTACTTGTGTTTTGTTATGATTGTCATGGAGTAATTCTTGAATATACTTGTGTGTAAGGATGTAGGAAATCATAGTAGTGTTCTTATATGTGATCCATGTAAATGATCTTGTTTAAATGAGTTTGTTGGAAAACTACTAGTCTTGTTTGATTTGTCGGTAAAACATGTTTAAGAAAAATGACCGAAAGGATTTCTCTTGTATTTTATTCAAAAAGGTTAAGTGACAAACTAGTATGGGGATATGGTGATTGACACCCACCATGTTTACTTATTGAAACAATACTAGAAACATTTTCATCACGAAAGGTCGAAAAATTCGTAGGAGGAAGTTTAATAAGAACCTTTTACAAACAAATGGATTTTCAAAAGGATAATCATTAGGATAAGGACCGAAAGGATTACCTACATGTTATTGTTCTTAAAATGATTTTACAAAACATAAACCATGGGTTGGAAATCTTTTGCTTATGATTTGTGCATCACATCAAGAGTTTACACCAAGCCTTCTTGAACACTTTCTATGATTGCCTATAGACTTCACACAAGTATATGTGTTTCTTAATATTGATTTTCACTAAACCATAATTTTGAGGAAGCCTTGACAAGCTTTCTTGTTACAAATATTTTTAAAACAAATTAAAACGAAAATCTCTTGGGACGATCTCGACTTACCCACATTTGCTATCGCGAACGAGTATACTTGCTCGTATGTGTTTATAGTAATTTCTGGATAATTCGTGTTTATAAATTTTTAAAACTTGCACACGGTAAGCACATCAGAGTGTATATTAAAACAAAAGAAGGGTGTGCGCCCAAATCACATATAATCCAGCAGGGCCTCATTCGCTAATTTTTTAACCGGTTTTCCCACGAACCTAGTAATATTACTGTTTTAACTAATATTATAATAATATAATATATACCTCATCTCTTATATTCGTCTATTTACAGTTAATACTCTGTAAAGTACTTCAACAAATTTACCCAAACACCTCCTAAGCACGCTAATAAGCAATTTCAGACGTACCCCTAAAGGTTAAGCATTTACCTAACAACCCTTTAACTATGATTTTTATTGTTAAACCACATCATAACCATTAACAAATCCTTTGGGCATAAACGTAACCTTTCAATTCAAATCTAAAATTGGTTCTTAAAGACAAAAATGACATTTATCTTAAATCATACCATAAATTAGTAACTTGTCGGGGCCATCCCAGCATTGACACAATTACCATCGTGTATCCGAGATTCTCCAGCAGTCTTGTTTTCATTATGGCTGTTGCAAGTGTATGACTGCCGCTCAAAGCTCAACCTGAGCAAACATTAATACAGTAAAAGATTAAAAACCTGAAAAATTAACTAACCATTCAAAAACAACAAAACCCAAAAATCGCATACATAAACCTGAACAAAAAATAGAAAACCGTCAGATCAATAGCTGAAACAAAGGTCAGTGAAGATGGATCTGGAAAAGTAGATGGCGGTTTTATGAAAGGCGGTGGAATGCTGACAGAAAGTTATGAAGATAACCTCGGGTTTTTTCTTTTATATATTTTGCATAGATAATGTCAGCATGCCGGTTTAGCAACCACAATGCTAGCAGGCTACGCAGCCCATTAGGAGGAACCGACCATTTGATATTCTAAGTGCCACCGACCATCACGTTAGAAAAAATTATATAAGTTGCACCGACAGTGCGCTTTAAGATATATGTATAATGAGCTTAATAACTTGGACTGATCATATTATACAAATATTTTTTACCCACTTGAACTGATCACAAGAATGAAGTCTTTTTAAATGTCAAGTTATGCTCAATAATCGATTTTAATGTGAACAAATTTTGCAACTACTAATTTAATTATCTTTAATTGGGTGCCTGGTGGTTTTGGTCCTCTGCCGCTGAAATCAATTTCCTTGCTTCATTTGCAATTTTTGTAACATGTTCATCCTCGCATCCTACATATAAGAATCCACACAAAATGTTACACATCATTAAAGTTATGCCACTAGATACACAATTTCAATCTAACATGTTACAGTGCAAGCTAATAAACAAATATGAGCATATATTCTAGCTAAAGCAAATATGACTCTCCTCAAGTGATCGAATAGGCACCATGATAATTATTGTATAACCAGAAACATCCACTAAAAAATATTTACCTCCCAACATATAAAAGCCTTCGCAATTAAACAAACATTAACGAATACAAATATAGTTCTTATATAAAAAACATTAACTTTGAATCACGAAACATCCACATACATACCTGAATGGCTAATGAATATGCATATGAGCTCATTTGTTGCTAGTAGCAGACCAAAACTCATGGTTGGGTTAACGTGCCCTCCTGTTTAGACCAAAAAAATTCATACATCTTTCTTTAAACACCCATTCGAATTTTGATAGCCCTAATTAAATACAATCAACACACCAAAAAAACAAAGGTTAAGCTCAAATCCGAGTAGCCCCCTTATTATCCTCGTCCACCGCACCACCACATAACCAACCCATTGTAACACCACCTTTTTCCTCTGCTAATTTTTGGTTCTCGCTTGTGGGTTTGATCAATCATACGGATACTGTGCGAGGTGAGAGAGGGGAGGGATAATGAATCACTGATGTTTCAGAGAGAAGAAAGACACGTATTAGGGAATGAGGGTAAGAGGGACACGTATTGAAAGGTGGAGGAATTTCTGGAATACGGCAGGAGAGATTGGGCTAAGCAGATATTTAAGGTTGGACGGCGTAGGACGGGCTACCTGATGGACTAATAATACCAGAGTTATTTTTATTCCTCACCTAGCGGATTAATACATAACAATATAATACTATTTAAAAACGAATAAAAAACGTCACCGGCATTTGGTTTTATTCTATAGGTAGAATTTTGTAATTTAGTAATAAATAACTAAATTTGGATAACTGAAGAAAAAATAAAATATACTTAGATAATTTGAGTTAATAGGTGCAGAGGTGCTAGTTGCTAAAAAGTACTCTTAAATAGTTATTGTCAAATGTCATACATTGAAAAAAAAAAGTTTTACTGTCAAACCTTCCCTATACTTAAATTTTCTAAAATATCAACTTGAATTAAATTGAAAAAACCAAAAACAGTAAATACATATACATACAAAAAAAATTAATAACCACATAGCCATTTGCACTTAAATAGTTAAACTAAAAGTAATAAAACATAAAAGAAATAAAATTTCAAAAGGTGAGTTATCTACACCCTTCCATAAAGGGGTATCCGGATGCATCATCGGCATTTAACCGAATCATATCATTTCTTTTCTTTTTTTGAACTTAACCGGATCATATCCCCCCTTTTTTTATTGGGATACCTCAATACAAATCCATACCAACAAACACTCCCACTTTTCACTATAAATACCCCCCACTCCTCTTCCCCAATTCTCATTCACTTTCATTCACAATCATTTTACATCTCTTTCAATCAATCCTTTTTTTAAATAAAAAAATGGATATGGATTTATCACCAAAACTAGCTAAGAAGTTGTACGGAGGAGCAGGTGGATCATACCATGCATGGTCACCCGATGAGTTACCCATGTTACGTCAAGGTAACATCGGCGCTGGTAAGCTTTTGTTGAGCAAGAATGGCTTGGCTCTTCCGAGGTATTCTGATTTTGCTAAGGTTGCTTATGTTCTTCAAGGTATATATATCAATCTTCTTTTTCATTTACGTTACGCTTTTTTTATTGAATTATATGATCATCCGTTATTAGTGTTATTTGTGTTTGGGATGATCAGTTGTTTATTTTAGATTTATTTATTTATTTTAGAAAAAATGTGATTTAAACAGTAGTTTATTATTGTTATTATTTTAAGTTTAATTAGTGGAGAGGTTATGGTCAATGATATATTTTAGTTTGAAATATATAAAATCCAAAAGGGATCAGGAAATAATATTAGAATAGTTGTTAATTATTTTTGAACCTAGTGGATAACATGATCGACGTGTTTTAATTTTTTTTATAATTATTTTTTGTTGACTTTTATTTTTGTAATTTTGTTACTGAGTGTGTGCAATTATAGATGATAACATGAAGAATATTATTTATTTAGTCCTTAAAATTCTTGAAAACCTTTTTCTTAGTTAATGTTTATTTTTTTAGTTGTTTTAATTTCTGATTAGAAATGCTTCAAGTTATGTTTAGTTTATTTTTTATAGGCTTGTAGTTCGTGTAAGATATTAAAAATGTACACAAAAGTAATGCATACTCTGTTTCCGTTTGCTTATTGTTGAAACGTTATGAACTTTTCACAATAGAATAGTTTTTGATAGTTTGTTATTATATGTGCTCTGTTTATATCATAGATGTTGCATATTATTTGTTAGCGATAAACTAGTACATACATACATTGTATTTTCTATGCAACTCTGTAGTTTATTTTGTTATGATCTGTGTATGTTACTGTAGTTTATAAAATTTTGATGTTCTTTTGGGCAATACAAGTTCTGTGGCTCTGTTTATTTAAACAAAATATTTGTTGATGATTTGTTCTGATATGTTTTATCTTTTTATCATGGATGTTGCAAACGAATTTTATGCTCACAATTAGTCTATAAAAGTGTGAATACAGTTTAGTAGTTAACGTGTTAATGTGTTATTAGTAATTGTCGGATCTTGTAATATAATTTGAAATGGCTTATGAACCTGAGCATAAAACATATTGTGTATTTGATCAATTAGTGTTGAATCCTTATCAACGTTTCACAGTAGATTGATTCTTTATAGTCTGTTATGATACATGTTCTGTTTTAACATCATAGATGCTACAGGTTAATTTTTGTTAGCTATACATTTCAATAAATTGTTTCTTATGATACATGAAGTTTCTGCAATTTAATTAAAAATGGCTTATGAACTCAACATTAGTTACGTATTTGTTTGCCCAATTTGGAAACCTTATGAACTTTTCATAATAGAACACGATATGTGTTCTGTTGCTATCATGGATTCTGCAGATTATTCTGTTATAAGTTAGCATTTAACACACACGCACAATGTTTTTCTATGCAATTCTGTACTTTATTGGTTGATCTTGTTATTAAATTTAAAACATGTCTTTTGAATCCAAAAACAACATACATTATGTTTGTTTTTTTGTTGTTGTCTAATTTCGATTAACACACGCTTAATGTTGGTTATCAGGTAGTGGAGTTGCTGGTATTGTTCTACCTGAGAAGGAAGAGAAGGTCCTGGAAATCAAGACTGGTGATACCATTGCTCTTTCTTTTGGTGTGATCACATGGTGGTACAACAAAGACGACACTGAGCTCCAAGTCCTTTTCTTGGGTGACACCAAAACCGCCCACAAAGATGGCTCGTTCACCGACTTCTTCCTAACTGGTTCTAATGGCATCTTCACTGGTTTCTCCACTGAGTTCGTCTGTCGTGCTTGGGACGTAGATGAAGCCACTGCCAAATCACTTGTTGGAAACCAAAAAGACAATGGAATCATCAAAGTTGATGCTGGTGCTAAGATGCCTGAACCCAACAAAGACCATAGGAACGGGATGGCTTTGAACTGTTTGGAGACTCCCTTGGATGTTGACATTAATGGCGGTGGCAGGGTTGTTGTTTTGAACACAAAGAATTTTTCGTTGGTTGGTGAAGTTGGTTTGGGGGCTAATCTTGTGAGGTTGGATGGTAATGCTATGTGTTCTCCTGGTTTCTCGTGTGACTCTGCTCTTCAGGTGACTTATATTGTTAGGGGAAGTGGGCGTGCTCAAATTGTTGGTGTTGATGGCAAACGTGTGCTTGAAACTACTGTTAAGGGAGGGGATTTGTTCATTGTCCTGAGGTTCTTTGTTGTTTCCAAGATTGCTGATAATGAAGGCTTGGAGTGGTTCTCTATCATCAGAACTCCCAAGTAAGTCTTGCTGTTTTTAATTTATCACCTGAGTATTTCCGTTTGCTAATATATTTATTTGACTACTTGATTGCTCCAAATAACATAAGCACATGTGACAACTACTTTTTAGAACCAATTTTAATAGCTTGATTATGTGATAACTTCCAAACACAAAAGCACATATATAATAATGTAAACTGTCTTCTGCTTTTATTTCAGTTGATTCTTGTTTGTTCATGATCACTTTCATAAAACACATCTTAACACTCAATGTGTAAAGCTTTGTTTTACTAACTATTGCAAAATGTCTTAAATAATGCACAACCCAATATTCACTCATATGGCTGGAAGGACATCGGCATGGAAGGCGTTGTCTCCTGAGGTTCTCCAGGCTTCCTTCAATGTGACCCTTGAGGTGGAGAAGACGTTCCACTCCAAGAGGATGAACAGTGAAATCTTCTTTTCTCCATCCAAATGAGTGCTTCCTTTTTAATGGGCTATGGTTCTGGAAATAAAGCTTTTAGGTTTTTTACATAATAATCTCTGGATTTTGGATGTTTGGTTTTGCTCCATACAGTTTTAGTTGTTTGTTTCTCTTCTGTTAATACAACCTTTATGGAACTATTTTGTGTTTTGTCTATGTTTGTTCTTTTGTGATTTTATTATTTTCGTATGTGGTTGCTCAATGTTAGGTATGTGCAGTTTTACAAGAATCAATCACTTTTGGAATGTTGTCTTTTCTTGGAAAAGCAGCTAACATTTGGTTAAGTTTAATCATATTGTGGATAGATATTAAGCTTTGTATGTATAAGATGGTAACAGTCACTTTCAGCTGATGCTGAGTGTGATAAACTTTTGATTGTATAAAAGTAAATGCCTTCGGTTATGGTGCCATATGGACCGCAACAGCAAATGATAAAGACGAATAAGATGTGTAAGTGTTCGACTCAAGTAGGAAAATAACTATAGATTGGTAATTCGATGATTTCAACCGCTGAGAACATATTAACTGAAAAACGCTTTCAAGTCGTATGAACTGAAAACGCTTTCAAGGATAAACAAATAGACCTGTTTGGCATTCTTATGATCATCTTATTCGGAGAAAATGTTCGGACATGAATCTGGTCAATTGTACAATGAATTCAGTTGTTTGGACTTTTTTATTAAATTGTGCACATCCATGTCAGCTATCCAAACTTTGAAAGTTTTTAAAAGAAATGGTTTAATAGTTTAGCAAAATACCGATAACAATGAGTTTTATTGTTAAAAACTTTGGGATTGTAAGAGTTTATTGAATAGCCAAAGTCCTAATTGGTAAACTTATATGGCTCTTATGTAATCCTAAAACAGTGATTTTGGTGATTCTTATGCATTTTTACCCACTTTTCCCCAAAACAATAATATTTAATGGTCAAAGGCAGTCCCAAAATGGTGTAAATTGGGTAGGATAAGATAGTGTTTGGAATTTGGACGTGTTTGTGGTTAGAAGTTAATAATGAATTGTTTAAATATTTGATAAGCTTTGTAACTATCAGATTTAAAATTATATACTGATAATAAGCCGATTATATTTTGTTACAGCTACTCGTGAAATGTTGTCTAAGACCGATCAAGATCTTAAGACTACATTACAATGTGGCTCGACGAAATTGGTTTATATCAGAAATTCAAGAAAGTAATGTGATTTAGTAATTTTAAGTTTGCATTGAACTTTACTATCATTGTATTCTTGTTAGTTTTTTTATTAAAAAGCACATTTTATTACGCATTTAAATGTATTACTAGCACAAATCCATCATACACCTCATCTACATTGTCGCTTAACACCCTTACTCGCGTCTGCAAAGCACAAAGTACATAAAGCAAACAAGCTCCAACTGTGTAAAATCACCTTGTCTTGTCTTCTGAAACCCTAACAAGAGCCACTTGGAGAGCTCAAGGAACCGCTTTTGCTTTGACATTAACAACTGACATTGCAAAAACAACCCGTCTATTTCTCACCACCCAAATTGACCCATTGTGGCACCTCATGACAACTCCAAGTCCACAACACCTTTTTGTCTTGATATCCAAGCATCGCCATTGACTTCTATCAAGTTGAGTAGAAAAAAACTAGTGAAGGTGTACGCTGAGACGTAGGCGCGCCTTATCTCCATTTACTATAGTAAAATATTGCTACATTGACTGAGCCACTCTTTCACTTTATGATGCCCGAGAGCTCCTCGTCTATGACCTTTTGAGTTTCTTTCACACCATATTCGCCACATTACCTTCAACTAAAGCTCAAATGTTCCATGTCATCGATCCTCAGTAGTATCTATCATCTCTTATATCCATATATGTGCTACTTGATTAGTAAGATCAGTCTTCAATTTAGCCCATACATCTCGAGCCCAATTGCGATGAAATTGCTCATATTCGATGTCTACCATATGTCTTGGTAGGCTTGGTACCAATCCTTACCTCTAACAGCAAGATTACTACTCAAGTTTATTTAAACCTTAACCAAATGTTACAATTTTATCAAACAACAATTTTGCTTTATATGGATGTGAATTTAAGATGACTGATCTAATCGAATCTCACAATTCCAATCTAAGTACTGAAGTCTTTTGGGTTACTAGTATGTGAGTGTGTTCACCAAACAAGAGGGCTTGGGTTTAAGGGTGCGTTTGTTAAAATTAGCAGTAAGTAGTTTTGAGTTGTGAGCTGTGAGCAGTAGCTTTACCGCTCATCGCTTTTTAAATAAGCATTGAAAATTTAGTTTTTTTTTTTTTTTTTTTTTTTTTTTTTTTTTTTTTTTTTTATAAATTTAGCAAAGTTCATCACTTTTTTACTCAACAATAACTAAAATTTCAAAATGGTCATTGCTGACCGCTTATTGTCTTAAAAAGCTTACGTGCCAAACATACCCTAAGGCTCTTAGAGACGTTTATGAGATATACTTTGAGATAAGCATGCAAAATATTTGTCACTTTAAAAAATAATAAAATAAATGAACGGTGTGGAAGAAAATAAAAGAAGGGAGTTACTTAAACAGATAATAATAATAATAATAATAATAATAATAATAATAATAATACTGAACTCTTCTGGCCGATGGAGGATCCCAGAAGTAGGGGGAGGGTGTTTTTCCTATAAATATCTCGCGTCCGGCCAATGGTGTTAAACTTTTTGGTGGTTCAGTTAGTTTGGATGAAAGCTTTTGTCAGGAATTGGCTTTGAAAAGGGTCTCTAAAACTATCTCGTTAATGGAGGCAATTCTTAAACTTAACGATCCCCAATGTGAGCTCCTTCTTCTTCGTAAGTGTGCCAGGGTTGCGAAATTATCTTATGCTTTGAGGACATGCTCCCCTTTGTACCAACGAGAGGCCCAGGTTCAGTTAGACCGGATGTTACGTGCTTCGCTGGAAAAGATTATTACTGCCTCAGGACCAGTGTTTGGTGATTGGCAGTGGCGGTTAGCCACTCTCCAAATCAAGATGAGCGGGCTTGGCATCCCTGTTGCGAATGATATTATCCAATATGCCTTTCTCGCCTCTTGTATGCAAACGAGTGATCTACAGGACAAGATATTGGCTAATGCTGAAATTCATTCTCATGGTTCTTCATTTCAGCATGCTCTTGATACTTTCAACATTGCTTGTAACATACACATGCTCTCTGTCACCACTGACGCTCCTGCCCCCACATGATGAAAACCTTGGCAAGGTGTTGCTTTGGTGTCATTGAGAAAGATCTTGTTTCCAAGTATTCGTTAAGTCCAAGACAAGTGGCTGTTCTCAATAGCATTCGCGCCCCTCATGCACAAGATTTCTGTGGAAAACTAGAAGGGGGGTTGAATAGTTTTACCAATTTAAAACTTCCTTTTAAATATTTAGATCGACTTATGTCAATCTATTTAGTTGTTTATATTGGACGTTGATAGATAGATATATAAACGTGTAATGAAAGATAAAGAGTAAGAAGCACATCACCACGACACAAGTATTTATAGTGGTTCGGCTACAAGGACACCTTCCTTGCCCTACTCCACTCCCCGAGTCACCTACTCGAGAGTTCGTAAACACTACACTAACTCCTTATGGCGGAGAAGCCTTCACAACGTCGATTAACCTTTTTCCGGTACAAAGCCAAATACCGAGTTCCTTCACACCAAGGCGAACCACACCTAACACAACGTCGCCTACCCTTTATACGGTGCTAGGCTAACCACCGAGTTCTTTCACACCTTAGGAGAACTAATCCTATCACAACGTCGCCTACCCTTTATTAGGTACTAGGCTAAGCACCTAGTTCCATTACTATGGAGGAACTACTACCCTTCACGACACAACACCTAATCTCAAGGAGATCTACTCCTTGTTACAACACCATCAAGGATATCACCATCCTTGTAAATAAACAAATACTTATATGTATAATGATGCACCTCATCGATTATACGACCTAAGCATTCTTCCCAAATGCTACTTGATTTGATTCATCGGCATCCTTCACTAATGTCTTTGACACAACGCTTGGCACCCTTCACTAATGCCTTCGTCTTGACACCTTTAGCATTCTTCACTAATGCTTTGACACAGATGATGAGCACCTTTCACTAATGCTTTCATCTTGACACTTTAGGCATTCTTCACTAATGCCTTCAACCCAACATCTATGGAGAAAGGTAGATCTATCAACAAGAGAACCTTCGTTGTCTTGATGATGACGAAGCATGGCAACTCATGGACTTGAGCTTGCACGTCTTCAAGAAGTGGTGATCTTTCCTTTAAGAGGAACCTAGAAGATCACACAAAAACAAAAGACAAACTACATAGATCACTTGGATCTGAGGTTAGAGGGTTAGAATACTTGGGGGAAGTATGTGTGAAAAGTGATAAATAGAAAGGAATAAATGGCTCTTTATTTATAGAGAAAATTCTTTACTGTTTCCCCGGATCCCACGGATCCCTTCCACTTGGGATCCGGCTAGCAAAAAGCCAGGGATCCGTGGAACGCTCCTCTTTACCCATGGGTATTTTGGTTATGGGTCATGGGTCATGGGTTGAACCATGGGTCTTTAGCTAGATACAATGTATCTCTTGAGTGCTCACCAAGGGTTCAATGTATCTAGACATTCTCTTGAGTGCTCACAAAGGGTTCAATGTATCTAGACATTGGGTATGGGTCAATACCATGGGTTATGGATATTATCCATATATGATATAAACATGATGTCATGCATTGGGTTATGGGTCAAGCTCCATGGGTCATGGGCATTGGGTTGTACCCAACTACATTCAATGTATTTGCCCAATGGGTTATGATACTTAAGTTTCTACCCATTTATATTACCCAATATACTACATACTAGTTATGTGTATATTTTACTCAAATATGTAAACACTAGTTGTTGTACATATGTAATATTAAATCATAAAATCACTTATACTTGTTTTAGTGTTTTATGTGAAAATGTGAATATGTTAGAAACTATTAATTCAAACCATTTACGTATTTTATTTGTTTCGTTAAAATGATTTTACGTTTGTTATCGACAAAACATTAGAAGATCGTAAAATATAAATAAACGTTTTTACGGCTTATTTGTATTAACAATTTCCTATTCACCATACCTATTGATTGGTTGGGCCAGAGGATGAACCATCGCCAATTCCGTTCGGTACTGTGTTATAGGCTTTCTATACCTATGTTTTCTGAAGGTAGTCCTTGCCCGAGCTGTAATGTGCATTGCATGGACCTATTGGGAGATCATGCAGTTCACTGTTAAAGTGAAGTGGGTGTGAAGTTCAGGCATAACTTGGTGCGTGATATCCTGGTTGATATATGTTCCAAAGTGGGGATTATGGTGCGGAAGGAGGCTCCAATGGGGTTTCTCTTTAGGGCTGGGAAAGAGCTTCTTCCAGTAGACGTGTTATTATTCAATTGGATCCAGGGTAAGGATGTGTGTTTGGATGTGACTGAGATCTCTCCTTTTGCTGGTATTGATGCGTCTTCGTGGGCCCCGGGGGTAGCCTTACATACACAGTGGAGAAGAAGAAAAAGAAATATGTGTATGCATGTGAAGACAACGGTTATAAGTTCATACCATTTACTTTTTCAACATTTGGGGAGCTTGACACGGAAGCTTTGGATACACTTTCTAGTATCAAGACCATTATTGTTAGCCACTCAAATAATGCTAAGAGTGGTGCCTTTATTTTTCATAGATTAAGTTTTTGTATTCAGAAAGGAGTGGGAGCCCAACTAGTGTCTCGGCTTCTCACCAACTTCTTGTAATATCCTTTTGGTTTTTCTAATGAAGTGATGTTTTGATAAAATAAATAAATAAAATAATAATAATAATAATAATAATAATAATAATAATAATAATAATAATAATAATAATAATAATAATAATAATAATAACAACAACAATAACAATAACAATAAGATTGACCTTTTTAGTAATCCAAGTAAGCTGCCCCCAAACTCATGAAGAAACTGACATATATATATTTCACACGTGTTACCCAAACGGCTGAATCCACTTTTTCCTTATCTACTCGACAAATGGCGCTATGGAAATATCAAATGGAGGTTTACACTTCAGACTGGCTTAGGGTGGTTCCGATATCTGGGTTGGGCAGACTATAAATGCTAGGATCTACAGGTGTGTGTTATGCTATCGGTTAGGCGTTCCCTTATTCTCTGTTCAGATGCCATGTCCAGCTTGTTCCAAGGTCTTTACGGGAGATATTTATGGGGACCATGCTGTATCATGCATATGTATTATTGGTATTAAACATCGATATAACATGGTGCGAGATATCCTTATTGACATATGTTCTCGGTCTAGGATTTCGGCTCGTAAAGATGTTGATATTGGGCTTAGTGGAGAAAGGGACAAACCCTTACGTCCAGCTGTTATGTTGCTCTACTCGTGGGATGGAGGGCTTGATGTATGTGTTGGTCTAAAAGGGTCATCGCCCTTGACGCAAACTGGTATGGTTGATTTTGTGCCTGGTCGTGCGGTGATTGAGGCCGCACAACGTAAACGCGTCAAGTATGAGGCTAAGTGTGCGTATATTGGATATGGGTTTCTCCCCTTCTCATTCTCTTCTTTTGAGAAACTTGAGAAGGATGTAGTGACCTTATTGAAGCGGATTCGAAAGTTCTCAGTGACTCAAGACATTGGAGCACGTGCTGCGACCCATATTTTTAGTAGGATTAGCTTTGCTATAGCTAGAGGAGTGGGGGCCCAGATAGTATCTCGGCTTCCCACTAATTTCTTGTAAATCTTATGATTTTTTTAATAAAGTGTAAAATTAAAATAAATAAATAATAATAATAATAATAATAATAACAACAACTTTTTTCATTATTTATACCTCTAAAACATCAAAAGTATTTGTATTGAGTTCTTCGAAACTTAAACTTAAAAGAGGTGTGTGCAAGTTATCTTGATTCACCTTATATTTTATAAAGTTTTAACTTTTTAGCTTATTTTAAAACTCATCACCTTACAAAAGTTAATTATTTCATAAGGAACTTATAAAAACCCAAAAATCTTAAAATAAGCTAAAAATACCCGCTAATGCTATAGTTGAAAAAACTTGAAACATCACTGATAGATCAAATGGGGGCACTGAAATCACTGACGGAAGATCATCCTTTAATTGACGCCGTATTTATTCAATTCTCTGCTTCTCATAACATTTATTCCGGTACTTTATTTCTTCCATTTAATTTTAATTCACAACTTTCGTGCCCTATTTCTTTTCTCTTTTTTACAATAAGTTTTTAGTTCCCTAAAACCGTATAATGATTTTTGAAATTCAGGTTTAGTTTTACTTGTTAATTTGATGTATTTATCGGATATTCGACAAGAATAATGATTTTTGGTTGTGTTTATGAAAAATATGTGTTAATAATTGTGTTTGCTAGGTTTTTAACTATTGGATTGTCTCTCTTTTCTGCTCAAAGTTTATCTTACCATTTCATCTTAGGATAAGCACATGAATAAGACTCTTCTCGAATACTTCGTTATCCCAACTTGATATTTAGCTGATAGTTATGTTACTATAGGCACGATAAGTCTATGGCTGTTCACATTTTGCCGATATATAATTAATCATGTTAATATTGAGATCATTGGTATCTACTGGACTCTCATGTTGCTAGAGTAGGTAATTTGGTTTTAAGATTGAAAGTCTATTATATGCATAAGCTCTTCATGGTTACTGTGATATATTGTACTCAAGACTTGCTGTTTTTCTTTAAACACTTTGAAGTATCGCCATCGGGCACAAAGTAGTGGTAATAGGACTAATCCACTAATAGCGTTTAGGCAGAATCGTGTTATTTTTGTTTGAGTAAGCAATTCTTGTGGTTGTGATAACTTGTTTTTTTTTTTTTTTTTGGGGGGTGGGGGGGTGGGGGGTGGGGGGGATATCTGTTTCGTACGAAATGAGGCTTTGTGTGTCTTAAGTATTGAAAGACTGAATAACATTTGATACTGTTTAGATTTAACAATTTATTAACTTGGCTTATCTTTGTCTTCATTTCACTTTTCAAATAATAGCGTATTAATTCATTTGTAAATGTCAAATAAACATGTTAATAAGACTCTTGTTGAATACTAGTTTATCCCAAGTCCTAACTTGTTATTTAGTCGATAGTAATGGTACTATAAGTATATGCACAGTAAGTCTATGGTTATTCACACTTAACTGATGTCTACAGTCTTTTTGACCAAGACATGCCCTTTTTTTTCATATTTTCTCAGCATATAAAATTTCATTATTCTATTGGTGTCATCTGCGAGAGTTGTGACGTGCATAATGCTAGTCATATAAGGTTTGATCCACATAATTAAATACAGGAACACAAATATTATTGGAAGTTTGACTGTCAAACTTTGAGATATTCACTAAACACATATATCGAGCCTCTAGTGGATCGGATTTCTTTCACTCTTTACGTTGTCCCTCATTAGCGACATGTCAGAAGACTCTTATTGCCTTTTTGATATGCATGTACAACTTAATAGATTTGTTACCTGTTTTTCGCTGCACAGTTGAAGATTTCTTAGTTCATGACGTGAACATGTTGGTGGCTTCAGCAGAGAAATACACTAATTCAGATAGATTAAAGCAGGTTTCTTCGTTAGCTATTGTTTGTTTTAACACATGGTTCTCTTATATTATACATGTAGTAATGTGTCATGCCCTCTACTGCACGACAGGGTATTAACCAGCTCCTCTCTATAGTAGAAACGTGCCATCAACCATGGGTGGATGGTCTGGTGTTATTGGAAGATAGAGAACGAAATAAACATTATCTACCAACGGGGTGTGAAAGGTATATCTTGTTATTTATGTTTTGCCGATTTTATTATAGGAATACCATCAGAAGGAATTACTGACTGCATATATTGGACCAGCTTTGATATGTTACTCCAAGGTGGATTCTGTGAAGGACATGTAACTGAGTTAGTGGGCCCATCATCGTCTGGAAAAACACAAGTTAGCATCAAACCTATGGCATAACAAACAGTATCCAGATTTTTTCGGTCTGTTTATCATGAAAGCAGAATTTTTACATTAGCGCCGTCATATTGTTGTTCTGATCTCTAAATTGTTCAGGTTTGCTTTCATGTCGCATCAAATGTTGCTATGAAGTTGGGTGGTGTTGTATTTCTTGACTCAGGAAACTCATTTTCGCCCACACGCATTAAGCAAATAGTTACTCATATATCTGGGATACCTGAGAATCAGGTAACTATGGAATTTGTCTTGCTATCATAAATATTCCCTTTTTTTCTCAAATAGAGTAATTGGTTTGACATCATAAATAATTGTTTACTCGATTCTGGTGTATGATTGTTACTGAAAACTCAAATGAATTCATCTCTCTATAGATAATCCATGTGGTTTGCATATTTGCATCTACTACATAATTTGTGTACAACACTGTAACTAACACTTCGGGGCAACTCAGTATATGTCTATTGAATTTTCAAAATAATACTCAACATAGAAGTGCTTATATGAGATTGAGCCAGAACTTTGTTTCACAATCATCAGGATTCTTTTACATGAAAGAAAGAAACGGTACATGTTACTTTTATGTACCAATGAACGACTTGTTACTTGCTTAGCTGATTTTTTTGCGTGAATGACTGATTAGATGATTTTCGTTATCTAACTAAGCAGAATGCAGTCTTATATATGTAACTTCAATCTTTAGATTTTCATTCATGGAATGCTCAATAAAATTGGTCCAAGTATTACCAGATGAGGTGTGCTAAATTTGATATCAAAATGGTTTTGAAACTCTCATGTGCGTTATCTTGTAGGTTGACGGAAATCTTCAACAAGCAATGAAAAACATAGAATGCCATTCTGTTTTTGACATTTATGCCTTGCTGAATGTTTTTCGTCAGCTAAAGTTGAATTTAAAATCCCAGGTTTGATGAATAAAAGAGAAACTTTTCTTTTTATCTTGTTTATTTTTACTGTTTTATTGTCTTCTTTATTTGTTGTTTGACACAAGGGATGTTGATGCCCCTTTTTGATTAACTTTCTATCCTAATGCACAGGCAGGATACCAAGTACGATTGATAATCATTGATTCAATATCGTCACTTATTTCTCCAATTCTTGGGGGCAGCAACGCACAAGGTACATATTTCTGTTTTTAATATTATCTCTAGCCTGTTATATGAAGGTAGACCATCCATGGTTATATTGATGCATATTCTGTGACCATCCATGGGTGCTATATGTTAATTTGATAACACCATAGCATATATGAGTAACCAAGTGTTCATTATAGTGCTCTTTTGATGTTGACAGATAAGTAGTTAGTGGTTAAGATCGATTTGGAACTTGCTAGTAGCTGCAATGCCAGTATCTAAGCAATATTTGTTAATTGTACTTTTTTTAACAGATTTTAGTCACTAATCTTTTTTCTCTTTCTACTTTCTAGAGTTTCTTCTTTGTCAAACTCAATAAGATGTTAATACTGATTTTGCTGTCAAACTCAAGATGTCAATACTGATTTTACTAAGCTTCATGTAGCTTTGATTTACAAAGGGTATGAACAATAATTTACAGACCAACATATCTTCATTAGGTAGTCAGTATAGGCATTTGATAATTGGTATTAGTGTGTAATTCTTATATCCAAATTGGGAACTACAGGTGATATGAAAACATTACCTGAACATTTGGAAAAATTTACCAGTGTCTCATACTCTGATAATCAGAGCTATGGACATGATAAAATGGCAAAAGAAGAAAAGGGACTTTAAATATGTAATAGCCTCTAAATTGATTAATATTGGAGAATTTTTTGCCTGATTATTTCTACTCCCCTGTTCAATATATTGCCTGTTCTCAAGGAACTACTAGTTTTTTTTAGCATCTAAAAGCATTTAGCTGTAGGTCCATGAATACATAGGCCAAACGATAAACTCAGAAGTTGATGATGGCTGCTTGATTGGGTAACATGTAGGACATGCTTTGATGGTTTCTATTGGATACTTGCTCAAGGAGTTAGCAGACAGACACAACATCGCTGTGGTGGTAAGCAATCTTTTAATATTGTACTTCTATCTTGCTGCTGTTGTAATTAGTACAATTTGTATATATATTATTAAATTTCAATCTTTCTAGTATCTTATGACACTATTTTTCCCTCTTCATGACCTTGTTAGTAATTTTAATCTTTCTTTAAGCCAGTAGCTCTGTCGGCTCTATTTATGATATGCTATTTTAAATATGTAGTCATGAACCTACATCTACAAGTATATAACCCATGAAAACCGATTATAGAATCCATGGGAAGGATGGCTACACAATATACAATAAATGTCTTATATTTACAGAACTATTGATGCATGTCCTGTCCTTGCGTTGCAATAATACTATGATATTTTTAATATGTTTTCAAGGTTACAAATCATATGGTCAGTGGTGAAGGAGGTACTCTTAAACCGGCTCTTGGGGAGAGTTGGAAAAACGTCCCACATGTCCGACTGCAGTTTTCTCGAGACCATGCAAGCAACTTCTACGTCTTGCATGTTCTTAGGCATCCATTCATGGTATGCCTACCTTGACTACATACTTTGTCCTACTCATATTTTTTTTGTTTCCATAATTACAAGGATATCGAATAACAAAGTCGGGTTGAAGCGAGTTTCTTTCTCTAAGGGTAAAAATTGGTCAGTTTGGCTTGGGTTAACCCATAAACATGCTTTCGCTCTTTTTTGTTTCAACAATTAATGCATCTATAAAGATTTACTAGAAGTTATAGTTAGAATAATAATATATATCTTCGAATAAAAAAGAGGATGTTGTATGCTTTTAAAATAGCTTTAACATGTTTGACTCGGTCCTCTTTTAGCTATTGTTTAATTTGACCCATTTGGATAAAACATAACCCATATCGACTCTTTCGTTAGTAAATGAGTTTAAGCTTTCCCCTGTTTTCCGCAGGCATCTGGCAGAAGTGTGAAGGTCATGATTCCATGACAATTAGTATGGCAAGAGCGATGCAGCATAAGGTCAGTAAATGTTTGACTAAAGACATAGTCCGGTTTTTTCAAACATTTTTAGGGAATGAAGCAGTGGTATGATGATTTAACTCTGTAGATAATAGTGATTATGGTATAGCTGGTCCTTTTTGGTTGGGTTCTTTCACTCCCTGAGTACCCGCTTAGTGAAACATCGTGTTTAACCTCCAAATCATGAAATCTTCAGTCTATTAGACACATGTTCGTGAAGTTTGTCCATAAATATTGAATTACGATAGCAACATATTAAATTTACTAATATATCACTGACTGAACAGTCAAGCATATATTTATACAAGGGATGTACCGATGTACTGTGCTGTTTCCATTTCAAGTGATGATACTTGTAATTTTTTGGATGAGAAAATCTCTTTGTACGATTGACATAAAAGATTGAGCGATAGTTTTTATTATTTACTTATCTATTAATAGTCCTTTTAGTTGTCAAAGAATTATATCTATATACTAAATATGAAACTAACGGAATTCACTATTTTAACACCGTTAATGTTGTGGCAAAAGATGATTGGTCCTTAGAGATGTGTTGCCTTAATGTTATTGGATGAGAGGTGTATGTGAGTGATTTTCTACAGTGCATTCCAACTGTAGCACACTGTTCCTAAACGTTAACTATAACGATTGTCCTCAATACAAACACAAACCGCTTCTCTTGAAGCTTCCACACATCAGTATCATATTCCTCTCTCTAAAAAAATATACACTCCTCTCTAAAAACACACACACTCATCGATTCTTCATACATCTTTTCTGCGTGTTACAAATCGATGTGAGAAAATCACTACACAACTAAGCTGCAGATACTGATCGGAATCGTAAGCCTTGACGGAAAATCAAACGGCTTCCGTTATCATTTCTTAAATGATCAAAGATCTAATGGGTCTCTACGAGGGTGAGTAAGTTTAATGATTCACTCTTTTTAGAAGATTCATTTTCTATAAAAATCATCTTCATGTACAGGTAATTTTTATATCTTTTTTTATTTTTATTTTTATTTTATATATTTTTAATTGTTGGTTTAAGATTTTTGTTTCACTGATCATATGGGTTTCATTTATTTTCGTGATTTATTCTTCACCGTTTTTTTTTTTTTTTTTTTTTGATATTCGTAGAAAGTGGTGGCCTTTAGATCATATTAATATTTTTTTATATAGTTTACACATTTATTTAAGAGGTTTGCATGATATGGGTTTTCGTTAGGATACCGAAATGCTAGCATAAGGTGTATTGTTATAATGTTATTTATAATTACTTACCTAAGTTGTACTCTAATGACTATCTTACTTAAAGATGTCAAGTAATCTTTATGATTTGTTTAATAAAAAGTGGTGTTGGTGATGATAATGACAGGATCAACATGGTAAGGTTCCTTTGTATTGGGGAATCACAGCCGATGGGTGCGTTGCATTTGCAAACGATACTGATTTGCTTAAAGATGCTTGCGGCAAGTCACTTGCTTCGTTCCCTCAAGGTTCGCTTCCATCCATCTTTCTCTCGCTTTTTCATATGCGAGTCCGGTTGACATGAAAAAAGTTTCAACTATAACTTTTTTTTGAACGGATATTTTCATCTGTAACTTAAAGTATTTTGTGAATAATAATTATGTTACATATCAATTAGTTTATAAATAACCCGACTTATTAGGTTCTATGCACATTTGGATGATTTTCGACCCGTTTAACCATTTTCCTTTTAGCTTAGTTTTTGTATATCCAGTTTGAGGTGCAAATTGTGGAAAATATGGGGTTACTGAACCCACAGTGTGGCGTTTTCCGTTATTGGGTATTTTGATGAGCAATTTGGGGTGTCAATCATTTGTGGGTGTTTTAGCCGCTGCTTAGAATTTTCCTTATAAGCATCGTAAAAATAATTATTTCAGTAGCATTATGTTAGTGTACTCATAGGTAGCTTTTATCGATATTAATTGTGAAAATCATCCCTGCAGTAGAACAATTTACAGATACGTTATCTGAAGCAAAGATATAAGCATGGACAACAAATAGAACTTCAAAGGTCTGTCCTTTTTTTCTCAAATCATGTCAATTGATTTTTTTTACATACATCTCCTTTAATTTCGGTCTGTCGGCAGGTTATGAGGACGCTGACCCTGTGTCAACTGCCCATCGTAAGGCTCAAAAGAATTATGAAAACGATGATATGACAGACTGACAAGGAAGGCACATCGACCAGGTATGGCTTGATTGTTAATCTTCTAGCTTATGTCTTCTATATAACAAAGAATCATAATTACAAAGCTTTATGTGGGTCAATGAAGATGGGGTAAATAGCTTTGTGGTAATTTCTCGGGAACTTGCTACTTTGCAGCAACCATGGGGTAATTTAAATCATGCGCGCACAGGTTTGTCCCACTGAAACTTTTATTGTTGAGAGGCAAAGCTTCGCACTTGAATAAAGGCATGTCAATAGGTTAGAAACTAATGCCCGGAGCAGATCGCTTAACTTTGTTCAAACTATGCATTTAAAAGCGAGAAACATGCAATATTATTTGTATATAAATGTCAGCTTCTGTATGCTTTAATAATAGATAAAACTAAATATTAGGCCATATAAATGAATTTGGTATAAGTGTATATCTGACTATGATTATTATGAGTGATACTGCATCTTTTACAATATAATCAAATCCAAACTGTATTTCAAAAAATACTTGGCAGAAATCGATCAAAATCACTGCCTGAAAAGGCGCGTGAAGAGTTAAAGAAAGCAAAAGAACATTAGAGCAAGCAAAAGCAGGAGCAAGTACAGTGTCGAGCAAACTACTTGCCGCGGAAAAGGAAATAGAAGCTGCAAAGGTTTCAGAAAACTTACCTCTTGCAGCCATTGGTGCACTTTATAGGAGTGAACCCACTCCCCGAAAAGATCTACCTAACATAGGTTAGTCTGTCCGGAGTTTTTGTATTTATCAGTAGTAATTTCAATTGGTTCTCTATGCAGTTGAGATTATTAGTAAGGTAATACTTGATGCCCATTACTTTATGGCTTCGGTTGTTCTTGGTATGCTCTTTGCGTTTAAAAACTGAAAAAAAACAGGAGAAGAAAGGGTTCTGCACCTCTCTCTTACGTGTAACCCAATTGACCCATTTAAAAACCTGTTAGAGGCAACATGTAACCCAATTGACCCATCTAAAAATGGGTCTAAATTGCTATATGAACTTAGTAGCATTAATTGGTTTCTTATTGTCTAGGTTATTGACAATGACAGTCGTTGATAACCTTGATTGTAGCCATGGTGTGATCGAATCCGAGGAACATATTATGTATATGGCCAAACAAATTAAGGCTGTTACTACAAAATATGTTTTCATTTTTTATTTTTTTCTAGATTAGAATATATGTTTGGATTATATGACATAGATCGTGTGAATGTTATTGTAGAAGCATCTGTTTTAAAATTGGGTTCTGCTTTTGTTGGTTGCATTTTTGCAGGCTTGGGTTGCCATTAGTTTTTAAGTCGAGCTTTGACAAAGCTAACAGGACTTCGCCAAATTCTTTCCAAGGGCCTGGATTAGCCGAAGGATAGAAGGTAATGTGCTGCTTTACACTGATTTTGTAAATGTTATTGATTGTATATATCACGTTCTTCTCATAAATGTTTGATGGTTGGAGTGAGTTATTCCCATATCATTTGAAGTTAAAACTTCGCTATTTCAGTGGACCATAAGATATAGTTGATCAGCTGAACAGTTAATTTACGTCTATTAAAATATCTAGAACAGCTCATGTCAGGATCTATTTCTAAGTTGTGGGGTGCTACACAGGTCGTATAATTCTTATCAGGATATCATTGTTTGTCGTGAGGTCTCTACAGTTTATCATTTTTGTACTCTGTATCTGGTACTGAATTTATTTAGTCATAATAAAGCGCTGGCAAAATAATTTATTGAAAATTCTGTTTCTGATTGTGTATAGATGTTCTTTTAGACCTTTGGATACATCATTGATAATTAGATGCCATACAGTTGATGCACACATACAACTCAATTGTGTCTATAAGTCCTTAGGATATAAGAGTCGTGGTGTTCGTTACCAGGGTATTAGGTCAGTCTCATGGTTTAAGGAGAAATGGTTGACACTTTTCTGCTTATATATGCAGGGTTTAAGGAGAAATGAAAATGGTGAACCAGGAGAGGGCCTTGAGCATGGAGATGTTGTGCCGGTAATCGGGTAAGTGGGGTCTACTTTCGCCGATTTAGATGCGGGATTATGAATATTCGTATGTGTTTCTGAAGATGGTATTAGTGATCTTTAACACCGCCTATCAGATTTCAACAGTTTGCCCCAATAGGGGGTGTTTGGTTTAAGCTTTAAATTGGTGAAAAAAAAAAAAGTTTTTACCCGTTTTGACTTTAAAGGTCAAAGTCTTTTTAATGTCTGTAAGTTAGTTTTATAGGTTTAAAACTGATTTATCAAGATTTGCACAAGTTTGGTTAGGAAATTTTTTTTCTGTCACAACAAATCCGCACAAGAACAGCAGCAGATGCTGCTGTTCGATTGCTTCTCAACAGCTTATTTGTAGTCTAAACTTTCCAAAAATTGCTTTTCTTGAATCTCCATACATTAGTCTCAATCTTTTTTTTAGTCTTGACACATTTAGGATACCGTTTTGATAGCTTAAATTGCCCATGAAAACTGCCCCTTGCCTATTGTTGCATCTGATTGTCAAGTCCAGTGGAAAAAGTACTTTGGAATAACACTCTAACAGCCTTTGGCGTCATTCTTGCTTTCCAGCCGCACATGGAAGAACAAATGCTGCTACCCAAAAAGCAGAAGGAGCTTTTGACAGTCCGGCTACGAATAATAGTCTTGCAAATGCGTGCCCCAAAGGTACCGTGCTTATCGATAAGTTTAGATTTGCCACATTTAAATTCATGCGTTTAGAAAAATGTGTACCCATACATTACCGTCTAACCAAACATGTCGTTTGGAATACGAAGTATCATTAATGGACTATATACATACTAATATTGTTATCGATGGTTTAATGACACCAGTTGTATAAATATATAAGAAACACAAACAATTCTATAATATATTTTTTTTAGAGTAGTCTCTGCTCCTAAGTAACATGTATTACTCTGTATATCTTATTTGCTAAATATTTCATGTCCATGAAATTAGGTATTGTTATAGGTCGGTAGATGTTGGAAAAAAATTCTCTTGCATGCTTTTTGTTCATGAATTTATGCGTTTTGGTTGGGCAGGCTAATGTTCCGGGGTTAGGTTAAAGGGGTACGGTTCAGGGATGTGGTGTGGTTCAGTGATAGTACAGGAGTGTGGTTCAGGGGTAGTACAGGGGTGTGGTTCAGATAGTGTGTTCAGACGTGCGGTTCAGAGGTGAGAAGGTAAATGGAAAATTATGCAATCCATGTTAGAATAAATCCTTTCTATCAGGTGGCATAGAAGTTAAACACCAAAATTGAACCTGTAGATAATTCATTCAGTTACTTTTTTTTAATGATTTTCAATTGAATTCGGAAAATCATGAACTTCTTTTTTGTTTGGGAAAATGGAACTCGCGGAGAAGTCATTCGGTCACTTACAACATGATGAATCCGACTCTTTATAAGTCATTTGGTTACTTATTTCTATTTGAAAATTGAAAATTGATTTTTAGTGTTCGGTATTTCTTTCCAAAGTCTTCATCTTTTTTTTACGATTTCTGTCTTTATAGGTTTGTACCTGGTAGCCAATTATATATGTGCCCAACTTTAATGGTACAACGCATTTTGTCGCCACGGAATCAAACTAGAAGAATTTGGAAAGTGATCGTGCTGCAAATCAAACTTCTGTTGGAAGTGCACTTTTTTAGCCAATCTTATTTGTATTTTTGCATTTTCACTTGCTAATCGTATGATACATGTTATATGGTGAAAATCCCATGTGGGTGACATGTCAATTCACACCATATGCAACATGTTGTTATGGAAATGCAGGCCTTTTGCTTCACTTGATTTCTTTACTATATCGTGATGTCAATTTGTTATGAAGCTACATGCCTTTTGGTTTACTTGATTCCTTTTAGTCTCCCTTTGTACAAGTGTGTTTTAGTATTATATGCAAGTGTACACCGATTTTTGAACATGAAACTACATACCTTTTGGTTTACTTGATTCCTTTTGGTCTCCCTTTGTTCAAGTGTGTAAGTGTACAACGAGTTTTGAACATAGCATTCCCGCAGCAACGCGTGGGCTACCCCGCTTGTTAAGATCTGTAATGTAAGCATGAAGATTACATATAGCACAATGCGTGGTCAGCTACCAAAGAGAGACCGAGTTATAATTCTACTTTAATAAATTATTGGTTTTTTCATATTAGACTTTTGATATACGCAAGGCATAGGAATTAAAAAATGTGTTTGTTATCGTTTGGGATCACACTTCCATCGGTAACACAGCTAAGGGTTTAAGTATGATTACACATACAGACACCATGGTTAGAGCCTTAAACTCAGGTCCACGTTGAGGACTAACTCAAAAGAAACGTCTATCTAAATGAGCTGTTGTTAACATTTCCTTTAATTTTGTTTTTACTCCATATGCTTTTGAGTTTTGACATTTATTTGCCTTTCTCTTTGTTCAAAAATTCAACTGAAAACAAATGGCACAAGTGATAAAAATATAAAAGTATAATTAGGAGATTCGATGTGAATTTAAGTTTTATAAACAGTCGAGTAGAAAACTATATTAAGATTTTCTCAAAAAGATTATAAAATGTTTGACATAATTTTATTTGAAATGTTAGGTCACATTTTTATGTGATAACGGCTATTTGTTTAAAATTTAATTTTTGTTTACTTGATATGCAGGTATTATTTTTGTTTGTGTGCTAAAACACTAAAGACAGTTTTTTCGTTTATAATATCCAGTCGAGGTATTATTTTTATCGTCTCACAATGTAAGATTTTCGGTTTGATTTGATATATTTACTTTACTTATTGGTTTGGACTAAGGTTTCTTTTGGTGACACTCATGCTTTTTCGGCTTGCCGGAAAAGAATTTTTTTTCCCCTCTCGGAAAATATCTTAGCTCCGCCCCTGATTGCAGCCTTCCTCCATAACCTTGCAAAATTAAGGACAACGTGCCAAAACATAATATAATCACTTGCACAAAAGACATTTATCACTTATACATAAACTCATAAGAACAATTCTAATTTATAAATAAGTTTGGTGGTAAATGGATAGTATGAGCTCCTTATTTTTTTGCATGCTAGCTCGTCGATCACCAAAAAGAAAAGTAGTAAGTAATCATCGAACTTGAGTTTATTATTACGGAATAGAAATGAACGAGGCATCAACCTATAAGGTGGGTCTTTACACAATTTCACTTTTTGACATGATTGCTAATTCACTTATTTGTCTGCTATCCAAAACAACTTCACATTTAAACTTTAAAACAATCACTCAACTCGCAAACACAAGTTAGTCGACGGTCTTTCCATATTCTGGTATTACAAGGATCACTTATGTTCGGCATGTGAACAAGGAAAAAGCACACGAGCTAAATTTCAATCAATACAAGAACAACGTATTGATCACGTGCTAGAACTTCTTCATATGGATTTGTGTGACCCGATGCGCGTGCAGGCTATCAGTGGCAAACACTACATTTTGGTAATTTTCGATGATTATTCCAGATGGACTTGGGTTTATTTTCTTCGAAGTAAAAATCAAGCTCCGGATATGATAATCACCTTTCTTACAAAGATTGAAGTTCATCTTAAGAATACAGAATAGTAAGAACAGACAATGAAACTTAATTAAAAAATCAGAAGCTTCGTGGATACTTTAAGAAAGTGGGAATTACGCATCACACATCAATTGCTCGGACTCTTGAACAGAATGGTGTAGTTGAAATACGCAATATGACGTTAGTGGAAGCTGTTAGGACGATGTTGATTTTCTCTCAATTACTAGACTACTTATGGGCTGAAGCCGAAGACGTCTTTAACTCTTTAATTCTTTTTTCTTTGTTCTTGTTGGTGTGATCAGATATTGGTTTCTCCTTCCTTTCATCAACGTCTTTATCACTGGTGTCTTTGTGTCTTTTCCAACATGCTCACACTTCTTGTTGACTTTGGTGCTTCATACATATATGATTCTCATTCTTTTGCTTTGATCTTTGTCTCTTAACTTTATAGATTCTTTGGCTTTTACGTAGAATTTTTCTGAACTTTGATTTGCTTTGATTTTTGATGAAAACTTTCTTTGAACTTTGTGTGACTTAATGATTGTGACGACCTTGGAAAGCTCAAACCTAAAGCCGATATATGAGTGTTCATTGGATATTGTGAAAATTCAAAAGGCTTTCGATTTTGGAACCGCCGTACTAGGGAAATCATGGAAACCATCCATGTACATTTCAATGAGCTTACGACAATGGATTCTGAGCAAAACCGCTTAGGACCCGCTTCTAACTGTCTAAACTTTCCTGATTCATCAGCTGAACCACCCATTTTACTAAACTGTAATCAACTGGAAACCTTGTTTGCTCTACTGTTTGACGAGTCTACCGAAATTCGTGCTCCAGATGTATCAAATGTTTCTGTTGTACGCCGTGACAATATTCCAATACTAGATACACCTGAACCTACAACAACAACCGTTGTTGCAGATGCACCTCCAATAGATACTACGACAACAAAAGAACAAACTGCTTCCAACAACAATGATGAAACAACTGTGATCAACAAAAAATTTTTTTTTTGGAGGAACACAGTATGCTTATAAATGAGAAAGAGTAAAATGCATAAAATGAACCAACACCTTTTCCATCAAGGGAGGGGGTATTTATAGTTTTACAAAGCATAGGGGCGTTTCCCTAGTTCTAGAACCTACTAAGGTCACGGCCCATGGGCTTACTTCATGGACCGTAAGCAAAACAAACTATTATAAGCCTATTACATTTAACGGCCTATTACATTTAACGACCTATTACAACGTAACATGACTGACACTTTATAATAAAACGTAATCCCAACAATCTCCCCCTAATGGTTGGTCATCATAGGTCGTTTGGCGTCTTGAACTTCTTTGGCGTTCTTTACTTGTGACGTCTTTAACTCTTTAGTTCTTTGTTCTTTGTTCTTGTTGTTGTGATCAGATATTGGTTTCTCCTTCTTTTCATCAACGTCTTTGTCACCGGTGTCTTTGTGTCTTTTCCAACATACTCACACTTCTTGTTGACTTTGGTGCTTCATACATATATGATTCTCATTCTTTTGTTTTGATCTTTATCTCTTAACTTTGTAGATTCTTCAGCTTTTACGTAGAATCTTTCTAAACTTTGATTTGCTTTGATCTTTGATGAGAACTTTCTTTGAACTTTGGGTGACTTAATGATATTGGCATGAGCATGTGGACATGGAAGGATGTTGACAATTATGTGATGGTAATGGTCTTTTTTGGAACTTTGAGCCTCCATGGGTAGCTACATTGAAAGGTTAGTAATAAAGTTTATGACGTTTATGTTTAGATGTCTTATATAGATATATCCTTACTCTCTGGCGCGTTCCTTAAGTATTCTTAGAATGGATGCACGAGTGCTGGCGCGTTCCTTGAATACTCTCAGACCGGATGGTCACTTGGATGTATTCGTACTTGATATTTTCACACTGTTGTTCCTACATCCGAATACCCAAGTGTTGGATATCGGAAGTAGATGAGCCGCTGAATTATCCCAAGAAATCACTTCACGACTATAGACTGTTTGAGCCAACCACTAGGAAAGATGATACTCGATGTTGATCATGTAGCCATAAAAACGTTTTATAAAATCTCTCAAAGCATTTATGATTATAAAACATATTTTGCTAATACTTTGAGAGTTTTGTCTTTTCTGAAATACTCCCCATTCACATGTGCTCATGAGTTTTTAAGGAAAATCTGCACATTGAGGGTAGAGCCGATAATTTTGAATTGGTCGATTTTCAATAGACTAGAACTTTGCGAGACACGTTTACATCACTGGTTAGACCAGCTTGAAATTATTACCCGTCCAAGTGTTCGTCCAGAGAAAATCTCTCGAGATGGTACATTCTACTAAGACAAGTCCTTTGCGAGACACGTTTGCATCACTGGTTAGACCAGCTTAAAATTATTACCCGTCCAGGAACAAGTCATTTCGATTACTAACATTTATTAGCATCAGTTCATTGGTTAACTCTCAGTCGAACTCGATATGGTACATTCTACTTTGACAAGTCCATTGTGAGACACGTTTACGTCACTAGATAAACTAGCTTGAAATTATTACCCATCCAGGAACAAGTCATTTCGATCACTGACATATTTTCCATCAATTCTTTGGTTTATATCTGAGTTGTACTCTTTTGACGTTTCGCACTGATCAACATCATGAGATTCCACACTGATCAACATCATGAGATTCCACACTGACCAACATATTTTAATCTCATTTCTGCCCTTCAAAAATAGCATATAAATATTGTTTTTAAAAAACAATAATGATTTAAAATATGCTTTTGAGGTTTTGTAAATTCCTTGGGGAGAAACGTATCACAAGAACGTTTACTGAGAACAAAGATGTTTTGTTTTGAACAAAATTCTTGATAAACTTTTGAAAAGGTCTTTGATAAATTTTGAATGAATTTTGTTTAAGTTTAAGAAGCTTTCACTCTTTGTGATAGGATTGTTGCACTGAAGCGTACAACATGGTAATTTTTTTCTAAAAAAGAGTTATGCACTGGTGGTAAATCGCTTCGGTGACAGGTTGGTGGGTCTAAAATCTCAACTTGAGCACGTCTTGTTTAAGTAGTATAGTCAGCTTTGTTAAGCCTAACTTGTTTACACACAATTTAAACACGACCTTTTTATTTAAATAAGCGGGAGGGTTGAACGTGTTATGGTTAATAGGTTATCTGAGTTAGCATGTTGACTCATTTAACCCGCATAACGCCAATCAATTATCAATGTAACTTTTAGGTTTTCGAAAGCTTAAACTGGTTGATAAATTTAATCACCTTGCTTAACCACCCTAACTCTAACACGACCTGTTTAATACGTGGGTTAAGTGGGCCACTTCAAACATCACTCGAAAATTATTTTATTCAACCCTAGCTTGTTTGTTTGAGAAGCTCCCCAACTAAATGGTTACGGTTTAAGTCATGCTTAGCACATGTGAGATATATTTGTGGTGTAAATGTGAGATAGTTAAAATTGCTGTTTTAAAAATTGAAAAATAAAAATAAATATTTTATATTAACTCATACTTTATACGAATATGTCAAAAAGAAGAAAGAGGTTTCATGTAAGGAATTGCACCTACAAACTAAAATATGGCCCAGCATATATATATATACATGAGATAATAACGAAGAAAACATTTGTGAAAAGCTTGACTCCAAACTGATTGCAATTTCCGGACAGTGCTACTCAAAGACATCTCACTAAAAACAATCGCCGGAGATAAACATTTGCTGTGAACATCACCTTGTCTATAATGCCAATGTTAAGGATAGTGTTACTTGTCTAAACGACAATGTTACTTGTCGCGAACTTCCTTCAGCCAAGATATGATCATCACACTTAATAGTGTCATTCAGTTAAATAACAAACATCAATATTTCTCTATTTATGAAATAACTACATAAAATTATACATTATCAATATATTTTAAGGCAACGTCGAAAAATAAATGACTTAGTCATTTTGGTTCTTTAACATTACTAACATACCGTTAGAAACACCGATATAAATAACGTACTTTCAAATTTTGTCACAATATGAATAAATTTGCAGGCGTCTAATTAGCATTTGAAAATTACCATAATACTAATGATACGTTACCAAAATTGCTCGTACGAAAACAAAATTTGAAAATATGTTATTCATTTTAGAACGCAAGTTATTCATAATATACACGTCAAAATGACTATGTTAAGTTATTGAGGAGAGTTATTTTAAATACAAAACTTTTCTTACATATCAAGGGACTCATCCTCACTTTCCATTTAAAAAGAAATCAATGGTTGAGATTAAAATCATTTTATTATTTAATTTATTTTTTATAATTTAAATATCTTTTTAACCATTAATCATTAAGCGAAAATAATTACATCATCGCGGCGAGCATTTAATTATCTTTCTATAGACGGGCACTTTAATATACTTTCGAAAAAAGAAAAAAAAAAATCGTTTTTTCACGTTTTTTTTTTTTTTTTTTTTTTTTTTTCGAATCTGAGATTTGCATGAAAATCATATGTGATTAAACACTAATTTGAATATCACATATGATATTTAGTGTTAAATCACGTATGATTTGAAATATCACATGTGATATTAGTGTTAAGTCACATATGATATATTATCATATATGATTTAACACTAATATCACATGTGCTATACATGTGATATTCAAATTTATCAATGTGATTTAACACTAATATCACATGTGATATTCAAATTAGTATTTAATCACATGTGATTTTTTTCATTCAAATTTCAGTAACGAAAAAATGTAAAAAAAATGTGAAAAATACGATTTTTTTTGTCGAAAGTATACCAAAGTGTCTATTTATAGAAATATAATTAAATGTTTGTCGTAATGGTATATTTTTTTTCGCTTAATGATTACGGTTTGAAAGATATTAATATTTGAAAAAAAGAAGATGAAAGTGGGGATCAAATAAGAATGAAAGGAAAATAGATGGTGGAAATTGATCCGTAATCTTAAATCTAAGTTATTCATTTATAAACTGCACGTAACTTTATTTATCATCAGAGTCTTCAAATAATTATTTTTATATCAAATTGATGACACAAATGTAAATTTCTTTTTTGTTACATATAAAGAACAAAAATAGGGTAGGAGTATAATACGAATCTTATATTCGTATTACAAATGCTAAATATATAGAAATCTGAATGATATAAGTGTGGAATATAGATGGCAAATATATTAAGGGTTTTTCTAATATGTGCCCCGGGGCACATGTTAAGCACATCAAAAGGACGGCGGAACTCACGAAAAAGGATGTCCGGACGCGCATATTTTATTTGAAAAATGTATTTTTTGTGAGTTCAAACATTTTTTTTTAGTCCGGCCGTCTTTTTAGCGTGCTTAACATATGCCCTCAGGGCACACATGTTATATCATATGACCCCCACCAAACTCAACCTTTTCCCTGACCAACATTTATTCCCTCGGCCGTCCAAAAGGATTTTGTCAAACAGCATAATGTCATCGAAATAACAATAATAAAAGTCAAAAACAAAACACAAAATCAAAATTTTAAACTGAATAAAGTTAAATTTGAGATAAAGAACGTCCTTGTTTCTTATTTTCAAAATGAAATAAGGCTAATGTTTTCTTAACGATGTACATAATTATGCAAAGGTTTAGTGTGTCATAGTGATGACCATGCGCTATTGTATCTATAATATCCGAGGTTAATCTAGCAAATCATCGAAGATGATTTACATGTAGTTTCCAGCGTACCCGAAAAAATTTGAAAGATATATATCCCATATATATAAGAGTAATAATGTGATGCAATTATAGGCTTATAATAAGATTTCTGAGTCTAACTATATATTGTTAATAAAAGTTCTTCAAGGAAGCCTTAATTATCTTTAGAAATCTTTTTGATGCAAGTACGGTAGCTCAATATTGAACTATCATTGACGTTTTTCTATATTCCCTTTGAGTTTGTTGGGATTTAAGAAAGTTCCATGAAGAAGAAAACAAGATAAAATTGGGAGACAAGAAGTAGAACCCACCATTGAAAAAATTGAAAGAACGAACATATTGTTACAAAAGTGTTTCTTGCTTTCATCATTAGGTTTTGTTTGAGCGAGCGTGTCGAAAGCACCCACATATTTTATAACATAAAAAATGCATGCCAACATGATTGGGTAATTCACAAATCATCATAGTAATTGAAACATTTAAATCTTTTGTTGAATCCTAAATTAGTGGATGATCAAGAAACAAATTTGGAGCTTCCGTAATCGTTTGGTTTTTTCTTTCTCTTCCTCCAAAAAGGCTTTTCTATGGGATTCTATAGTTTCGCAGTCCTTTTAATGGATTTCTTCGAGAAATTCTAAACTTAAGTTTAGTTGGATAGATTGGTTAAAAAATCCTGTTATGTATATTTCTTCTTTGTAATTTTCTAGCTTCTGCTAGCTTGTTATAAAATCCCGCCGTTCTAAAAAAAAAAAAAAACAAACTTTTGGTGGTTACGACATAGTTCAAGCTAAAGAAATTGTGTTACATGTAGCACCCATAAATTTGGAACCCTTCATATGGCAACTCTTCTGAATTTAAATATCGTTGATCATATTTGGTTTTTTTTGTTTTTTGTTTTTTTTTTTGAATGACAATTTATTAGAAACTAGCAAGAAGCTAAAAAAAGAGATTACATAGTATTTGTGCAAGAAAGTTTCGGATTCTCAATACAATAAATCCAACTAGGATTGAGCAGGCCAAAAGTCTAGATTCATTTCAAGAGCGGGCTGAATTATTCAATTAAAACCTATTTTTTTTATTAGACTTCCACTTTATTACTTATCTATGTTTCAAGTTCCAGAGGGTGTAGGAGATAAAATTGAAAAGATTCGCAGAAGTTTCTTTTGAAGAAAAGATCACAGTGAGTTAAAGCTATGTGTGGTAGACTGGAACAATTTTATCAAAAGTAAACGAAATAAGGGTCTTGGAGTCAGGAATCTTCGAATTAGGAATTAAACCCTACTTTGCAAGTGGTTATGGCGATATGGAAACGAGAAGGGGGCACTTTGGAGATAGTAATTGATCCTAAATATGGTAGACGCGAGTTTAGTCTATCTCCGTTGAGTCCAAAAAAAATCTTTCATGTCCCCCTGTCTGGAAGAAGATTACTGAAGTTGTTAATTTGCAGCCATGTTCGGGTGTTGAAGCTAAAAGGGGGTTGATGCACCATGTTGGCATAGGTGATAGTACCCGTTTTTGGGACTATCATTGGATTGAAGAGCATATTTTAAAGTTATCATTTCCTAGAATGTATGTATTAGCATATCAGAAGAAATGCCACGTCTGCGACTTTGGTTTTTGAGAAGGTGGTAATTGGAAGTGGGATGCTAAGTTTAGAAGAGGTTTATTTGATTGGGAGGTAGGTCAATTTGATTATTTATGTTTGTGTTAAACCGTGAGGATGACTTTAAAGGATGATAAAGTCATATGGTCTTTCGAACCTTCAGGTAGATATTCATGCAAATCCTTTCGGTATGAGGTGGAAAATATGACTTACAATAGTAATTATCATCTCTCCATGATATGGAAGTTCAAAGCTCCGCTTAAGGCCCGTATTCTTTGTTGTCAAATTCCACTCGGTAAACTCCCAACTAGAGATTTACTCTTCAAATCTGAATCCATCTCTGAATATCATCGTAGCTACCCACTATGTAACTCTAATCTGGAGTCTATAGACAATCTATTTGTTCACTGTAAGACATCTATTTTTATTTGGTGGCCGTTAGTAGATGGATGAGATTTTACCTGGGCAATTCCTCGGACTTTCGTAGACTTGTTTGTTTGGTGGATGGACAGGGCTAATTTTTCGAAGTGTACAAACGTATGGGGAATGTCAAGTTTCTTGGTCTTATGGCATATTTGGGAGGCTAGAAATTAATCTGTCTTTTCTAATAAGAAAACATCGCCTTCGCATATTTTAGACCCTGTGAAATTCAAGACAGGATGTTAGACAAAAGATTTTTTCCCATCATGCTCGTCTTCACTATTGGACTTTTATATAGACATGTTCTCGATTTCAATTAGTCATTCTCATTAGAAGTACGAAAACCTTCTTAACTGGTGTCCTCCAGCTCATGGAGCTTTAAAATTTAATGTTGATGGGTCAGCTATGGGTAAGTCAAGTTTAGTAGGTAATGGTGGTGTTTTACGAAACTCCGAGGGGGATGTTTTGGTTATTTTTTCAATACCAGTGGGTGTTTTGGATTCGATTGTTGTCGAGCCATTAAAAAAGCATGTAACATTGAGAATGAGGAGTTGAGGTCCGTTAATATAACTATTGAAAATGATTCTCTAAATGCGGTGTCTTGGGTTAATCCTCCAGATGAGAGGCCATGGAGGTTGCTTCATCATTTTCACGAGATTGATGCTTTCCTATCTGTGAGTTTTAATAGATAGGTTATGCATATTATGCGAGAGCGTAACAATGATGCTAATAAGTTGGCCGAAGAAGATCTCGATCAGTTCCATTTGTTGTTTGGTACATGGTTTGAGTGTCGTTTCTTGAGGTGTTGTATAGGTTGTCAGTTGGAACCTTCTTGAACTTTTTCTCCTTTTATCATTGTTTGTTGTAGGTATTTTGTTTTGTGGTCTGCTAGCATTGCAATTTAAGAAAGGAATCATCTTTAGAAAAAGAAAAAAAAAGTTCAACTAGGACACGATATTTATGGTGCGTTTAGTTAGAGAAAAAATTATCTTATTTTTTATCTCTAGTTTTGTAAAATTTTAGAAGGAAAATTTATCTCTACAAAACACTTGACAATATAAAAAACGCGTTTAGTTAATGTTTGTATTTTCTATTTTGAAGAAGGGGAAGAAGGGTTGTGGGTTACAAAGGAAAACAACTAAAATTTTGTGTTTTGCAAAACATTTTGTTGGAAAACGTTAATTTGAACGCGATCTCTGTTTTCCTTATTTTTCGCAAAACATCTAACTATCTTATAATAGAGGGATGCACTTCCCTCATATTAATTATTTTAAGATTTCCATATATAAAATTTTAAGCAAATACAAGTTACAAAGCATTAGTTACAATACTTAAAGCACAAATAAAAATACAAATCAAACTACAATTAATACACAACTTAAAACACCCCTTCACAAAAGAGTACATGTCTCTAATCATGATGTTCAACATTTGCTTCACAAAATGACCATGTACAATATGTAAAGCACAAATTAATTTTAAGCAAATACTATTTCTTACATACATACAATTAATATACCCCATCACCAATTAATACAAAATGTAAAACACAATGTACAAATATTTATCCATACGTATCAGCCCAAAACCCTTCATGTGACAATGCTTTTGCTTCCAAAATCAAAACGAAGATAGAATGAAGCCGCATCCAAGAACATGTCCAATTCATACTTCTTTTGTCCTTTGTCTTTACAACTTAAAAACATGTCCTCGGAGGTACAAATACAGTGGGTGGAGTCATGCTGTATAAACCACGAGTAGCAATATACATGGGTAGCCCACCCTAAAACAACAGAAAAGGATAACGCTTATCATCATTGCTATTAGAATTAGTCTATACTACTAATGATATTCAGTAAGCAAATCCATTTTTATAAATAAAAACCCACCTTTTATACCTCTTAATAAAAAAAAACCATCTTTTTTTTATAATTTTTTTTGCACCATCGTCATAATCAAATTCTAAAAACCCGGATCTTACTTCACCCAAACACATGAAACCCTTTTCAATCTTTCACAAATTCACGTTTCCAGTATCCCTATTTTCCAATCAAGATCTGAAAAGCAAAATAATTAATAGATCTCTATTAATTTTTTCGTGTTATTCAAAGAAAAACCAAGACTTTTGAAGGTCAAACACACGAAAAATACAAATCATCATCGATCCTTGTTGAAGCTTACCTTCCTTAATATCCGAAAAAAAAAAGAAACGAAATATAACAAGTTTGTTAATTTCTTTCTTTGGTTCGTTCGAATACCAAAACAAGACACGAAAACAAATTGACGAATTTACCCGAGACCTTTTCAAAGATCTTGAAGCTGTAATATCTTGCATCTTTCGTAGGTTTAATGATTCTGACAGAAATATTCAATCAATGAAAGCCAAAATCTTGTGAGAGGTGAGTTTTCGTCTTCAAATCGATTTGTTGAGATGAGATATGTGATTTGATGAGTTGTTGGGAGATGAGAAAAATTAGGCGAGAGGAGAGTATGTGAGGGGCGGATGAAACAATTGTGTGTGTGTGTGTGTGTAGGGTTATCAAAATGAAATCGTGGGTTAGGGTTATACACACTAATATCACCTTTGGGCCGGGTATTATCATTTAAGTTGGATTGGTTTGGGCTCTATGATATATCACAATTATTGGACCGGGCAGAATGACTATTGGACTGCAATACGCATACATGAATTACTGATTGACGCTTCTAAAATGCATAGCGTGGATACTTTACGATTTTTAAATTACGATTAGTTTGATAGTCACTAAAACCTAAAATTATCGTTGTCCATAAAGCCATTATAAGGAAAGCATAACATCAAAAAATATCGTTCGTCGAAAATTGTGTTACAAGGTACCCGCCGCCGCATCGCGTGGGTACCCTGCTAGTTTTGTAAAAAATAAAGTTGTTTTCCCAGCTAAACGCGACCTTAAGATTATTCTGATATCTCCATATGATCCAGTCACAATTACGCAAAAATAAATCTCCCCTTAGTAGTAAGATTCGCTTAATCAGCCCATTCAATTAGATCACTATTATCATGCTTGTGTTCCTGTTGCTAAATCATAAATTCAAACAAATATAAACTGACATCCGAATTGAAGCTTTTACAATTTTTTGGGATATATGAAATCAGATCATATATCCAAAATGATCCCCTAAACACGTAAAAGCTTCGTTCTTGATTTGTATAATTTTTTTAGAATTTAATGTCGTACTTTGAAAATAGATAATATCGACTAAAATAGTTCTTATAAGCAAATACTCAATATAAGTTTGGGCCTCACAATTTTTCAACTTCTAAAAGCTAGCCTAGACATTCATTCGTATACATTTTACAATTTATATTTAAACAATCTCTTCTGTTTATATAAAGAGTATCTTTATCATTCAATGAAGACAAGTTGGTATAAACTTTTTGTTGCTAGTACACACATTCCAAGTTGAAATCTTGTAAAAAGGTAAAAATGTACCTACACAACCTACCCACTGTAACCACTCACCAAAAAGATGACACCATTTTCATCATCACGGTTCATGTAGCGTCTCTATTAACTTCAAATGTATGAAATGTTATGCACCTTAATTGGGATTCTTTAACACAACCAAATAGAGCAAAATAATATTTGCCATCTTTATTCATTCTTATATTTGAATTAGACATTAATATGTAAAAGGAAAAAATTATGTGAATAGACACATTGTGATTGTTTAAAGGGCAAATTCTCTAAATACACCGGTTGACCAACTAATTTACCTCAAATGCTCCAAAATTTTTCTACTTCTTTAAATGCCCCATGAGCAACTCTCCCAATTCAATATTTGGGCAACTCTCCCATATAGGTGACATGTGTCCCTTTTTTTGGGCCCACCTCGTACTTACATAGTACAAGTGTCATAGATGTTTCATTGGGCAACTTTGACCACATTATTGGGCAACTGACATTTTTTGTCTTTTTGTACAAAAGTATGGTCTTTTTTTATTATTAAAGTACATATATCTTGGACAACTTGGTCTCACACTTATGTACTTTTGGGCAACTTATTAGGTATAAAGTATACATGTATTTAATGTATAAAAAACATTTAAAATTGTATAAATAAGTTTATAACTTTTATACATTTATATACTTTATATATTTACAAATACAAATCTTCCTTAACACACTTCTTATCCACTAACTGATAACACACTTCTTATCCACACAAATACAAATCTTCCTCAACACACTCAGATCCACTGATGTAAACAATCCAAACCATCGCCACCACATTCCGATCTAATGTCTATAAAAAAACGATTTGGGCTAGGGTAAGTAATTTTGTGTTTGATTTAGGGTTTCGCTATTTTTGGGTTAATTTTTTTAGTTGGTATCGTATTGGGGGTTTAATTTTTCGTATTTGATTTATGGTTAATTTTTTATGTTGGTAGCGTATTGATTTAGGGTTTCGCTAATTTAGAGTTTCTGTAATTTAGGGTTTCGCTAATTTAGGGTTAACTTTTTAAGTTGGTATCGTATTGATATATGGTTTCGCTAATTGTTCTTGTTTGATTTTGGGTTTTGATATTTTAGGGTTAATTTTTTAAGTTGGTAACGTATTGGGTGATAAATTGTTCTTGTGGTTTTAGTGATTTGTTGCTACTTATTAAGTTTGAGAAACAAATGATGGATGTTGTTGTAGACTAAGTGAATAAAGCACTGTAAGATAACTGGCACTAAATGGTTTTAGTGATTAATTGGTAACGTATTAGGTTCTTGTGGTTTTAGTGATTTGTTGCTACTTATTAAGTTTGAGAAACAAATGATGGATGTTGTTGTAGACTAAGTGAATAAAGCACTGTAAGATAACTGGCACTAAGTGAATAAAGCACTGTAATGATGGTGCAAACGGGTTCGGTTAACGAAACAAAATACAATAAAAATTAAACTGCGACACAACTAAATATAATCCGGGTGATCCCAAGTTTGAGAGTTGTTAGAGTCGTAACCATCGTCGTAAAGATACTCAGACCAACCTTCAAATCTGCTCTCATCCCACTCTGCATACAAAGCATCAAATTCTCTGTCCCGACGTTCTTGTTCCTCCCTTTCAGCTTGCTCCATACGAGCAGCTTCCTCCATCTCTAACAACACTTCTTCATCTTGGAGCATAAGTCGCTCCCTTTCGGCTTCCTCCTTAAGCGCAGCTTCTCTTTCTGCTATCTCCCTTTCTGCTTCCTCCTTAACAGCAGCCTCCTCCATTTGTCTTAAAAGTTCTTCTTCATCAATTTGTTGGTCGAAATCTTTTTGTTCAGGAAATTGTTGGCCGAAGTCTTTTTGTTCAGGAAATTGTTGGCCGAAGTCTTTTTGTTCTGGAAATTGTTGGCTGAAGTCTTTTTTAGACATTTTTGAGAGAATTTTGTTACCTATTTAGCAACACCACTTCAATTAAAACACACACATATAAGGTGGGTAAGTTCTAATATTTATTAACCTTAGTATGTCAATAAATGTGGTGTAGGTGGAAACTCTCCCATGTAGTTCACATGGGCCCACCTTGTACTTACATAGGTGATTTGTTGGGCAACTTTTGCCTACTTTCTAATTAAGCACTTAGTTCTCTAATAAAACACTGCAAGCCTTTTTCTTCTCTTAAGATAACTGGTATTGAGTTGAGTGGGTGCAAACGGGTTCGGTTAACTCCTTGATCTGCCACCTAGAGTGGTATGAATACCTGCTCTGGCCAACCATAGTTCACTCGGCTTAATCCAAGTTAAGGATTTGAGATTGATTAAGGTTTAGGCAACAACCACTGGCAATGTTGCTGCATCCACTGATAGTTCAGAAGAAACCACTGCTAGTTCATAAGGGGCCCCACTGCTAGTTCAGACGAAACCACTGCCAACTAATTCTATCCACTGTTACTTCAGATACACCGTTTATTTTAACCTTAATTACAGTGTTTCGTGTATTTGTGATATGTATGAGGCTATGATGACAATTATCTTACTTGATCAAGCAAATGATGTGATTTACCGTATCTTGGCATGGCAATTTTATTACATTATTATGCAGCCATGGCGGTTATATCTTGGTGTTTTCGGAGTTATCTATTTATTACAGATCTGAGCCTTGATAATGCATGTCACAATACACGCTCAGTAGCATACATTATTGTGAACCCATGGGGCAAAACGTTTGATTTGATTTTGACTGGGAACGTTTGAGTGTTTCAAGTGTGTTTTAGTAGCAGATTTGTATTTTGTGTTATGTGTATTTGTTACATATAAGAGGCTGTGATGACGATTATCTAAATTGATCAAGCAAATGATGTGATTAGCCATCAGCTGGCATGGCAATTTTATTACATTATTTTGCAGCCACGACGGTTATATCCTGATGTTTTTGTATTTATCAAACTTTTTACAGATCTGAGCCTTGCTAATGCATATAACGATACACCCCTGATTTGTATACTCACATAGATGATTAACATATTCAGGTTAATCATGTTTCATTGTGGTTGGCATCCACTGGCAACACATGAATATATATAATCATGTTTCATTGTCCCTAGCAGACGCCCGTCCCAATGAAACATGATTGGCTTGAAGATTTGTAGCATCTCTGTGAGTATATAGTTTCTGTGGATAAGAAGTGTGTTAAACTAGACATGTAACTTTTTCAAACAACTCCTTTACATATATAAGATTTGAGTTTGTAAGAGGCTGTGATGACAAGTATCTTATTAAATCATGCAAATGATGCGATATTCCGTGTCTTGGCGTGGCAATTCTATACTATTGCAGCCATGGCGGTTATATTCTGATGTTGTGTAAACTATTGATTTATACAGATCCGAGCCTCAGTATTATGTTAAGAAAGGGATAAATATTGTTTGCTGTCACTTTGATAAAATGGTCTCTTTTATCAGCGAGTATCAACATAAAAAGCTAATTGTACACCTCAGTAACAAAACAAACATATGAATGATCAAAGATGGATGAATGGCACCACCTTTGAGTAGCAAAATAAACTTAATATGGTGTCGCTTATCCATCTTTGATTATTCATTACTGTTTGCAGCCATGACGGTTATATCTTAGATGCAGACAAGTTAACCAAATGCAGATAGTTTGTTTACTTACAATTCAACTTTGTTGATTGAATGGCATGTCAGACCTGGGATCATTTGTGTAATTTATAAATCAACCTAGATTTGACATGCTATTTCATCAACAAACCTGGATTTCAGGTGAACAAACAAGTATATGGAGGAGTTTCCGAATTCTTCAAAGGCGACTGTTACCCATGGGGCATTTAGGGAAGTTTATTTTTTTTTACCCGTGTCACTGGTATTTTTATTTATCATATTTTGATTGTTTGTTACTTTATATGAGTGTGATATAATTGTTATAGACTGTTGCTAGATTGTTAAAAAAATGTAGTTTATATATGTTAAGGAGTTACTTAAGAAAGAAGGATCAATATGATATAGTTGTGGATTCAAAGTCAAGTTGAAAGTAACAATGTGGCCATACACAACTTCCTACATTCAACTTGTCTTTCAATATCTCAATGATCACGATAGATGTGCCTTGATCATTGCGTGTTGATTGTGATAATGATATAGTGTGTATTGTTCATGACATGCCACACTCCTTGATTATCCCACTCAAATGCTTTTCTAGAATCCAAAAATTCTAGAAAAGACCTTGGTACTTTGAGCTTCCCCTCGAAAAACCCATTCCTATGTCACTGTCATAGCAATGGGTTTCGACATGGCAATGAGATTTTGAGTGGAGGCTCAAAGTACTAAATTCTGTCCACTTGTTTATAACATATTGACAAGCAACTTTGTTAACCAACTCCTTTACATAGGTAATTGTTTGAAGAAGTTGGTTTATTTTGGGCCACATGTGTGTATTTGTGATATGCAAGAGGCTGTGATGACGATTATCTTATTTGATATGCAAATGATGTGATTTACCGTATGTTGGCATGGCAATTTTATTACATTATTTTGCAGCCATGGCGGTTATATCCTGATGTTCCCGTGTTTATCCAACTTTTTTACAGATCTGAGCCTTGCTAATGCATATCACACTGCACACTCAGTTTGGAAGTTTATATGAGTGTGATATACTTGTTATAGACTTTTGCTAGATTGTTAAAAAAAGTTAAGGATCAATATGATATAGTTGTGGATTCAAAGGGAAGTTGAACGTACCAAGGTGGCCACGTTACTTTGTAGATGAGTAGGGAATTTCAGCATAGTTACCCATTCTGCATTCCCAAACAGTGTCTTATGTTTTTTCAACAATCTAGCAATCCGCCTGGTGCAGGCCTTTGCTCAAAGGGAGTTGAAATGACAAAAGGTACTGTAAGGGAATTCAGAAGGGTTCACTAAGTTGAAATTCCATACACATCTACAAAGTAACGTGGTCACATTGGTATGTTCAACTTCCCTTTGAATCCGCAACTATATCATATTGTTCCTTAACTTTTTTTAACAATCTAGCAAAACTATAATTATGATTTTAAAAAACATAATTAACCCTTCTGAGTTCCCATACAATTCCTTTTGTTTTTTCAACAATCTAGCAAATCGCCTGGTGCAGGCCTTTGCTCAAAGGGAGTTGAAACGACAAAAGGAACTGTAGGGGAACTAAGAAGGGTTAACTATGCTTCTTTTTTGTCGAAAAAAACTGTTTTTATGATCTTAAAAAACATAATTAACCCTTCTGAGGTCCCATACAGTTCCTTTTGTTTTTTCAACAATCTAACAAATCGCCTGGTGCAGGCCTTTGCTCAAAGGAAGTTGAAAAGAAGTTGGTTTATTTTGGGCCACATGTGTGTATGTATGATATGCAAGAGGCTGTGATGACGATTATCTTATTTGATATGCAAATGATGTGATTTACCGTATGTTGGCATGGCAATTTTATTACATTATTTTGCAGCCATGGCGTTTATATCCTGATGTTCCTGTGTTTATCCAACTTTTTTATAGATCTGAGCCTTGCTAATGCATATCACACTGCACACTCAGTTTGGAAGTTTATATGAGTGTGATATACTTGTTATATACTTTTGATAGATTGTTAAAAAAAGTTAAGGATCAATATGATATAGTTGCGGATTCAAAGGGAAGTTGAACGTAGCTAGGTGGCCACGTTACTTTTTAGATGAGTAGGGAATTTCAGCATAGTTACCCATTCTTAATTCCCAAACAGTGCCATTTGTTTTTTCAACAATCTAGGAATCCGCCTGGTGCAGGCCTTTACTCAAAGGGAGTTGAAACGACAAAAGGTACTGTAGGGGAATTCAGAAGGGTTCACTAAGTTGAAATTCCATAATCATCTACAAAGTAACGCAGCCACATTGGTATGTTCAACTTCCCTTTGAATCAGCAACTATATCATATTATTCCTTAACTTTTTTTAACAATCTAGCAAAACTATAATTATGATGTTAAAAAACATAATTAACCGTTCTGAGGTCCCATACAGTTCCTTTTGTTTTTTCAACAATCTAGCAAATCGCCTGGTGCAGGCCTTTGCTCAAAGGGAGTTGAAATGACAAAAGGAACTGTAGTGGGACCTCAGAAGCGTTAACTATGTTTCCTTTTTGATGAAATCGTCAATTATCAGAGAGCATCTGTATATAAGGTGTCAGTGTGTATGAGGCTGCGATGACAAGTATCTTATTAAATCATGCAAATATTGCGATATTCCGTGTCTTGGCATGGCAATTCTATAGTTTATACTGTTGCAGCCATGGCGGTTATATCCTGATGTTTTGTAAACTATTGATTTATACAGATCTCAGCCTCATTATTATGTTTAAAAAGTTATCTAAAATTAGGTAATTGTTTATTTGCTGTGAGTATGATAAAATGCTTCATTTGATAAATATGATTGGCGTACTAGGAAATCAGTGATATGTTGTGAAAGGTGTTGTAACAGGTTGTATCTCTTCTAACATACAGTTACTCACACTATGTATGTTTTATTAATTGTAGTTGTCGTAAGATACTAATTAATGGTTATTAATTTGATTTTTTTTTCTTCTAAGGAATACGAAGCCAATGTCATCGTTAGGAGCAAATTGAAATACTTTTCATTAATTAAAGAAAAGCTGAATCATAATCGAAGGAAATTGTTTAGGACTACCTGTTTTGGAGGATGGCTGGATATGTTCTTTTTTGACCATGAAGCACATATGTTAGATTATGTATTACAAAAACAGTGTTTTGTGGATAATCGTCACTATGACATGCCCCTTATATATAATCTCGATGGTCGTAGTCTACATTTTGGTCGACCCTAGTTTTCTCTTATAACAGGCTTTCGTTTTGGGACTGTTAGTTTTGATTTATATATTTCAGGGGATTTAACATTTAAGTCGAGGGTATTTCTAAAAACATTAGGGGTAAAACTTTCCAACTTAGATCTTGTTGGTGTTATTGAGGATGAAGAGTTGTTCGGTAAATTAACTGATGAAGACGCAGTCCGTGTGTGTCTAGTGTTATCGTTAGAGGTCATTTTTATGGGTCAGTTATTGGTTGAAGATGTGGATGATACACTCCTGCGTTTGGTTGAAGACCTTGACGCATGGAACTCCTTTCAATGGGGGGAGCACATTTGGAGGCAATTGTATGACCAGATACTCGATGTTGTATCAAACCAAAAGTGGGAACACCTAAAAGGTCTGGAAAAAGATCGGAAGTATGTTCCAACATACACAGTTGCTGGATTTGTTTGGGCTTTCAAGGTTATTCCTTGTTATATTATATTTTCCTAAGTTATTATTATCGAACCTTCGGTATGATATTAACGCATCTTTATTATTATAGATATGGATTCTTGAGTCGTTTGAAAGAAGCAGTCATTGGTGGAATAAAGTAACAGATGTCATACCAAGGGCAGTAGCATGGTCAAGGAAAGTAATGTTTATAGTAATGTGTGATGCGCTTGGAGTGTACAAGTTTTAAATTTATAAAAGATGATTTACCAAATTTACCAATAACACATACGAGCAAGTGCACTCGTCCGTTATAGCAAGATTATGAAGGTAAGTCGGGATCGTTCGCAGGGATTTGAGTGAATCTGATTAACAAGTTTGAATCAACTAAGACAATCCAAAACATATAACAACGAAAATAGATATGATGAAATTCAGATGATTAAAAACTACACTTGCTTAAACTACTTTCTTATCCTTGATTAGTATGATTGTGTTAACCTCTTAACATGTTGGTTATGATAATTAGTTGGTGTTCTAATCTATTGTTCTTACAAGTTAAACCTTCGTCAAGATTTTAGTTCATAAAAACAAGCATTAAGTTTAACCAATCAATTCAAGATCAATTCAAGTTTCATAAGTTTATTTTCACAAACTTAAACACAAAAACATCCATTTGCTTTATCAAATTGCTTAAGAAATGGTCAATACATAAGGTAACCGATTATAGACAAAAGGGTACAATTGATTGTCAACAACTAATCTTACGACCTTTTAGGTGTTTCCAATCAATCCAACTTGATAATCAAAAAGCGTTCTTATTACAACCACACCTTAGTTCCTTTGTTTAATCAAGAATAATGGGTAAAAACAATCATCCATAGACAAAATGATTATAACTAGTTGAATAACAATAAGTTCTTTCGACCTCTACGATTACTATCAACTAGTCAAACTTGATTAACAAATGTCACTATGAAACTTTAGCACAATTGGATCTTAGAATCAACTTGAAATTGAATTAAAACATGTTAACACAATCACTAACTAATCATATGATAATCAACATCATTTAAGCAAGTGTATAAAGAAACTAGCCACTCATAGCAACATAAACATAAACTCAGAACTTTGAACATTAGAAGACATGATTAAGAGTCTTACAATGCTTGGAATAAGATTAAAAATGGTGAAGTAATGATTCCCAAAGTATTGGGGTAGACTCCTTGAGGTTTTGGCCTCCAAATGTGGTACTTCTGGAACTCCAAACTTTTCTGGACTTCTAAGGACGAATTTGAGAGCTTAAGAGCTTTGTTTGATGAGTAGAGAGAGTTCTATTGAAGTGTGTGTCTCATATGCTCACAAGAGGTCTCTATTTATACTAGTTCCAAGGCCTAGGGTATTAATTGCTGAGGTTGGCCTCCAAGGAGTTAGGAAGGGGCTAGAGTACACCAAGTGAAGGACCTAGAATCATTTGGATACAAAGGGGAAACTTAGTGATGAAGATTTGGCAGAAACAGGCCCTCCAACCGGATCGGTCACATGACCAACCGATCCGATTGGTCTTCTACAAGTGCACCAACCGTATCGGTTACGGGTGGCAACCGAACGGTTGGACTGGCCTCCTGGGCACTTTTGCTCTTCACCCAACCGATCCGGTTGCAGTTGCAACCGATCCGGTTGGTCTTCCTGAGTGACGGAAACTCGACCTTTACTTTATTCTGACTTGTAGAGCTTGGTTCATCAATCATCTAGGTCTTCTATGATACTTGAAATACTGATTTGTGCTTGACATGCTTCACTGAAATGGGAATCTTCCAATTGTTGAACATTCTTTTACTTTTCCTTCCGTTTCCCTGCACTTGGTTATAAACACTATACAAACATCTTTTGATGCGATTAAGCACTGAAATCATATAAATATAACCAAATAACATATACAAAAGCACACATAACGTTACTGAAAACATGTACAATCTGAGCGTTATCAAATTCCCCCACACTTAAACTTTCCTTGCCCTCAAGCGAATCTAGGAAAAACATCCACTGGTACAAAAATATGATTACGAAAAATATGATGCAAATCTACCAAGTACAAGTACGAGAGAAGATTCATCAATTATGCTTTTAAGAGTGAAACTTCCGAGATGTTTGACAATATCCAATGATTTTCTTGCAAGATTAACATTTCAAAACACCTCACGAAAAGGAACGAAATATAATTCACTCAATTTAGTGGAGTAACAAGATAAATCACACTTATTGCTCAGTCATGATTAGATTATTACCGTAAGCTTGTACAAGAAACAAAACTCCACCGACGTGGCGTGAGCACCAAGCAAAAACATCTAAAGAGGACTTTTATTGGGGTTATAATGTTAAGGCTTAGGGTTAAGGGTATGGATAAGGCATGGGATTATTGATGAAATTGGTGTTAAAACAAAAATAGAATCAAGTCTAATACCCGTATTGCTAGCTACCAAACAATCCGCAAACCAATAAATGATTATAGCTTCATTTTATTTTCTTCGGATTTCCACAACTCTTTGCTTTGATTCGCCATGACAACTTTTCTCCAAACATAGCACATTGGCTAATACATTCATATTTTCATCACTTTTTTTTTTTTTTTTTTTTTTTTTTTTTTTTTTTTTTTTAACTTGAATTGCCTCACACAACTAACAAGGTACGGCTACTCATAATCATTTGAACAATCTTCTCATTCCTGGTGACTAGCAATCAACCGTTTAGACATTGACAAGGGTTAAGCTAAGGTTTAAAGTGTAAAATCTTTTTGTATTTTTCTGGATTTATCAAAAACGAAAAGGATGGCTCAGAGGGTGTAACTAGGGGTATCTAGTGATAAAGATGAGCGCTACAAATGGGTCCATGTAGGTGGTTAACTAACCGATGTGGTTAGCTAATATATCATAATATGAAAAATGGAAGGCCATTTGGGTTAAATCCTAAGGTGCCTCTTTATCACACGAATTTACTTATATCGCACGAATGCGATCTCACTGCGGTCTGGTAATGATTTACAGGCACAAGTTCTAGAATAAATAAAATCACCGGCACACTCATAGCAAAATATTCAAGCATAAAAGATGTATGCTTTATATAGAACAGGCTCAAATCCTTACAATTTTAGTGGTAAGGGCTATAATTTGTACTAGCAAATGTTTATCGATTCTAGAATGGATTGCAATATTAATCGAAACACATCTCAAAGTTTCAAAATATTACCAGTTTTACCAGTGGTTTGATCAAGTTATTCTAATATATTATCCTAAAAGTGTGAAAAATAACTAGATCAAAAGGGCAAACAAAATTTTTAAATTTAAGCTTAAAAACTCTAATTTTTCTATTCACCCCCCACACTTAAGTTAAACATTCTCCTCAATGTGAAAAACGAACTTCAAAGTATAGAAATAGGGAAAATAGAGATAAAACCAGATATTCGAAAGAGTTTGTCAGCTTAATTTCTTCTTCATCCAAGCGTCCACCGGAGTAATCATTACCTGCACAAAATATTATAAAAAAACAAAATAGTTTTATTAAATTGTGGCACCCCCCCCACACACACACTCAAGTTAAACCAAAGGTTTAAATTTTGGGGCGTGACTACAGAAAATCAAATCTGAAACACACGGGTTGCCTCCCGAGAAGCGCTTGTATTATTAACGAGTCATCAGCCTGACTCGAATATTCCCAAATTTACTTGGCCACAGATGCAGCCTTGAATATTTTGAAAAGTTCGGGGACATACATGAATTCTTCACCAGTATCATCAATATCGTTCCAGATGAACTCATCAGATGGTTTCCAAGGAACACTTTGTGGGATTCTTCCTGGAAAAGGTGCTACGAAGGTGATGGTTTCGAATTCATTTTCAGGTGAAGCTGTCTCAACTGATATTTCATTCATTTGCTCCTTATCATAGTATAGTTTGATTTGGTGCCCATTAACGATGAAACTTCCACCCTGTTTGTCATAAAGTTCGACATAATCGGATGGATATCCATGTTTAACGATATATGGTCCAAACCATCTTTGTTGTAATTTAGGAGCTTTGAATTTGAATTTCATGTTGAAAAGCAGAACTTTATCTCCGGCTTTGAATTCTTTTCGAATTCTTAGCTTTCAGTCGTGATAATCTTTTGTTCTGGCCTTATACAGTTTAGAATTTTCGTAAGCTCGGAGTCTTAATTCGTCGAGTTCGTGCAATTGCAGGAATCTCTTTTCTCCAGCTATCTTGAGATCGGTGTTGCAGTTTCTGAAAGCCCAATAAGCACGATGTTCAACTTCGAACGGCAGATGACAATTTTTTCCATACAAGAGTCTGTAAGGAGTTGTGCCAATAGGAGTTTTATAAGCCGTACGAAATGCCCACAGAGCATCGTCAAGTTTCCTCGACCATACTGAAGGATTGTCCTTCACTGTTTTTTCGAGTATTCTTTTAAGAGCTTTGTTGGTGTTTTCAACTTGGCCACTGGTTTGTGGATGATAAGCTGTCGTGAATCAATGATGAACTCCATATCTTTTCATGGTTTTCTCCATTTTTTGGTTACAGAAATGGGTTCCTCGATCTCTTATCAAGGCTTTGGGGATTCCATAACGAGAAAAAAGCTTTTTGAGAAAATTAACGACGACGCGAGCAAAGCTTCAGCTTCTACCCATTTGGAAACATAATCTATAGCAACGAGAATGTATTCTTATTTTTGGGATTTAGGAAACGGTCCTGTGGAAAACTAGAAGGGGGGGGGGGTTGAATAATTTTGCCAATTAAAACTTCCTTTTAAACTATTTAGATCGACTTATGTCAATCTATTTGGATGTGTGTGTTGGATGTTGATAAACAAGCATATAAAGGTAAGTAATGAAAAGATAAGAGTAAGAAGCACAAAACCACAACACAAGTATGTATAGTGGTTCGGCTACAAGGACACCTTCCTTGCCCTACTCCACTCCCCGAGTCACCTACTCGAGAGTTCGTAATCACTACACCAATCTCCTTATGGCGGAGAAGCCTTCACAACGTCGCCTACCCTTTTTCCGGTGCTAGGCTAACCACCGGGTTCTTTCACTCCAAGGTGAACCACACCTACACAATGTCACCTACCCTTTATGAGGTACTAGGCTAAGTACCTAGTTCTTTCACTCCAAGGTGAACTACACCTTCACAACGTCGCCTACCCTTTATTAGGTACTAGGCTAAGCACCTAGTTCCATTGCAATGGAGGAACTACTACCACATTACACCAACGACTAATCCCAAAGGAGATCTACTCCTTTACAACATCATCAAGGACATCAATATCCTTGGATCTAATACTAGTCTATCTTGTACATCGAAACACACCATATCGAATGTACATCTAAGGCACCTTTCACTAATTCCTTTGACTAGATCTACAAGACACCTTTCACTAATGTCTTGTGTCTTCACTTCTAAGCATCTTTCACTAATGCTTCTAGTCTTGACTTCTAAGCACCTTTCACTAATGCTTCTTGTCTTGACTTCTAAGCACCTACCACAAGTGCTTATGCTATAGACGATAGATACCATTTACTAATATCTTTGTCTTGACACTTGAGACATCTTTCACTAATGTCTTCAACACTACACTTCTTTGAAGAAAGAAAGGAATCATCAACAAGAGGACTTCAGTACCCTTGATGATGAGGAAGCATGGCAACTCATGGACTTGAGCTTGCTCGACTTCAAAGGTGGTGATCTTGCCTTTAAGAGGAACCTAAAAGATCACACAAAAACAAAACTACAAACATAGATCTCTTGGATCTAATGTTAGTGAGATTTAACTCAGGGGAGAAAGTGTGTTAGAAAAGGGATGAAAAATAATGAAGAAATGGCTCACTATTTATAGAGGAAAAATCCTACTGTTCCCCGGATCCCACGGATCCCTACCACAAGGGATCCGGCTAGCACAAAGCTAGGGATCCGTGGTACGCTCCTCTTTGCCCACTAATTATAGAGGAAAAATCCTACTGTTCCCCGGATCCTACAGATCCCTACCACAAGGGATCCGGCTAGCACAAAGCTAGAGATCCGTGGTATGCTCCTCTTTGCCCATGGGTATTTTGATTATGGGTCATGGGTCATGGGTTGAACCATGGATCTTTGGCTAGATACTATGTATCTTTGAGTGTAATGCACTTTGTCACTTGGGTATGGGTTGATCCATGGGTTATGGGTATTATCCATATGTGATATAAGCATGATGTCATGCAATGGGTTATGGGTCAAGATCCATGGGTTATGGGCTTTGGGTTGTACCCAACTACATTCAATGTATTTGCCCAATGGGTTGTGATACTTAAGTTTCTACCCATTTATATTACCCAATATACTACATACTAGTTATGTGTATATTTTATCCAAATATGTAAACACTAGTTGTTGTACATATGTATTACTAAATCATAAAATCACTTATACTTGTTTTAGTGTTTTATGTGAAAATGTGAATATGTTAGAAACTATTAGTTCAAACCATTTACGTATTTTATTTGTTTCTTTAATATGATTTTACGTTTGTTATCGACAAAACATTAGAAGATCGTAAAATATAAATAAACGTTTTTACGGCTTATTTGTATTAACAGGTCCCATGAAATCAATTCCCTAAATATCTAATATTTTACACACTTGAATGCTTGTTAACGGCATTTCGTCTCTGGGTGAAAGGTTGGTGGTTCTTTGGCAAGCATCACAGTTTTGAACAAGTGTATGTGCTTCTTTGAATATTGTTGGCCAATAGAATCTAGCATCAAAAACTTTTTTAGCTGTGGTGGAAGGCCCATAATGTCCCCCAGTTGGGCCATGATGACATTCGTCAAGAATATTGCGGGTTTCGAAACCAGAAACACATCTTCGGATCATTCCGTCAGGGCACATTTTGAAAAGATATGGTTCTTCCCAAAAGTAGTATTTAAGTTCCGAAAAGAATTTGCTCCTTTGAGCGTGAGTTAAACCTTTTTTGAGAATTCCTCCAGTGAGATAGTTCCAAGGATCGTCATTTCCATCAACGGTCATGAGGGTTTCATCAGGGAAGTAATCATCGATTTCTTCTTCTTTTAACTCCTCAAGATTGGGATTTTCAAGACGTGATAAATGATCAGCGGCTAGATTCTCAGCTCCTTTCTTATCTTTGATTTCGATGTCAAATTCTTGGAGTAGCAGAGTCCATCGGATAAGACGCGGTTTAGCATCTTGCTTGGTGAACAGATATTTGAGTGCCGAGTGATCGGTGAACACGATTGTTTTTTAGAGTACGAGGTAGGATCGGAATTTGTCGAACGCGAAAACTACGACCAGTAATTTCTTTTCTGTGACTGTATAATTTTGTTGAGCACTATTCAGTGTTTTGCTAGCAAAATATATGGGCCGAAAGTGTTTTCCTTCTCGTTGGCCTAAGACGGCTCCAACAGCAAAATCGCTGGCATCGCACATAAGTTCGAAGGGTAGTGACCAATTAGGTGAAACCATGATCGGAGCACTAGTCAGTTGAGATTTCAATGTTTCGAAGGCTTTTATGCAATCAGCATTGAAGTCAAAGATAGAATCTTTCTCAAGAAGTTTGGTCATCGGACGGGATATGTTTGAAAAATCTTTGATAAAGCGGCGGTAGAAACCAGCATGTCCTAAAAAACTTCTAACGGCTTTAACGTTAGTGGGTGGTGGAAGTTTCGTGATAACGTCGATCTTTGCTTTGTCTACTTACATGCCTGCACTGGAGATCTTGTGGCCAAGCACAATTCCTTCGGTCACCATGAAGTGACATTTCTCCCAGTTAAGGACAAGATGTGCAGCTTCGCATCTTTCGAGCATTTTATCAAGATTGGAAAGACAAGCTTCAAATGAGTTTCCGAAGACCGAAAATTCATCCATGAAAACTTCCATGGAGGTTTCGAGCATGTCTTGGAATATGGCTATCATACACCTTTGAAAAGTCGCAGGTGCAATACAAAGACCAAAAGGAATACGCCGATATGCGTAGGTTCCAAAAGGACAAGTGAAAGTGGTCTTTTCTTGGTCATTAGGATCGATTGGAATTTGAAAGTATCCTGAAAATCCATCGAGGAAACAAAAGAATTTATTTCCTGCGAGTCTTTCAAGCATTTGATCCATGAACGGGAGTGGGAAATGATCTTTTCTGGTGGCTTTGTTTAATTTCCGATAGTCAATACAAACGCGCCAACCAGTGACAGTTCTAGTAGGGCCTAGTTCATTCCGTTAGTCACAACCGTCATACCTCCTTTCTTGGGAACACAGTGAACGGGACTCACCCAAGGACTATCCTCGATTGGGTAAATTATACCAGTGTCGAGAAGTTTTATGATTTCCTTTTTGACAACTTCTTTCATGTTGGGATTGAGTCGACGTTGACGTTCAACAACAGGCTTGATCCCATCTTCGAAATTGATTTTGTGTTTGCAAAAATTGGGACTAATTCCTGGAATATCAGATGTTTTCCAAGCAAAGGCTCGTTTATGATTTTTGAGGAGAGAAACTAAACTTTCTTTCTCATTGGCCTCGAGTAGTGAAGATATGACTACTGGAAGAAGTGAGTTTTCCTCCAGGTAAGCATATTTAAGATGATCAGGTAAAGGTTGAGCACGAGATCTGTTGGTGGTTCTTCGATAGAGGATTTAATTCTCATCTCGTCATCGAAAGTTAATTCTTCAAAATTATCTTCCCCCATTTCTTCCTCCTCCGTGTTATCTCCTTCGAACTCTACTTTCATGAAATCATCAAACTCTTTGTCAAAGTCTTTTTCATTGATTTTTTCAGAAGTAGTCATGAATGGATCAGATTCATTAAGTAATGCATCCAATTCTTCGTCAGTGACTTCATCGATAACATCGATGTTGAAAAAAGTGTCATCACTGGAGCATGGATAGTGCATCGCTTTATCGATTAGAAAGGTGATTCGATCTTCTCCAACTCCAAGGTTGAGTTCTTTCCCTTTTATCTTTGATGATTGCATCAGCGGTATGTAGGAAAGGTCTTCCTAAGATGAGTGAGACTTTACTATCTTCTTCAATTTCTAAGATTACAAAGTCCACAGGAAAAATGAATTTACCGACTTGAACAAGCATATTCTCGGCAATACCAACAGGATATTGATAAGAATGATTTGCTAATCGAATGCTCATTTTTGTTGGTTTAAGGCTACTGTTGCATAACTTGGAATACAACGAATAAGGCATCAAATTGATACTTGCACCAAGATCGGCTAAAGGATCGCATTGAATATTATTCCCGAAAGTGCATGGAATAAGAAAGCTCCCAGGATCTCCGAGCTTTGGCGGGATTTTGCTTTGAACAATGGCTGAGCATTCTTCGTTAAGGAAAGTAGCTGATATTTGTTCTAGCTTGCTTTTGTTATTAAGAAGTTCTTTCAAGAATTTCCCGTAATTGGGCATTCCGGCTAAGACATCAACGAGAGGAACATTGAGTCTAACCTCTTTGATTATTTCAATGAACTTCTTATAACGTTCTTCCATTTTTTCTTTCTTAAGGCGTTGAGGATATGGAATTTTTGGTGTGTATGCCTTGACAGATGGGATGGTTTTCTTTTTGGTCGTTTGAGTTGTGTTGGTTTCCTCAGCTTCATCCTCGCTATCTTGGGTGATAGGAGTATTTTCATTAGGGTTTGGTGGTGGTTCGTACGAGAGACCACTTCTTGTGAAGACAACATTAATATGCTCATTTCTCGTTTGTGGTGGACTGTATGTCTTATCATTTGATGGTTTTGGGTTGCATTGGGTGTTACTTGGTAACGAACCAGATGGTCGAGAGGAATGTTGGTCATAAAGTCTGCCAAATTTGTTTTCAAGATCTTGGATAGATGCTTGATGATTTTTCTGCCCCTGCTCACTTTGGCTTTAAGATTAAAAAATTGATTTTTGATGAAATCATTTGCAGATTTTTGAGCATCCACGAATTCTCTCATAGTTTTTTCGAATTCGGATTCTTCCATCTTTTTCTGGGAGTTTTGTGGGGGTGGATTCTCAGTTCGGGGTTGAGAATCACGGTTATCATCCATTGGTCGGTGGTCTTGCCAATTTCCAGAATTTTGACCATAATAATTACTACGATATTCTCCTCCACGATATCCTCCTTGGACATAATTCTCTTCTCCTTCGTTAGGTCCACCCATGGGCTTATCGTCGTACTCAGACGATGGGTGATTTCCTCCACAATTGTTGCATCTGTCTCGCATTTCCTTCATTTCTTCTTTGATATCTTTGTATTGCGAGTCGATTTTTGAGGTTAAGGCTTCCATTTTCTCCATGAGTTTTGAGGTATCGGTGTTTTCGACAAAAGCAACGGTTTTTCGAAGAGGTTTGGTTTTGGAATCTTTAGACCAATCGAGTTTGAGAAGTACTCAATCTTCGAGTAATTGGTGTGCATCGTTAGGAGTCTTATAGAGAAAAATTCCTCCAGCATCAAGGATGCCTTGAGAGATTTCATCTAGTCCATGGTAAAAGATTTGGATAATGGTTCCTTTGGATAATCCATGTCCATGACAACTACGAAGCAAATCTTTCATCCGAAGCCAAGCTTCGACAAGTGATTCATTGGAATTTTGTGTGAAAGCACGAAATTCTCCCATTAATCGATCAAACATGGCAGGTGGAAAGAATCGGCTTACAAAGGCTTGCCTCATCTCCTCCCAAGTGTTGATAATTGATTGGGTCCAAACCGTCAAGTTTATCACACAAGCTAACCACTTGTGAATGGTCAACCGTAATAAACTTCAAACAGCTCAGAACCAATGCAATGAAGATCTAGAGGAGTTTAGTGTTTCCCCAGGTCGTTAAGTCCCAACGAGCTGTGCGACTGAATAACCAAACGTATAGTGATCGGATGATATTGAACGGGAAAAGGTTTATGGATTATGAATAATTATACCTAAAGAAAAAGTTTATAAATTACAGGGGCATAAATGCAAATTAAAGAAAATTAAAAAGCTAAATTATATTAAATAAACGCTATCACTATTTTTAAAATTTGATTTTCTTGATTTTTCCTTTATAAATTTAAATTAAAAACTACGTAACGTACAAAAGAAAATGTGAAACTGAAACAATATTAATCCTAAAAATATAAAAATGAAATTTTTACAAACCTAATGATAAGAGAAAATTTTGAGAAAAAGAAAATTATTTTTATGACTATTTATTTAATTATTATTAATTAAAAACTATTTTTACCTATTTAATAATACCCTAAAATATAAGAAAATATGAAATAAAGCTAGAAAATTGAACTTATGACTTAGAAAAATCTAAAATATCTAAAGAGAATTTTCAAAACTAATTTTATATTTTTCTGATTATTTTTCTATTTTCTATGAATTAAAAACTATTTAAAACTAATTAAATTGCTAAAAATTACTATTTTATCTAAGAAAAATCTGGAAAAATTATTTTTTTGCTTTTTATATTTATCTTAATCTATGAAAATTGAAAACTTATTTTTTTGAAGCTTTTCTGATTTAATTGCAATAAAGGCTAATTAAAAAGTACTAAAAACTGATTAAAATAAAGAAAAATAGCAAACAGAACTAAAAAAAATCTGAAAAATTCAGGAAAAGTCTAGAATAATATTCTAAATCTATGAAAAATATAAAAACAGTAGCTTATGTGAAGGATTATGAAGCTGTAGAGAAAAGTGCTTATAAATAAGCACTTGAATTAAGCAAATGAACACCAAAGACCACCAAATGATAGCAGAAGCTAAAGTATGCTAAAACAACTTAAAACTAACTAGTTTCAACTAACCTAATCATCTAAAACTAAGATTACCATGATTTGACTTAATGAATAACCAAGAGCCAAACAGTTTTACTGTCTACTTTTAAGCTAAAGTACCAGCTTATTCAATAAGCCAATGGGAAAACTAAAACTGGAGACCTAAAGACCACCAGCCAGTGAGCCAATGAACCAAGTTTAAGCCTCTACCAAGCTCTTATGAGCTATTTGTGGCAGTTACAAGTACCCTGCACACACTCAGTTAATCTGAATGTGTGCACATGGGATTTAGTAGCTGAATCAAGGGCTTATTCAAGGACTGAGAAAATTTCTAAAAAATCCACAAAATTCACTTTACTAAACTAGACCAGTTGAAGTTGTTTATCCCAAAATTTCAGCAAAATTGGACCTGAAATGAGGCTGTTAAACATCCACAAAGTTTGATGAAAAACTGTATTGAACAAGATTTGACTTTTTGAGACAGCACTAAAATGTTGACTAAAATGAATTTAGATTCAAAATGGTGAACTGAGATTGATGTTTAAAGGTGAAATAGGACTAATGCAAGCTATCTTAGTTAGTTCTAAACCTATATGCAGTCTTTAAGCCATTGATTCACACAAATCTGATCACAAGGACATGTTATATGCAATATTGACTTTCCTTGATCTAAGATGCAGACCTTTGACAGAATTAACTATCATGTAACCATATGAGACTTAAACAACTAATTCCAATCACTGAAATGACCTCAAACTCAGTTTGACCTTATGATCCAAACACTGCTTTTAAGACTGATATGAAATTTGTTTCTCCAAACCACTTATCCAAACTTAGACATCATCATACTCAGACTCTAACTTCCATTTTAGGTTGATTTGAAGCAATTTTAACAGCAAAAGGACACAAATTCCACAAGTACTAAATCTAACATATTAAAGCAGATTAGTATGCAAAAATTAGAAACAAGGTAACTATGATCTAATCTGTTAAGATAAGCTGAACACTTATGACACTAAGCTAACCAATCATCAAAGAAGCTAAATGTGACAGTTCTACACTATTGAATCAATAAACTTCAAAATTAAGCTAAAATTAGAAATATAAACTCACTGTTGCCTCAGCTTATATCCAGCTTGTCTAGAACCAGATACCACTATTCTAAACCAATTCCAACCCAAATCAACTCTGCATCACCCAATTTCCATTCCCATAGTTGCTTAACCAAGATTTCCTCACAGGTTGACTTTCGTTGACCAAATGCCAACTTTGATTGAAACTGAGAATTGAACTTACTAACAGCTATCTAAAGCTGTAATAAGCTCAAATGATGTCTAAAAAGGCTATTTGAAGCCTGTATTCAGCATAATTGATTTTGACTCTTAACAGAACATGTAAAAAAAACAGGAACAATAACAATTTTTGAATCAACACTTCAAATTATTTAAAAGTTACTTAAATATTCTTAGTTTATTACAGGAAAGGAAATATTACAAGCTTTGAAAGTAAATTAGAACATTATAGAAAATTCGACATACATGAAATTTTAGAAAAATAAAAACTAACTCTCCACTCTCTCTTCTTCCTCCTTTTTATAGCAAAAGCACTCCCCTCTCTCCTCTGAGCAAATCCCACCTATAATTTGAGCCATTGGATTAGTAGAGCCCTTTTTAGCCGTTGATGGCATTTTGGCGCCAAAATGGTATTTGTCAGTGGTTCTGATAGCTTGGACAGGGAAAGGAGCATTTAATGCATTTGGCTTGGGGTGTTTGGAGGGTAGGAATAAGGTGGGTGTGATGATGATGGAGTGTGTTGGTGTTTGCAGGCGTAGGTGATGATGAGGAAGAAGGAAACCCGTGAGCGGGAATTGACCAAGTTTGACCGGTATTTTATTAATAGAGAGGGAGGGTTCAAGGGTCAAGGAAGGGTCATGGTTCAAGGGTTTATGGCAGGGGTCAAAGCTGTTTTGACAGGGGGCCAAGGGTCAAGATGGATTATTAATACATAAGGACCATTTTTGCAATTCCATAAAAACCAAGGACCAAATCTGCCATTTTCCAAAGTTATGCCAAGGGACCAATTATGACAAGTTTCAATAGTACAAGGACCATAAAAGACATTTTTAAACTTCCAAGGACTATTTTTGCCAATTTTGAAACTTGAAGGACCAAACTTGTAAATTCTCAAAACTTTTGAAATTTTTCACCAAAGGACTAATTATGACAACTTATGATTTAAAAAGGACCTTTGGTGACTTTTCTTTTAAAATAAATGCTCAGGGACTATTTTTGACAAGATTTGAAAGTCGGGGGACTGAAACTGCCAATTATGCAAACTTAGCTCATTTTTCATCTAATTTTAAACATTTTGCATCTGAAACATATAAAATACAATTTTGAGATATTTTCAGTATTTTGATGCATTTCTGAGCGTTTTTAAATGTTTTGCAGTTCAGATTTGACTAAAAATGATGAGTATTTACACACTCATCAATCCCCCACACTAAACTATTGCTAGTCCCTAGCAATCTTTTGAGAAAACTTAATGGATTTGAATCTCTTTACCAAAAGCCATTACTTCTGGAGTAGCCAAATGTTTCAGTTCAAGTAAGAACCTTGGTACAATGATAACCAAATGATTTTGAGCAAACCACCAGCTTTCAACGGTTTTGATTTGTCTTTACCAGAAGCCGTTTGCTTCTGGACTAGCCAACTCTTAGATAATATATACTATCTTTGGTGAGTCGATTACCAATTATGGTTTTCCAACTGCCTTTACCACAAGCCATAAACTTGCGGGCTAGCCAACTCTTCACTAATTAAAGATATGGTGAGCTGAACACCATACAATTTTGGGCAAATTGCAAGCCGTCAACGGATTTGAGATATCTTTACCAAGAGCCGTTTGCTCCTGGATTAGCCAATCCTTATGTGGGTTAGACATGGCGGACTGATAACCATATGTTGAGTAAGTGAAAAACACTTACTCCAAAAAAAAAATTTGGCCAAAAATGGGGGAATTGGGTGGTATAATTACATGATAAAATTCGTGAGAATTCCCCCCACACTAGAAATGAATATTGCCCTCAATATTCAAAGTACCGGCGGTTATGCCGAAACATAGAACGTAAAAGGGAAATACTACGGCCATTATTTGAATTTTTTTTTTTTTTTTTTTTTTTTTTTTTTTTTTTTTTTTTTTTGAAAACTTTATATACAACAGCGGGGGGCAACTCCCCCACACTAGGGTGGGAGAAAGTAGAAAGAAGTCAGAAATACGGGTGAAAACCCATATAGTGTGCTACTGTTTTTGATTCCCGAGTCGCTAGCTTGACTCGATCCCCGCATTCATTGGTTCATGGGGAAAGTTTGTAGATCCGGGACAACCACAGGCGGAATGTCCTCTCCAAAATAGTGCTTCAATCGATGACCATTCACTTTAAAATTGGGGCCATCGGGTTGAGATAACTCAATGGTTCCATATGGAAATACTTTAGTGATGGTGAATGGTCCAGACCAGCGGGATTTTAGTTTTCCCGAGAAAATCTTCAATCTTGAATTGAAAAGAAGGACTCGATCACCGACGTTGAAAACACGGTTCTTGATTTTGGAGTCATGAATCTTCTTTGTCGTTTGTTTGTAGATCAAAGAGTTCTCGTATGCTTGATCACGGAGTTCATTTAATTCATTCATTTGAACTTTTCTGTGATCACCAGCTGTCTGAATATCAAAGTTTGCATGTTTTAAGGCCCAGTATGCTTTGTGCTCTAGCTCAATTGGCAGATGACATGCCTTTCCGTACACTAGCTTGTATGGAGTACACCCGATTGGTATTTTATAAGCTGTACGGAAAGCCCAGAGTGCGTCATCCAGTTTATCCGACCAGGATGCACGGTTTTCGCCTACTGTCCTTTCAAGAATTCTTTTTATACCACGGTTGGAAACTTCCACTTGCCCACTTGTTTGGGGGGTGGTATGCAGTAGAGAGACGGTGGGTTACACCATACTTTTGCATGACTCGATCAAATTGGTCATTGCAGAAATGCGTACCACGATCACTGATTATAACTCGCGGAGTTCCAAACCTAGCAAAAAGAGATTTTAAAAATTTCACAACAACTCGGGCATCGTTGGTAGGCAAAGCCTTCGCTTCAACCCATTTTGACAAATAATCAACGGCCACGAGTATGTATTTGTTTCCTCGAGATGAAGGAAATGGCCCCATAAAGTCAATGCCCCAGATGTCAAAAATCTCACACACTTGAATGGCGTTTTGCGGCATTTCATTTCTTTGTGAGATATTTCCGTGACGTTGACAAGCGTCACAGGTTTTGACTAATTCATGGGCATCCTTGTAAATCGTGGGCCAATAAAATTCGGAATCAAACACCTTTTTGGCAGTGTAGTTGGGGCTATGATGTCCCCCAGTAGGTCCAGAATGGCAAGCCTTGAGAATGTCATTGGCTTCCTGACCATACACACATCGCCTGATGACTTGATCCGCGCAAATTTTGAATAAGTAGGGGTCGTCCCAGAAGTAATGTTTTACATCCTTAAAGAATTTGTTTTTCTGTTGGGACGACATCCCTTTCACCACAAAGTTACCCGCATGGTAATTTGCAAAGTCAGCAAACCATGGGGTAGAAGAGTCTCCACTAAAAGAAACCACATTGAGTGTTTCGAGAGGAAATATTTCGTTTATTTCCTTTTTCTCAAACACATTCTGGAGAGGGTTTTCTAGACGGGACAGATGATCAGCAGCCAGGTTCTCAGCTCCTTTTTTATCACGTATAATGATATCAAATTCTTGCAGGAGGAGAACCCAACGGAGCAATCTCGGCTTTGCATCTTGTTTTGCAAAGAGATATTTGAGAGCCGAGTGATCTGTATACACCACGCATTTGGTCAAGATTAGGTATGGCCGAAACTTCTCAAACGCATACACCACAGCTAATAATTCTTTTTCTGTAGTGGTGTAATGGGTTTGAGCTTCAGTCATAGTCTTACTCGCGTAGTGGATAGTGATCCATGCAAAACCGTCAAGTTTTCTCAGTCAAGCCGACCACTTGTGAATGGCCGACCGTAAGAAACTTAAAACGGTTCAGACACGAACTTAATGAAGATCAGGGGAGTATAGGTTTTCCCCGGGTTGTTATGTCCCAGCGAGCTATGCAATGGATCACCAAACGTATAGTGATCGAGGAATTTGAACGGAAAAAGGGATTTGATTATTATAACTAAAGAGATAGCCTACAAACTACAGAGGCTTAAATGCAAATTAAAGAAAATTTAAAAGATAAAAAATATTAAATAAACGCTATCACTATTTTTACAATGATGTTTTTGTTTTTATGTTTTTATAAAACTGAATTAAAAACTACGTAGCGTACAAAAGAAAATGCGAAACTAAATCAATATTAACCCTAAAAATATGAAAATGATATTTTTACAAACCTAATGATAAAAGAAAATTATTAGAAAAAGAAAATTATTTTTACAACTATTTAATTAATTATTATTAATTAAAAACTAATTTTAACTATTTAATAATAACCTAAATTACAAGAAAATAGGAAATAAAGCTAGAAAAATAAAATTAAGACTTAGAAAAATCTAAAATATCAAAAGAGACTTTTCAAAACTATTTTTGTATTTTTCTGATTATTTTTCTATTTTTTATGAATTAAAAACTATTTAAAACTATTTAAATTACTTAAAAATGCAAATTTGACTAAGAAAAATACTTTTTTGGCTTTTTATATTTATCTTAACTTAAGAAAATTGAAAAATTATTTTTTTGAACCTTTTCTTAATTTTTTGTATTAAATGCTAATTAAAAATGCTTAAAAACTAATTTAAATGAGGAAAAATAGCAAACAGTGCTGGAAAAATATGAAAAATTCAGGGAAATACTAAAATAATGTTCTGAATCTAGGAAAATTATAAAAACTTAGTCTTATGTGTAGGAAATTTCAACTGTAGTGAACCTGCTCAAGTAATAAGCTAACTAATTAAGCTTATAAGCTACTGTGATGAACCAGACCTTACCACTACTAGGAATAAGCTAAATCTAAGAGGAAACAACTAAGTACCACTAGCCTACACCTCAGTATACCATGCTACAAGCTTATTAGTTCAAAATCAAATAAGGTAATTTACCCCTGAGATGCCAATTTCAAGCTTAAAATAAGTTGTCTACTCTAATGGGAACCCAAAACCAGATATAACAGTGTCAAGTAGACCTGGCAAGGAGTCCACAAAACAAGAATCAGCCCAAGACAAGCTCCTATGAGCTTGTTGTGAGCTCTGCAAAAGCCTGTGCTTACACAGTTGCCTGTGCACAGGGCATTTCTCAAAAATGAGACCAAGTTTAAATGCTTCAAAATCTATTTTAGAAAATCTATAAAAACAAACTAAAAACATATTAAGAATCACCACCAACTGAACTTGTAAAACCCACGGTTTCACTTGAGTTGGACCCAAGGTGAGTTCATGAAAAATCTATGTAGTTTGGTGAAAAACTGGTTATGCCACTTTTGATTTTTTTTGAGACAGTGATGAAATGTTGACCAAAATGAAATTCAAACTCCTCTACTATGATCTAGATGTTAATTTAAGCTATGTTGAGACTTGAATAATTTGGTTTGCTAACATCTAAACCTATTACTTGCCTAATTCAACGCTATAGCTATCTAATGAAGTCACAAGATCAGATTAATACCTAATTTGACTATCATGTGAATGCAGATGGAAACTACTCAACAAAATGACTCTATTGTGTCTAAAAGTGACTCTATCAACTAAAGTAATCTACTAATAAGCTATAAAATTCCAAATAACCACTTATGCCAAACACCAGTTACTAGGATTGAAAATGCAGTTTACTCATGAAATTCTTATAACTAATCCAATACTGTCACTAGAGCAGCTCTAACAACAGTATAGCACTTCAATAATGCAGGCACTAGAACTAGACTTCAATACCTTTGGCCAATGCAAATCAGGCAGCCATGAAAACTTAGATGAATGGTACTTACAGTAGTCCAGCCATACTAGCTTGCTAACACCTGATCAGTGAGCCTATGTCCTACTGATATCACCACAAGCAACTTTTGGTTTCGACCCATTTCCATCACCAACATCAGCAACCCATGTTGACTTTTGTTGACCATGTACCAAAGTTGTTTGAAACTTAAATTTAAGCTTACAAAAAGCTATAACAAGCTTATATAAGCTTGTTGGAACTGAGAAATAAGCTATTAAAAGCTTGGACAATAGTATTTGAAACTGAAAATTGCAACAGTGAACAATAAACTTGAAACTTGATTAAACTTTGAAGTTGATGTTTAAAAGTACATTATACTGATAATACTACTTGAGTTTGGTACAATGAAACACAAAGATTACATTCTAGAGTTTAATTAAAACAGAAACATAAAAAACGACATACTTGAAAATTTAAAACTAACTACTCTCTCACTCATGCTTCTTCTTCCTCTTTTATACACCCATATGGCTTCCACGTGTCCTCTGATCAAATCCCATCAATATTTTTAGCCATTGGATGAGTAGAGGCCATATTGGCCGTTTGATGCATTTTGGCGGGAAAAGGTTTTTATAACAGGGAAAGGGGAGGGGTGCATTAAATGTTTCTTGTATTGGTGTGGAGGTTGGAGGGGACAAAACATGGAGTAGGGAAGGAGTATTGTTGGTGGCTGGTTGGTGGCTGTTTTTGCAGAAAAGGGAGGGAAAAAGGGGAAGAAGAAGAGCTTTTGTCAGGCGGGTTTTATATTAAAAAGGACGGGTTCAAAAAGGGAGGGGTCAAAATGGAATGGCAGGGGGTCACAAGTCCATGGAGGGGTTCATTTGGTTTGTTTAGTATACAAGGGCTTGTTTTGCAATTCTCCAATCTTGAAGGATCATAGCTGCCAATTCTGATTTTCCAGGGGCCAATCATGTATATTCTGAATTTATAATCCAAGGGCCAAACTTGACAATTTCCAATTTTCCAAGGACCAAACTTGTCATTTTTGAAAGTTTAGGGACTTAAGTTGTAATTTTGCAATTTTATATTTCAAGGGTTTGTTTTGACAACTTTTGAATCCCATGGACCTTAAATGACATTTTTCTTGATTTTGATATACCAGGGACTGTTTTTGACAACTTTTGAAACTTGGGGGACTAAAACTGCCAATTTTGCAAACTTGATACGTTTTTCATCTGTTTTTGATATTTTTGCATTTAAAACATATAAAACACTGATTTGTGATATTTTCATCATTTTGATGCGTTTCTGAGTGTTTTCAGATGATTTTGCAGTTCAGATTGTACAAAAATGATGAGTATTTAGACACTCATCAATCCCCCACACTAAGATATTGCTAGTCCCTAGCAATGTTTTGAAACTTTAATGGATTTTAAGGAACTCTTTACCAAAAGCCATCACTTCTGGAGTAGCCAAATGTTTCAGTTCAGGCAAGAACTATGGTACACTGATAACCATATGATTTTGAGCAAATCACCAGCTTTCAACGGATTTGATTTGTCTTTACCAGAAGCCGTTTGCTTCTGGACTAGCCAACTCTTAGATAAATTATCAGTATTATCTTTGGTGAGCTGATTACCAATTATGGTTTTTCCACTGCCTTTACCACAAGCCATAAACTTGCGGGCTAGCAAACTCTTCACTTTTAAGGATATGGTGAGCTGAATACCATACAATTTTGGGCAAATTGCAAGCCGTCAACGGATTTGATATATCTTTACCAAGAGCCGTTTGCTCCTGGATTAGCCAATCCTTTTGTTTATTAGACAAGGCGGACTGATAACCAATTGAGTAAGTGCAAAACACTTACTCCAAAAAAAAAAAAAATTTGGCCAAAAACGGGGGAATTGGGTAGATAATACATGATAAAATTCGTGAGAATTCCCCCCACACTTAGAAATGAATATTGCCCTCAATATTCAAAGTACCGGCGGTTATGCCGAAACAAAGAACGTGAAAGGGAAATACTGCGACCATTATTTGAAAGAGATTTTTTTTTTTTTTTTTTTTTTTTTTTTTTTTTTTTTTTTTTTATGAACTTGTATATATATAACATGTGGGGCAACTCCCCCACACTAGGGTGGTACACACGGGTGAAAACCCATGTTTAGCTACTGTTTTTGATTACCGAGTCGCTAGCTTGACTCGACCCCGAATTCATTGGTTCATGGGGAAGCAAAGTGGAAGAAATAATCTCCATCGGACTTTCATTCAAGATGTTTGGACAAACATTTGAAGCACGTGAAAGTTCCACACCGATGAGATATACATAGAACCGACTCTAAAATGAGAAATGAAAATGCCGGGGTCAAAGATAGTGTCTTCATTCCCGAAGGAGTGAAGATGGAGAGAAATCACAAGATATTTGAGGAAAGGAAGAAAGATTTTGATAACAATCAAGATCCATTCTTCATCCTCAAATGTAGACATATCGGGAGGAAGGGTGAGGGTGGTATCATTAATAAGCAAACTCGTATGATAGAGTACACCTTCCTCCGAGCTAATATCATCCTCAAGATCAAAATAGAAATGATCATGTTTCGGAGGAGATATGTCATGAGAGAGTTCACCGGAGAACTTTCCATGAAGAGAATCATTCACATGAAGTGAAATTGTGAACTCTTGTTCCATTGTGGGCTCATCACTATCCTCGGTCTGAGTATCAAAGAGTGGATTCTCATAAATTAAAGTGAATTCAGAGTCGAATTCAAATAGAGGATTAGTGAGAGTTGCTTTGAATGTTTCGGGAACAAAGTGATCAACATTCTCTATTGGATTGTTGGGATAAGAAGTGAGTGAACGATCATTGATGTGAGTGAGTTCATTGGTGAATTCTTCAAGAAGATGATCAGCATCAGATTGTGGAAGTGCTGTCTCAACATACTCGATGTCTCCATAGGAAGCACAATCGTCGCTAAGATCAGAGAAAGTTTCCAAATGATCATTTGAACACTCAAGAGGGGAAAGAGAATCACACATATGATCAAAAGTTCCCTGCGACTCTCTCGGGATTGGGACAAGGTTCTCAACACTAGACTTTATGAATTCGTCCGATTCCTTTTCAGGAACAGTGTCAAGATGCTCGTCCCCCATGTTCAGAGAGTGAGTGGGAGCTTCGGGTGTGATAGCAGTTGTTTGAGATGGAATCTCAACTGCTGGGATATCAACTGACTGAGGGAGTTGAGAAATATTATCTTTAAAAGGATAAAAACTCTCCTCGTCATCATCATATAGAGCTGCCTTAAGAAATTGGGAACGTCTAAGAGCTGCATGCTCTAGGACTAATAATTCTTCCCTAGATTGGCGGGCCTCTCTTTCTTCGGCTAGCAATTCTCCCATGGTCTTTTCACCACTCACTTGATTCTTAAAGTTACTAATCATATCACCAAGTGTTTTCATTGCGGTTTCAAAATCATGGGAGATTTCTTGAGACAACGGCTCAGGTGGAGTTTGAACCGTATAGTGCTGTGGAGGTTGGAAATTGTCAAACATGTGAGAGTCATGATTGTTACAAGGAATTAGGTTCCCTATTTGACAATCAGAGCTGAAATGGGGACCTCCACAATACTCACAACAGTAAAACTGTTGAGTCTGGACTGGTGAATCATATGGATTTTGGTTATAACCAAAGTTCTGAGCATCACTGGAAAACTGTTCATAGACAAACGTGTTTCCAGATTGACACTCAAATCCTTGGTGAGGACCTCCACAAAATTCACAGTAGTAAAACTGTTGATTATATGAAGATAAGTCGGGCTGTGGTGGGTAATTGGAAAAATTTGAGGAGTCGTTAAATGAGTTCGGATTAGGATCATAATCAAATGAATTCCTCGAACCACAAAACAAACAACTCCTGTTATGAATGTCATTACCACATTGTACACACGTACACCAACGACTGGGTGAACCAAAAAGAGGCTCACCACAACCGACACAAGGAATAAACGATTGCATTTGAGAGTTATGAGAAGGAATCAGTTTATTCAAAGAATCAACAAAACCAACATGGTGATCCGAATGACTATCAAGTCTCGAAGAACATTTTGAAAAATCCGGAGGTGGGACAAGTGGTGTGCTCTGAGAGCTAGCAATTTCCACCACTTCCGTTATGGTCTCTGGTTCTGGTTCTTGAGAAACGTGAAGATTAGGCAAGTCATTCTTGCTAGTCACCGGTCTGAATTCTGCATGTTTGCTTTTAACCGTAAATCGTGAAAGTTTAGGATCAATTTTAGACGGCTTAGGAGCAATTGAGGGGTTAGGTCTTTGGATAACCGTAGGTTGGACATATTTAGTACTTCCATTATCAGAGGGAAATACCTGGTCCTTTGTCACCCCGGTTTCTCGTTCCATTTCCCTACGCAGAATTAATGGATCATCATGAACAACACGAATTCTAGACATTTGTGATAACGTCTGAAGTTTTTCAACTTCGTCCCAGAATTCGTCCTCGAGAGATTCCATGAGAAGAGAAGAAGTTAGAATCAAATGGATAGAGGGTAAAGGGATAAAGAATCAAAAAGGGTAAGAGGGTAAAGAGGAATATTTTTAGTATTTTTGAAAAACATGATGCAAAAACAAAGAATGAAAATCTTTTTGGGTTTTTGAAAAAGAAAATATAAACATATACAGATGGTATAAACAATGAGTGAATATTCAAATCACTAATCTGCTAGACGGAAGATAATCAGCACAGCTCCCCGGCAGCGGCGCCAAAAATTTGATCCGTGCAAAACCGTCAAGTTTTCTCAGTCAAGCCGACCACTTGTGAATGGCCGACCGTAAGAAATTTAAAACGGTTCAGACACGAACTTAATGAAGATCAGGGGAGTATAGGTTTTCCCCGGGTTGTTATGTCCCAGCGAGCTATGCAATGGATCACCAAACGTATAGTGATCGAGGAATTTGAACAGAAAAAGGGATTTGATTATTATAACTAAAGAGATAGCCTACAAATTACAGAGGCTTAAATGCAAATTAAAGAAAATTAAAAAGATAAAAAATATTAAATAAACGCTATCACTATTTTTACAATGATGTTTTTGTTTTTATGTTTTTATAAAACTGAATTAAAAACTACGTAGCGTACAAAAGAAAATGCGAAACTAAATCAATATTAACCCTAAAAATATGAAAATGATATTTTTACAAACCTAATGATAAAAGAAAATTATTAGAAAAAGAAAATTATTTTTACAACTATTTAATTAATTATTATTAATTAAAAACTAATTTTAACTATTTAATAATAACCTAAATTACAAGAAAATAGGAAATAAAGCTAGAAAAATAAAATTAAGACTTAGAAAAATCTAAAATATCAAAAGAGACTTTTCAAAACTATTTTTGTATTTTTCTGATTATTTTTCTATTTTTTATGAATTAAAAACTATTTAAAACTATTTAAATTACTTAAAAATGCAAAATTGACTAAGAAAAATACTTTTTTGGCTTTTTATATTTATCTTAACTTAAGAAAATTGAAAAATTATTTTTTTGAACCTTTTCTTAATTTTTTGTATTAAATGCTAATTAAAAATGCTTAAAAACTAATTTAAATGAGGAAAAATAGCAAACAGTGCTGGAAAAATATGAAAAATTCAGGGAAATACTAAAATAATGTTCTGAATCTAGGAAAATTATAAAAACTTAGGCTTATGTGTAGGAAATTTCAACTGTAGTGAACCTGCTCAAGTAATAAGCTAACTAATTAAGCTTATAAGCTACTGTGATGAACCAGACCTTACCACTACTAGGAATAAGCTAAATCTAAGAGGAAACAACTAAGTACCACTAGCCTACACCTCAGTATACCATGCTACAAGCTTATTAGTTCAAAATCAAATAAGGTAATTTACCCCTGAGATGCCAATTTCAAGCTTAAAATAAGTTGTCTACTCTAATGGGAACCCAAAACCAGATATAACAGTGTCAAGTAGACCTGGCAAGGAGTCCACAAAACAAGAATCAGCCCAAGACAAGCTCCTATGAGCTTGTTGTGAGCTCTGCAAAAGCCTGTGCTTACACAGTTGCCTGTGCACAGGGCATTTCTCAAAAATGAGACCAAGTTTAAATGCTTCAAAATCTATTTTAGAAAATCTATAAAAACAAACTAAAAACATATTAAGAATCACCACCAACTGAACTTGTAAAACCCACGGTTTCACTTGAGTTGGACCCAAGGTGAGTTCATGAAAAATCTATGTAGTTTGGTGAAAAACTGGTTATGCCACTTTTGATTTTTTTTGAGACAGTGATGAAATGTTGACCAAAATGAAATTCAAACTCCTCTACTATGATCTAGATGTTAATTTAAGCTATGTTGAGACTTGAATAATTTGGTTTGCTAACATCTAAACCTATTACTTGCCTAATTCAACGCTATAGCTATCTAATGAAGTCACAAGATCAGATTAATACCTAATTTGACTATCCTGTGAATGCAGATGGAAACTACTCAACAAAATGACTCTATTGTGTCTAAAAGTGACTCTATCAACTAAAGTAATCTACTAATAAGCTATAAAATTCCAAATAACCACTTATGCCAAACACCAGTTACTAGGATTGAAAATGCAGTTTACTCATGAAATTCTTATAACTAATCCAATACTGTCACTAGAGCAGCTCTAACAACAGTATAGCACTTCAATAATGCAGGCACTAGAACTAGACTTCAATACCTTTGGCCAATGCAAATCAGGCAGCCATGAAAACTTAGATGAATGGTACTTACAGTAGTCCAGCCATACTAGCTTGCTAACACCTGATCAGTGAGCCTATGTCCTACTGATATCACCACAAGCAACTTTTGGTTTCGACCCATTTCCATCACCAACATCAGCAACCCATGTTGACTTTTGTTGACCATGTACCAAAGTTGTTTGAAACTTAAATTTAAGCTTACAAAAAGCTATAACAAGCTTATATAAGCTTGTTGGAACTGAGAAATAAGCTATTAAAAGCTTGGACAATAGTATTTGAAACTGAAAATTGCAACAGTGAACAATAAACTTGAAACTTGATTAAACTTTGAAGTTGATGTTTAAAAGTACATTATACTGATAATACTACTTGAGTTTGGTACAATGAAACACAAAGATTACATTCTAGAGTTTAATTAAAACAGAAACATAAAAAACGACATACTTGAAAATTTAAAACTAACTACTCTCTCACTCATGCTTCTTCTTCCTCTTTTATACACCCATATGGCTTCCACGTGTCCTCTGATCAAATCCCATCAATATTTTTAGCCATTGGATGAGTAGAGGCCATATTGGCCGTTTGATGCATTTTGGCGGGAAAAGGTTTTTATAACAGGGAAAGGGGAGGGGTGCATTAAATGTTTCTTGTATTGGTGTGGAGGTTGGAGGGGACAAAACATGGAGTAGGGAAGGAGTATTGTTGGTGGCTGGTTGGTGGCTGTTTTTGCAGAAAAGGGAGGGAAAAAGGGGAAGAAGAAGAGCTTTTGTCAGGCGGGTTTTATATTAAAAAGGACGGGTTCAAAAAGGGAGGGGTCAAAATGGAATGGCAGGGGGTCACAAGTCCATGGAGGGGTTCATTTGGTTTGTTTAGTATACAAGGGCTTGTTTTGCAATTCTCCAATCTTGAAGGATCATAGCTGCCAATTCTGATTTTCCAGGGGCCAATCATGTATATTCTGAATTTATAATCCAAGGGCCAAACTTGACAATTTCCAATTTTCCAAGGACCAAACTTGTCATTTTTGAAAGTTTAGGGACTTAAGTTGTAATTTTGCAATTTTATATTTCAAGGGTTTGTTTTGACAACTTTTGAATCCCATGGACCTTAAATGACATTTTTCTTGATTTTGATATACCAGGGACTGTTTTTGACAACTTTTGAAACTTGGGGGACTAAAACTGCCAATTTTGCAAACTTGATACGTTTTTCATCTGTTTTTGATATTTTTGCATTTAAAACATATAAAACACTGATTTGTGATATTTTCATCATTTTGATGCGTTTCTGAGTGTTTTCAGATGATTTTGCAGTTCAGATTGTACAAAAATGATGAGTATTTAGACACTCATCAGATAGGCTGAAAATGCTTGGTTTTACGTTGCCCCAGGACCGCACCGATAGCAAAATCACTTGCATCGCACATGAGTTCAAAGGGTAAATCCCAGTCGGGGGCAACTAGAATGGGTCCTTCCGTAAGCTTTTTCTTTAATGTTTCAAAAGCTTCGATGCACTCAGGTGAGAAGATAAAAGGAGCATCCTTCTCAAGGAGATGAGTCATAGGCCGAGCGATTTTAGAAAAATCTTGTATGAATCTACGATAAAACCCGGCATGACCTAGAAAACTCCTAATACCTTTGACGGTAGTAGGATGAGGCAATTTAGCAATAACATCAACTTTTGCTCTATCTACCTCAATCCCATTTTTGGAAATCTTATGGCCAAGGACTATGCCTTCTTTGACCATAAAGTGGCTCTTCTCCCAATTTAGACAAAGATTGGTGTCTTCACACCGTTTTAGCATTTTTTCTAAATGGGAGAGACATGTTTGAAATGAGTCCCCAATGACCGAGAATTCATCCATAAACACCTCCATTGTTTCCCCGATCATGTCGTGGAAAATTGCCATCATACATCGTTGGAACGTGCCAGGAGCGTTACATAGGCCAAAAGGCATACGTCTGTAGGCAAAAGTTCCGTATGGGCAGGTGAATGTGGTCTTTTCTTGATCTTGTGGATCAATGGGGATCTGAAAATACCCCGAGAAACCATCAAGGAAACAATAGTATTCGTTTCCTGCTAGTCTCTCAAGCATTTGGTCCATGAAGGGTAGAGGAAAATGGTCTTTACGGGTGGCTTCGTTTAACTTGCGATAGTCAATGCACACACGCCATCCCGTAACCAATCGAGTTGGAATTAACTCGTTTTCTTCATTTGTGACAACAGTTATGCCACCCTTTTTCGGAACACAAGGATGGGACTGACCCAAGGACTATCAGAGATCGGGTAAATTAAACTGGCATCAAGAAGTTTGAGAACCTCTTGTTTGATAACCTCATGAATCTTAGGATTCACCCTTCTCTGATGTTGGACTGCTGGCTTGAAGTCATCCTCCATCAAGATTTTGTGAGTACAAAACTCAGGGTTGATACCCTTAATGTCGGAGAGTTTCCAAGCAATTGCTTGCTTGTGTGACTTCAAGACCTTTATGAGAGCAGTCTTCTCCTCCTCAGTTAAGTCTTTAGCAATTATGACGGGTAATTTATCATCACCCTCCAAGAATGCATACTCGAGATGAGGAGGTAGGTCCTTAAGTTCAACCTCGGGAAATTCTTCGGTAGATGTTTGTACGGATCTGATTTCTTCAATCGTGATCTCTTTCGGAGGGAGTGACGGTAATGGATCTTCATTTAACAATTGCTCAAGATAAAGGATATCTCCCTCCGAATCATAAACACCATCAATTCCCGGCGGAATCGATTCATCATTAGCAAGAAACTCATCGATCTCTTCAAGAAAGAAGTCACCTCCCTCAAACGGAGTGAGAGAGGGGGAAGAGTCGGCAATAATTGGTTGAGAAGATGTGGTGGAATCCCTACTCACAGAATTATGAAAATAACCAAGAAACTCTTGAGAGTACTCCTCTGAAGCAATATCAATTAAATCGATTCGATTAACCGATTCAGCATCATAGTTTGAGGAGTACCTCGAAGTTTGATCAAGGTTAAAGGTGACAGCTTCATTACCCACACGTAACGTGATTTCTTGCTTAAATACATCAATGAGAGCACGGCCCATTCTCAGGAATCCTCGTCCAACAATGAGGGGAACCCGATGATCGGCATCGAAATCAACAACCACAAAGTCAGCTGGAAAATGGAATTTTCCTACTTTCACGAATACATCCTCGGCGATGCCAAGAGGATGCGATATAGAACGATCTGCAAGCTCAAGAGTCATGCAGGTAGGAATAAGTTCTGGAAGAGAAAGCTTCTTCCATACTGAATAAGGCATCAGATTGATGCTTGCACCAAGATCGGCGAGGGCAAAGCATTCAATCATTCCTGGAAAAACACAAGGAAGAAGAAATTTTCCAGGATCTCCAAGCTTCTCGGGAAGCTTCTTTAACAGAACTGCTGAGCAGTTCTCGTTTAAAGGAGTTTTAGCCATTTCAAACAGTTTTTCCTTGTTGCTTAACATGTGTTTGAGAGTTGATGCAAAATTGGGCATCAGCATGATAGCATCCGCAAAGCTTATGTCAAAATGTAGTTCTTGGAAAATTTGAAAGAATTTTTCCATTTGATGACTGGCTTTTTCGCGGAGTTTTTGCTCATTTAAACGTGATGGGTAAGGAATAGAAGTTTTGGATTTGGGGTTGTCAACTGGAGGTTCAAAAACAACTCCAGGTTTGGTTTTGGGTTTCGGGACAACTTGAGGATGGACATCGTTGGTACCTCCGTTATTAGTAGGAAGTTCCTTGTCCTTTGTTGCCGCAGGTTCACTTTCCACTACCTTCGGGAGAGAAAAAGAAGAGGTAGTAGGAATAGCGGGTCCATCATATGAAGCACCACTTCTGGTTGTGATCGCCTTTGCATCGCCCCTCGGATTAGCGATCGTGTTGCTAGGTAAAGTACCTGAGCCCGAGGGTCGATCATTTAAAGACTTCTTAATGTCAGAAATCTGGCTAACCAACAACCTATTCATTTCCTCTTGGGATTTCATGAATTGCTTCAACAACTCATCAGATGATGGTCCAGTTGGAACAATGGCTTGATTTTTTGTAGGAAAATTCTGGCCTCTATTGTTTGGATTAGGGCCTTGATTTTGAAAATTTCCTTGATTATTGCCATGAAAATACCCTGGGTTGAAATTTCCCTGACCTTGGTTTCTATTAAAGTTTCCTTGGTGTTGGAAGTTTTGACTTTGATTTTGAAAACCGTTATTTTGACTAAAATTACCTTGGTTTTGAAAACCTTGGTTCGTTCTATTCTGATTTTGATTACGGTTTTGGTTTTGGTTGAAACCGGGAGGTCCAGGGTAGTGGTTAGGACGGTGGTTCGGGTCCATAGGAGCACGGTATTGGTTGCCTCCTGAATTGGAAATCCCGCCCACAACGTTTGCTTCAAAAGGGTTACCATCGGTGGCCATACAGTTGTAGTAGGCATGGGGGCCACCGCAAGTAACACATACTTCCACTTTCTTAACTTCAGCAGGAGGTGAAGTTTGTGGAAAAGAAACTTTCTTTTGGTTGGAGAGAACCAAAGCTTGAATTGCTTCCGTGAGTTTGTCAATCTTAGCGTCGGTGCTAGATTGACTCACGGGCGATGAAGTAGAAGGACCAACACTGACTTGGGAAACAACCGGTTTGCTTCGTGCAGTGCGGACTTTAGACTTGTTTTCAATGATCGCTAAAGCTTCTTTTACAGTTTTGCTTAAGAAATTTCCTCCAGCGGAGGAATTGAGAGAATCTTGATCAGATTGACTCACTCCATTATAGAAAGTATCGAGTTGCATCAACTCGGAGAAACCGTGGTGAGGACATTTGCGGAGCAACTCCTTAAAAAGATCCCACGATTCACTAAAGGATTCATCAAACTTTTGTGTGAACTTGATGATTTCCTTTTTAAGACTCGTGGTTTTGGAAGGTGGATAGAATTCGTTCACAAATTTCTTCACCAGGTCTTCCCATGTTTCGATTGATTGAGGGGGTTGTTTTTCAAGCCAAATCCGGGCTTGTCCCTCAAGGGAAAATGGGAACAGAAGAAGCTTGACAGCATCTGTAGGGACATTCTTGTATTTGATGGTAGATGCAATCTTGTTAAACCATCGAATATGAGCATGAGGATCATCCCTCTCAAAACCATAGAATTGACTTGAGGTTACAAGATTTAGTAACCCGGTTTTGAGTTCAAAATTTTCAGCCACAATGGCTGGGATAACAATAGCATCTCCATACCCATCGATGGGTGCCTGGAGAAGCTCACACATAGGACGTTCTTCCGCCATGATAACGGAAGTAGTGTGAGCAGTCCGGATCTCAGATCCGACTGATGGGGCAGAACGTCTACGGACACGCCATCTTGGAATCCTGACAAGCTCACGAAATGGGCTCACAGACCTAGAAGAGCGAGTGCGCATACACTAGAGTTAACTCTAAGAAATCTCAGAGTTAAGGAAGGGAATTATGAAAAATGGGGAAAGAAGAATCTTTTTTTGGGTTTTATGGTTTTTGAAAAGTAGATATAACAACAAATCCAATTAAAACAATATCGAGGCAAAACGACAGTGAACTTAAACCAATAATCACAAGATGAATGGCTTCTTTGAAAAAGGTACACCACTCACAAGGACACAAAGGCAAGTTTTAATCTTTGGTTCGGGAACTTATTATGGTCGTACCCCCAGTTAGGTAGTACACTGCCTTGGTTTGCGGTGGTAATTTTTTATGTTGTTATTATTAAACAAAGAAAACGACAAATCTTTTTGTATTTTTATCTTTTATATATATATAGAAACAAAAGAAATATATTTTTGTGTTTTATACGTTTTAAGATGTTTTTGGATTTTTGGATTTTTATAAGAAAATATAGATATATATAGATGGTATGAACAAGGAGTGAATATTCAAATTACTAATCTGCTAAATGTAAGATAATTAGCACAGCTCCCCGGCAGCGGCGCCAAAATTTGATTGGGTCCAAACCGTCAAGTTTATCACACAAGCTAACCACTTGTGAATGGTCAACCGTAATAAACTTCAAACAGCTCAGAACCAATGCAATGAAGATCTAGAGGAGTTTAGTGTTTCCCCAGGTCGTTAAGTCCCAACGAGCTGTGCGACTGAATAACCAAACGTATAGTGATCGGATGATATTGAACGGGAAAAGGTTTATGGATTATGAATAATTATACCTAAAGAAAAAGTTTATAAATTACAGGGGCTTAAATGCAAATTAAAGAAAATTAAAAAGCTAAATTATATTAAATAAACGCTATCACTATTTTTAAAATTTGATTTTCTTGATTTTTCCTTTATAAATTTAAATTAAAAACTACGTAACGTACAAAAGAAAATGTGAAACTGAAACAATATTAATCCTAAAAATATAAAAATGAAATTTTTACAAACCTAATGATAAGAGAAAATTTTGAGAAAAAGAAAATTATTTTTATGACTATTTATTTAATTATTATTAATTAAAAACTATTTTTACCTATTTAATAATACCCTAAAATATAAGAAAATATGAAATAAAGCTAGAAAAGTGAACTTATGACTTAGAAAAATCTAAAATATCTAAAGAGAATTTTCAAAACTAATTTTATATTTTTCTGATTATTTTTCTATTTTCTATGAATTAAAAACTATATAAACTAATTAAATTGCTAAAAATTACTATTTTAACTAAGAAAAATCTGGAAAAATTATTTTTTTGCTTTTTATATTTATCTTAATCTATGAAAATTGAAAACTTATTTTTTTGAAGCTTTTCTGATTTAATTGCAATAAAGGCTAATTAAAAAGTACTAAAAACTGATTAAAATAAAGAAAAATAGCAAACAGAACTAAAAAAAATCTGAAAAATTCAGGAAAAGTCTAGAATAATATTCTAAATCTATGAAAAATATAAAAACAGTAGCTTATGTGAAGGATTATGAAGCTGTAGAGAAAAGTGCTTATAAATAAGCACTTGAATTAAGCAAATGAACACCAAAGACCACCAAATGATAGCAGAAGCTAAAGTATGCTAAAACAACTTAAAACTAACTAGTTTCAACTAACCTAATCATCTAAAACTAAGATTACCATGATTTGACTTAATGAATAACCAAGAGCCAAACAGTTTTACTGTCTACTTTTAAGCTAAAGTACCAGCTTATTCAATAAGCCAATGGGAAAACTAAAACTGGAGACCTAAAGACCACCAGCCAGTGAGCCAATGAACCAAGTTTAAGCCTCTACCAAGCTCTTATGAGCTATTTGTGGCAGTTACAAGTACCCTGCACACACTCAGTTAATCTGAATGTGTGCACAGGGGATTTAGTAGCTGAGTCAAGGGCTTATTCAAGGACTGAGAAAATTTCTAAAAAATCCACAAAATTCACTTTACTAAACTAGACCAGTTGAAGTTGTTTATCCCAAAATTTCAGCAAAATTGGACCTGAAATGAGGCTGTTAAACATCCACAAAGTTTGATGAAAAACTGTATTGAACAAGATTTGACTTTTTGAGACAGCACTGAAATGTTGACTAAAATGAATTTAGATTCAAAATGGTGAACTGAGATTGATGTTTAAAGGTGAAATAGGACTAATGCAAGCTATCTTAGTTAGTTCTAAACCTATATGCAGTCTTTAAGCCATTGATTCACACAAATCTGATCACAAGGACAGGTTATATGCAATATTGACTTTCCTTGATCTAAGATGCAGACCTTTGACAGAAATAACTATCATGTAACCATATGAGACTTAAACAACTAATTCCAATCACTGAAATGACCTCAAACTCAGTTTGACCTTATGATCCAAACACTGCTTTTAAGACTGATATGAAATTTGTTTCTCCAAACCACTTATCCAAACTTAGACATCATCATACTCAGACTCTAACTTCCATTTTAGGTTGATTTGAAGCAATTTTAACAGCAAAAGGACACAAATTCCACAAGTACTAAATCTAACATATTAAAGCAGATTAGTATGCAGAAATTAGAAACAAGCTAACTATGATCTAATCTGTTAAGATAAGCTGAACACTTATGAAACTAAGCTAACCAATCATCAAAGAAGCTAAATGTGACAGTTCTACACTAATGAATCAATAAACTTCAAAATTAAGCTAAAATTAGAAATATAAACTCACTGTTGCCTCAGCTTATATCCAGCTTGTCTAGAACCAGATACCACTATTCTAAGCCAATTCCAACCCAAATCAACTCTGCATCACCCAATTTCCATTCCCATAGTTGCTTAACCAAGATTTCCTCACAGATTGACTTTCGTTGACCAAATGCCAACTTTGATTGAAACTGAGAATTGAACTTACTAACAGCTATCTAAAGCTGTAATAAGCTCAAATGATGTCTAAAAAGGCTATTTGAAGCCTGTATTCAGCATAATTGATTTTGACTCTTAACAGAACATGTAAAAAAAACAGGAACAATAACAATTTTTGAATCAACACTTCAAATTATTTAAAAGTTACTTAAATATTCTTAGTTTATTACAGGAAAGGAAATATTACAAGCTTTGAAAGTAAATTAGAACATTATAGAAAATTCGACATACATGAAATTTTAGAAAAATAAAAACTAACTCTCCACTCTCACTTCTTCCTTCTTTTTATAGCAAAAGCACTCCACTCTCTCCTCTGAGCAAATCCCACCTATAATTTGAGCCATTGGATTAGTAGAGCCCTTTTTAGCCGTTGATGGCATTTTGGCGCCAAAATGGTATTTGTCAGTGGTTCTGATAGCTTGGACAGGGAAAGGAGCATTTAATGCATTTGGCTTGGGGTGTTTGGAGGGTAGGAATAAGGTGGGTGTGATGATGATGGAGTGTGTTGGTGTTTGCAGGCGTAGGTGATGATGAGGAAGAAGGAAACCCGTGAGCGGGAATTGACCAAGTTTGACCGGTATTTTATTAATAGAGAGGGAGGGTTCAAGGGTCAAGGAAGGGTCATGGTTCAAGGGTTTATGGCAGGGGTCAAAGCTGTTTTGACAGGGGGCCAAGGGTCAAGATGGATTATTAATACATAAGGACCATTTTTGCAATTCCATAAAAACCAAGGACCAAATCTGCCATTTTCCAAAGTTATGCCAAGGGACCAATTATGACAAGTTTCAATAGTACAAGGACCATAAAAGACATTTTTAAACTTCCAAGGACTATTTTTGCCAATTTTGAAACTTGAAGGACCAAACTTGTAAATTCTCAAAACTTTTGAAAATTTTCACCAAAGGACTAATTATGACAACTTATGATTTAAAAAGGACCTTTGGTGACTTTTCTTTTAAAATAAATGCTCAGGGACTATTTTTAACAAGATTTGAAAGTCGAGGGACTGAAACTGCCAATTATGCAAACTTAGCTCATTTTTCATCTAGTTTTAAACATTTTGCATCTGAAACATATAAAATACAATTTTGAGATATTTTCAGTATTTTGATGCATTTCTGAGCGTTTTTAAATGTTTTGCAGTTCAGATTTGACTAAAAATGATGAGTATTTACACACTCATCAATAATTCATGGGGTTAATTCATTGTACCATACTTTAGCATCTCCGGCGAGTGATGTTGGAAAAAGTTTGAGTTTTATGGCATTGACATCGGTGTCGCCATAACGGAACATGCCGCAAATTTCGATGAATTCGGCAATGTGCTTATGCGGATCAGCCCGCGCACGACCATCGAATTGACGGTCTTTGATCATGGAAAGATGATGACCCTTCACGGTGAAGATGTCACCAAGGTTGACAGCAACAATGGCACTCCCAGGGGTTGGTGCTATGGCTTGGTTGGTTCCCCACATGGGTTGATCGTCCGCCATGGGAAAAGGTAAATTGGTGAAAGGGTTGTAAACGACTTTGGCTTCTACGAGGTTATCAAATGGTGGGTTTGGTACTCTTGGTACACGATCGGCTAAGGGTATGAAAAGTGTTCTTCTTCTTCTTCGAATCAAACATTCAGGGTTGGTAAGAGGTGAGATTGGTTCTATTCCCGTTGCACGAGTGTTCATACAATGATCTAGAGAATCCAGGCAATATCTAAACACACGGACAAACAAAGAAAACAGTTTTCTGGACAGAAAAGGGTAACCGGATCGGTTGCGAGGAGCGACCGATCGGTTAGATCAATTTGGTTAGGTTAAAGGCGTAACCGGATCGGTTGTGATGCAACCGGATCGGTTGAAGCTTCTGAGAAAAAAATTTGGAATGAATCGACTGATGTGGATTCAAAAATTGCTGAAACACAATCAAATCCCCGACAGCGGTGCCAAAAACTTGATACGCTTGGAGTGTACAAGTTTTAAATTTATAAAAGATGATTTACCAAATTTACCAATTACACATACGAGCAAGTGCACTCGTCCGTTATAGCAAGATTATGAAGGTAACTCGGGATCGTTCGCAGGGATTTGAGTGAATCTGATTAACAAGTTTGAATCAACTAAGACAATCCAAAACATATAACAACGAAAATAGATATGATGATATTCAGATGATTAAAAACTACACTTGCTTAAACTAGTTTCTTGTCCTTGATTAGTATGATTGTGTTAACCTCTTAACATGTTGGTTATGATAATTAGTTAGTGTTCTAATCTATTGTTCTTACAAGTTAAACCTTCATCAAGATTTTAGTTCATAAAAACAAGCATTAAGTTTAACCAATCAATTCAAGATCAATTCAAGTTTCATAAGTTTATTTTCACAAACTTAAACACAAAAACATCCATTTGCTTTATCAAATTGCTTAAGAAATGATCAATACATAAGGTAACCGATTATAGACAAAAGGGTACAATTGATTGTCAACAACTAATCTTACGACCTTTTAGGTGTTTCCAATCAATCCAACTTGATAATCAAAAAGCGTTCTTATTACAACCACACCTTAGTTCCTTTGTTTAATCAAGAATAATGGGTAAAAACAATCATCCATAGACAAAATGATTATAACTAGTTGAATAACAATAAGTTCTTTCGACCTCTATGATTACTATCAACTAGTCAAACTTGATTAACAAATGTCACTATGAAACTTTAGCACAATTGGATCTTAGAATCAACTTGAAATTGAATTAAAACATGTTAACACAATCACTAACTAATCATATGATAATCAACATCATTTAAGCAAGTGTATAAAGAAACTAGCCACTCATAGCAAACATAAACATAAACTCAGAACTTTGAACATTAGAAGACATGATTAAGAGTCTTACAATGCTTGGAATAAGATTACAAATGGTGAAGTAATGATTCCCAAAGTATTGGGGTAGACTCCTTGAGGTTTTGGCCTCCAAATGTGGTACTTCTGGAACTCCAAACTTTCCTGGACTTCTAAGGACGAATTTGAGAGATTAAGAGCTTTGTTTGATGAGTAGAGAGAGTTGTATTGAAATGTGTGTCTCATATGCTGACAAGAGGTCTCTATTTATACTAGTTCCAAGGCCTAGGGTATTAATTGTTGAACTTGGCCTCCAAGGAGTTAGGAAGGGACTAGAATACACCAAGGGAAGGACCTAGAATCGTTTGGATACAAAGGGGAAACTTAGTGATGAAGATTTGGCAGAAACATGCCCTCCAACCGGATCGGTCACATGACCAACCGATCCGGTTGCAGTTGCAACCGATCTGGTTGGTCTTCCTGAGTAATGGAAACCCGACCTTTACTTTATTCTGACTTGTAGAGCTTGGTTCTTCAATCATCTAGGTCTCCTATGATACTTGAAATACTGATTTGTGCTTGACATGCTTCACTGAAACAGGAATCTTCCAATTGTTGAACATTCTTTTACTTTTCCTTCCGTTTCCCTACACTTGGTTATAAACACTAGACAAACATCTTTTGATGCGATTAAGCACTGAAATCATATAAATATAACCAAATAACATATACAAAACACACATAACGTTACTGAAAACATGTACAATCTGAGCGTTATCAGTGTGCAAGGCTTGGAAGTCTTGCATAGACAATATGCATTTCACTGTTCGTTATGGTGTTCGCATGACTCCACCAGTTTCCTACCTTTTGCTGTACAAGCAGAGGTTTAAAGGTTACGTGGGTTTGGTAAATCAATTTTTTTACTTGAACCCTCTTTCCTCAAACGTAAGTTTTTCTGACCTCAACCCACTTGGTTGGTCCCATGGAGTATGGGGTTTTACGTATGGACCAATTGTCCGTCATACCTTGGCGTTTGTTTGGAACCCATCCATAAAACGATCAGTCGACACATTTGTCCCGTATGTGAACACATCACAGGAGTATGAAAAACGTTTTTTGGCTTTTGGGATTCGTCCCGACAACTTTGATCCAACATTCCTTAAAATTTCATACCCCTTCAATCCTCAACAGCCATGCACTGTCTTAATTTTCACTTTATCCTCAAAACAATAGAGGGTGTTAGATCATCAATGCTTGCTTCCTAATACAATCAGAATCAAAAAATCAAGTCAAGCAAATGTTGGGGGTCATATCTATTGGTGTGGTTATGAACGGTTCAATGATGGTAGCACATTCAAGAGCTATATGATTGTTTCTTTTGACTTGATCACCCACCGTTTCCATGTCCTAGACATACCTGACCGGTTAATAGGAAAACTTCCTTTACCGTTCTATGTGTCTAACCTAAGAGACAAACTGGTGGTTTCTGGAAACATTCATGGGGATGTCAGTTCTATTTTCTGTATATGGGTTTTAACGGTTGTTGGTGGAACAATAGCATCTTCTACATAGCTACTTAGCATTACCACTCCAATAGCACTCAAATTAATTGTTTTTGATGATAACAACAACCCTGTCCTTGAAGTTGAAAACCAGGAAGGATTTGATGCAACCATTGTACTCTACAAGCTTGCTACTGGGAACTTCCAGAACCTTGGTATCGAGGGAGATGGTGGCTCCTTTTTGTTCAACCCGTTCTGTGAATCACTTATTTTGCAGACTCATCCAGATATGGCGGCTTATTAGGATGTCTGGTTTCATTGGAGTGTGGTGTATTTTATGTTATCAGTGTTTGCTGTAGTTTAGGTTTTCAGTGTGTCATATGTAATCAGTTAAGTTGGTATGTAATCAGTTAAGTTGGTATGTAAAATAACCTAATATGTTTCGATGTATATACAGGCTGGACTACCAAGGTATAAATCCGACAACATATGCAATTACCTTCAAGAATGCGCACAACGTTCCAGATCAGGGGGGGCTGTTTGGTGATTGTGGTATATGGGTATGCATATTCTTATACCGATTGTCACATGGGAAGGCATTGGCCGTCGATAATCCTGTATAGGCTGCCCTTGCATATCGTGAGCATATGGCTAATTTTTTTTTCAAACACAGAGTATGTATTTGGTAGTCATGTTGTAGTCATATTTGGTTGTAATTCTAACAATTTGTATCAAGGGAGCAACTTTGTATTACGGTATGAAGTTTGTATTAGACAAGTAGATAAACTGATGTATCAACTACTTTAATTAATGTGATCCCTTATATGGGATGTATTTAATTTGTAAATATCGTTGACATTAAAAGTGTTCGCATGGTCGCCCTTTTTTTGTATCGACCTCTAGTTAAAGAATTTAGTCGAAGGAATGCTTCTCATTTTGCCAGATAAGTGCCCTTTTCATGGTGGCCTTTTTATTACGACTTATTAATTTTATTGTTAACTTATCTTTAAATAATGACATATTCATCAGACAACAACCATTGCCAATGTTGCTGTATCCACTGCCAGTTCAGAAGAAACCATTGCTGCAAAGTTAAAGAATTTAGTCGAAGGAATGCTTCTCATTTTGCAAGATAAGTGCCCTTTTCATGGTGGCCTTTTTATTACGACTTATTAATTTTCTTGTTAACTTATCATTAAATGACATATTCATCAGTGCTTTGATACATTAGCCGTTGTTCCAATCTTCTACTAGACGTGGTTTCAACAATGCTTCTAGCCGTGGTTTCATCCTACTAGCCGTGGTTTCAAGAATGCTTCTAGCCGTTGTTTCATCCTTCTAGCCGTGGTTTCTTTTGCTCTAGCAGTGGTTCCATACTTAGATGTTGCTGCATCCACTGCTAGTTCAGAAGAAACCACTGTTGCAACTAGTTCTGAGGTAATTCTATCCACTGTTACTTCAGATACACACACTGCTATCATAACCACTACCACTATAATCACAACCACATTAACACTACCACTGCCAATGTTGCTGCATCCACTGAAACACTATAATCACAACAACATTTTGAATGACTAGCAAAATACAAATTAAAATAAAGCTACTTTTGTTCACACGGAAACACAAAAAAAAAGAAAAAAAGAAAAAAAAAAAAGACATACTTAGCGTTATACAAGCTTACAAGTTTAACACCTAACCATTTAACAAGTTTTAGGTTAGTTAAATAAACAGAATATTGACCTAGAAATTACCAAGTGATAGAAATCATCCAAGTGATAAGTATTTGATGATTCAGGGAGTGAATTTAGGTTAATGCCAGAATTCTCTACGTCACCCTCCCAAAGGCTGTTACTTGGTTCACCATCCCAACATAGGTCATCCCAATCCTGGTAAATTCTCCCATTTTGAAAATACTCGTCGTCCACTTCCGTTTTTGGTTCCTCTTTCACTTGAAATTCAGTACTTTTTTACGTTTACGACTTCCCTGTTCAGATGCCATCTCTTGCATAACTTCTTTACCCTTGTCTGACCTGCTATTGATTTTATTGGTTTTTTTCTGAGAACATATTTAACTTATCTTGTCAGAATACTAAAAAACAACATTAGTTATACATTTGAATGAACAAGGTAGGTTACCTGTTTTCTGGGCAATGGTTTCATACATGCTTCACGGGTGTGCCCTACGGTACCACACCTTCCACATTTTACAACTTTTGGCTCCTCATTTTTTGATCGGATACGATCTTTGTTTTTTGGTCTTCCTGCTTGCCTCTTGTCCATCAACGGCAGTTTAACCTTTTGCAAGTTACCTGGATTATGCCATCTTGACTGTAATTCCAAAGGATACACCATTTCATGATATGTGCCTTTGAGTGCAGTTTTCGTAAACCATGTTTCCGCCCATTTGTTACAGTTAGTCAATTTTTCTTCTCTACACACGGCACACACATGACCACATGGTAGTCCCGAAAGTTGCCATTTCCTGCACGTTGTTCGTAATCAAAAACCATACACGAATAAACGACATTTACCGTAATAAACAACCTGTTTATAGCAGGTACCTGCAAGTGCATTCATTTTTTACAAAATCAACAATATGACTATGACGGTGGTCTAGAACTTGGTACACAGCACACATGGCAATGCTCTTACTTCCCAATTAGCACTCTTTAACATTCTCTGCTCAACCTTCCTAGCTGCCCATTGTGTAAGTTCAAATTCTGGTGCGTCTACAAAATAAACATACATCAGGTAACATTTATCAAACAAGTAAATGAGAGACGGCGAATATATAGTTATACCGTAGTATTTTTCTCGACGTTCGAAATACCAATCTTGTAGAAGCCTTATGTAGTACTCCAAGAGCATAGTTATTGGTACCTTTCGAACGTGCCTTGTTAATGAATTTATTGATTCTGCACTTTTTGACGTCAAATAATTGTATCTTTTTCCTGTGCAATATGCCCTTGACCACTTATCATACCCGGCGTCTTCAATTTTTTTGACGGCTTCTGATTTTTTTGCATGAAGCTCGGAAATTTCTTTATCAAAATCTTCAGTTGTATCGGTTTTGCACGCCTTCCAGTACAAAGCCTTATTCTTTTTCAGGGTCAAATTGCAATTCATCATCAAGTGACGACAACAATAACCATGAAATCAATTTGGAAAAACTGTGTCACAATCTTTTGTTATTGATTAATGCCTGTCTGAAATAATCGCCAGATTAGGCACTTCACCAATGCATTCTTTCAACCAGCTCAAAAACAATGTCCAGGCTTCAGAGGTCTCACCCTGTGCGACCCCCGTAGCGATTGGAATAATCTGATTGTTTCCATCCATACCAACAGCAAGCATGTGGGTTCCAAGATACTTCCCTTTCAGATGCGCAACATCAATTATAATCAATGGCCGCGTGAAGGCTATAAAACTCCGAATCTAGTATTGATGCAGGATTTACTGACCAGGTTTTAATATTTATAAAGTCTCGTTATACCTATGGTCTACCCTAATGCACTAACGGGCAGTGTACCCGGTCGCATGTAGTGTAGTATTTGGTAAAACCGAGGTCGTCCCAAGAGCTATGTGTGTTGGATAATTACTAAGTCTAGGTGTCACAGATATTAATAATGATTTAGATAAGGAATATTTAACTACTAAAGCAGATAAAAGCATATAAAAGACAAAGGTTTAATCAATAGAGGAGAGTGGTGCTAACCTAGTTATTCTTCCTAGCTAGTAATGTTTACGTCTACTTACTTCCAATTACTTCAGGTGGGGTCAAAGTCGAGAGGAAAGAATTTGGTCAATTCGCCCTAACCTATCAGTAAAGCTGCCACCACTGGAGAAGTCAGGTGTCCCTTTATAAGTCCAGTTGTTCCTGGTCCCCTAAGCCAAGTCATTAAGTACCGCTACATGCTAGATTTATAATAGTGAGTGTCCGGGCGTTAGCAACTTAAAAACTCACCCCCTAATTCTTAAGTTCATCCAAACGGTAGGTGATTAGTTGGTCAAATCGCACAAGTAGAAAGGGTCGTCAGTTGGTCATATCTTACCCTTCCTGTCTCAGTCTACTCACTTAGGGTCAGTTGGTCATATCTCCTAAGCAACTAGCCTCTACCGCCATTCAAAACTACTGAAACAAGGGTAGCTACCAATAAACTATGCATGCATACACTTAGAAATAATTATACGGAAGTAATGTAAATGAAAACAAAACAATTAAGGAATCATAACTAGGCCAAAACCAAGAGGTGCTTAGCCGCTCATATTAACCATACAAATCAATTCAATATTCAAAGTTACGAAATACATGAATCAAAAGTAAAAAAAAGATAAAATACTAATGCTTATAGTAGAGGAGTGATTTCTCCCTTGGAGACAGCTCCGTATGCTCCTCTAGACCTGCCTTTGGCTTCTTCCCATGTTCTTTGATTGTAGTGTGTGGAATGGGATGCTTTGAAATGCTGGAAATCGTGGGGTATTTATAGGCCAGATCTAGGTTACGGCGTAACTAATATAAGAGTTACGCCGTAATCTTCAATTCCTTCGTAATTTGCACTAGATCTGCTGGTTACGGCGTAACCTTATTAGTGGTTATGCCGTATCTTCAATATTACTTGGTTACGCCGTAGTTGGTGAAATAGTTACGGCGTAGTTATCAGCGGCGTGGAACCTCATTTGACCTAATATAGTTACGTCGTAGTCTTTGGGGAGAGTTACGTCGTAACCTTCTGATGAGTTGGTTTTCTGAGTCACGCTTTAGTTACGGCATAATGTGAGAGATGAGTTACGCCATAACTTCTTCAAAGTCAACATACTATGATAAATCTTTGATATTTCTCCAATTTCGCGTCTCTTTAGCTCCAATGCTCGTAATTTACCTGAAAGTGGAAAACAATGGAAAACAAGCGTAAATCCATATAAATGATATAAATTACAAGCATTATCGGGGGAAATTGACACTTAAAATTTAGGACTATTTGATGTTATCAAATATCCCTCCACTTGAACTCTACTTGCCCTCCAGTAGACCTTATTAGAAAGATTCCTAAAAAGATATCTCCCATAACCTGGAAAATATGAGTTTACAAATCCCTTATGCTAGAATAAAACAAAGTCGAACACCTCACGAAATTGGAACGAAACACTCAATTCTCTCAACTATTCTAAGTGTCAATTTCGGGGTGATCACTTAATTGCATAGTCATAGCATGTATTCTATCATAAGCTTGGCGGTTACACAAATCTCCACCACTAGAGTTAAGGGCTAAACAATTCTCGAAGGCTATATGGGTAGACACGACAAAGGTTAAGGGGTGACTCGTCATTACTAACATGTCACGGTGAAGTAGACAAAATCAATGATACATGACCAAATCCATGGCCAAGACACCTAAGATTGCTCGCTGCATCACCTAGACACGATTCATGACTAAAGGGTAGGATAAGACATGGGATATATAAATGGTGTAAAATAAAAATCAAGCAGGTAGTCTAAATCTATAACCAAGTCATCACCACTTACCGTCCGCCCAAAGTTCAAGATTTGAAGTCAAGAAACCGGATCATGAAATACTAGGTAGATGTGTCATTAGAGGACGTCGTGATGGGCACACTACCTTTTCTCCAACTGTTGGCATAATTACCAACTCCAATCTTCGAATGTGACCGAGGTGGCCTCCTCGATACTAAATCTGTAAAGCTCATGTTAGGATTTAGTAAATCCGTTAGTTAAAGTGTCGGTCACCTCAAGTATATGTATTTGTTAGAAAGCTCATAGTCGTAGTTAAGTTATGGTAATAAGTAGTTTGTTTAGTAACACCGTGGAGGACGGACGGGTCTTTACCTACTGTATTCCTGATCCACAGCCCGTAGGTGGCCTTTTATGTAAGATACTATAAATACCCTCTACCTCCCAAGGTAGAGGGTTGGAGCTCATAATAAGATTTTACTTTCTCTCACTAAGTTCCCAAACCTCTTAACTTTCTCTCTAAAAACCTATAGTGTACGCCCCATTATAATCATGGTTTGATGTGTTTGTGAAATCCAATATGTTACAAATGGTATCAAGAGCCATGGTTTGATCATCTCTCTTACATATTCTTGGATTTCTAGTGGTTTTTGGTTTTAAAAAGTTTAGTGGTATTTGCATCATTTGGACCATTTCTAGTGTTAAAGTTTGGATTTTGATTGTACTTTTGTGTTTAGAATCATCATAAGTGCTTAGGTTTTGATTTGGAAGGCTTGAGTCATTGTGGTTGGATTGTTTTTGGATTTAAAAGAGGCGTTTTGGTTAGTTTAAAGGTTGCGATTTGTGTCTCGGTAAAGTACTCAAACGAGCGATTTGTCCTTGTTTGGAAGCGATTTGTGTCTTCTACAAGTCACTTACTTAAGCGATTTGACCGGGTAGTGGCTGTACTTGTGCGATTTGTTCAGGTGAGCGATTTGTCATTTTTCAGCGACTTGTGTTGTTTATGCGAGTTGTCATTTTAAGCGACTTGTCATTTTAAGAGGTTTGTTGGGTTAAGCGACTTGCTTATTGAAGCGAGTTGATTGGTTAAGCGATTTGTCTTATCAAGCGATTTGTCACTTTGAGCGATTTGTCTCTTTGAGCAAATTAGTGTTTTCTTCGTATTACGTTTTACGGTTTTCTCTTGATTTAGTAAAATTCCGTGAAAGAATCTATTTCCCGGTTTAATTAAAGAGTTTTGAAATCCCGTAGAATTTGTAATCATGTCTACCAACGTACCCACTATCATCTCTTCCGTTGCTGAAGACGTTCAAGCTGCTGGATCCGATACTCGTCCACCTATGCTTGACTAAACTGATTATGACTCATGGGCTCAACGAATAAGGTTGTAGTGCTTGGGTAAAGAAAATGGGGTTAACATTCTCAAATCAATTGATGAAGGACCGTATCAAGTTGAGACTACCAGAGACGTACTTGAGACTGCTGATGATGGCTCAGTAACATTAGGACTGGATAGACCTAAGATGTATGATGAACTGACTGATAAGGAGAAGAAGAGATACGATGCAGACATCAGGGCTTCTAACATCATACTTCAAGGTTTACCTAAGGACATTTACAAGCTGATCAATCACAACACGGAAGCTAAAGCAGTTTGGGACAATGTTAAGATGCTTCTGTCTTGTTCTGAATTGACTAAATAAGATAGGGAGTCTCAATTGTATGATGACTTTGAGCATTTTAAGATGAACCCAGGGGAAAGTGTCACTAAATACTACGTGAGGTTCCACAAGCTTGTGAATGACATGAGGAATATCAAAATGACTATGCCTAATATTCAGCTCAATTCAAAGTTTGTGAACAACATGAATCCCGAATGGCATAAGTTTGTCACTTCTGTTAAGCTTACTAAAGGTTTGAGGCACACCAACTATGAGCAATTGTATGCGTGTTGGATCGATGTACTCTAACCAAACTAACTTTATGTAGCTTGTAAGGGCTTAGCAACTTCGGATAAATCCTAAGTCACTAACAATGAAACACTGAATTAACTCTATTAAGTATGTGGAATTTACTTGAATAAAGCTAAGAAGAATTAACTTTTACTTTAACGATTATATTAAAACTCTGAACCTGCTTGATACACATATTCACTAACAATCCCAAAAACTCTAATATCGAACTTAGTAAACTCTAATATTGGACGTACATTCACGTCTCTAAAGCCAATCTAGGGGTCCTTTTATAGACATAAGGATAACCCTAGTCGGTTTACAATTATATTCCTTGTACGTCAAGTAATACTAACTAAACTTAGAACATTCTAGAATTATATTATAATCCTTAACGATTTTGCACAGTACTTTGACTTTCTTCTTTAGCAGTACTTTGACTCTTCAGTACTTTATATCCCAACAATCCTCCCCTAACTTGAATTCTACCTGCTTGATTTCAAGTTCCTTTGTATATTTGACTTTAACATCTTTGTCTTCAAGGAAATATTGTGTCTTTATCTTCAGATTTTATTTTTGTACTTTCTGTGCTTGTATCATTATCATCAAAGTAATCTTTATCAGTAATCCTTTACAACAACAATCAGCAAGCTCCATCTTTTCAGCAACATATGACAATTTTGTACATCAGTTCATAAAGTTTCAGTCTATTCTCATCACTTCCAGGTGTGTAAACTCCTGTGAGAGGTGAATCATTGAAATTTTAATGGATTTTGATGTCTCTTTACAAAAGCCATTAACTCTGGAGTAACCAATGTTTAGATGTATAAGATCATGGTACATTGATAACCATATGATTTTTAGCAAATCATAAGCTATCAACGAATTTGTTTTGTCTTTACCAAAAGCCGTACCCTTTTGGACTAGTTAGTTCTTGCAACCATGGTGAACTAATTACCATATAAATGGTTTTTCCACAGCCTTTACCACAAGCCATTTTTCTTGTGGGCTAGCCAACTCTTCACATTTACTGATATGGTGAGTTGATTACCATACAACTTATTAGCAAGTTGTCAACTATATAACGGATTTGAGATATCTTTACCAGAGTCGTTTGCTCATGGATTAGCCAATCCTTTTGTTAAACCTGGTGGACTGATAACCTATTATTGTAACCATCTCAAAAACCATTTGTTGCTGTTAACTTTTGTTTCAAAATATTTTTCACTTAACAAAAGTTTTCTTTTAAAAACATTTACTGGTTATGTGCTGCAAGCAGTACTTTGGTTAAAGTACTGTTTGTCCAGCAGTACTTTGAATAAAGTACATATTTTTCAAAAAATTTATACAATTAAGTATCATACCAGTACTTATGTTTCATCATCAGCCATAGTTGTCCATCTGATATATAACTCAATAACCATTAGGGCTGTTTCATTCTCTTCTTCGACTTCCATTCCATGATCCATCATCCTTCTCATAAGATCACTAGTCAAAGGATATCTTCTTTCAGCTAACATATGGATCATAGTTCCATCTTCCAATTCCAAAGCATGCACTCCTGATTCTTCAAAGAATCTCCAACTTGTAATCTCCCAATTTTCTTGATTTAGCCAAATTTCTTCAGTGCTTGTTTCCTCAGTTTCCCAGATAGTTGTTAGATCTCCTAGCAATACTAAGCCAACTCCAGTTGATGGAATATGTTCAAAGTATTCTCGCACTAATTGATATAGTTGAAACAAATATGCTCTGTCTATTATGTGCAGTATATCCCATAGCAAATTGAATACTCTAAAACTTTTATCCTCCCTATGGAACATCAAATAATTTCCATCCTTTGATTCTACTACTTCAAATTTAGTTATCTTAGACTTCTTAAATGCAGCATATTTGAATTTAGGATTCTCAAAGTCGACAACTCTTATGTAATTTCTGAGCTCATCAACTGTGTCTGATCTTAACTCAACCTTCTTTGATGGTTGTTCAGCTTCAGTTGTTCTTTTTCTTTTTAAGCTTCTTTTACTATCATCCTCTTTTTGCTTATCATCTTCTTTAAAAGAAATAATACTATCAACTTGCTTTTGATAAGCTTCTCTAACAACATTATATAAATATTTCATCTCTAAATAGTTCAGCTTCTGTAATCCAGTATACCCTTGACCTTTTAGATAAGTCATCATGCCATTTCTTTCTTTAGCCTTATTCATTGGTCTTCTAGGTATAGCAACTGACTTTTCTGATATAGCAGCTTTAGGTTCCTTCACTGGTTGAGCAATCTCAGCATCAAATTTAGCTTGAAGCTCCCTAGAAGCTTCTTCATTCTTAGCCACTTCAATAGCTCTTATTTCTGCTAAAGTCAGCTTTTTCTTCTTCTTTGTTTCCACCAGTTTGCCTTTGCCTTTGTCTTTTGGATCTAAAACTGGTTGAGAAGCTTGAGGTTGTTCTTCAGCAACTCCTGGAATACTAATACCTCTTGGTCTTGATAGATTTTCCAAAATTTGAGCAACTGTCTCATCATCACTTTCAGTGTTCTCTACCATGGGTGTATCAGCTTCCTCTTCTTGTAGAACAGTAGAAGGACCAACTTCTTCATCAAAATTAAGTGTCCTCGGTGTAATCAGCTCTTGTCTATTTGTTACTTGAAGAGCAGTACCTTGATCAGCAGCACCTTGATCATCAGTACTTTGTACACCATTACTTTGAACTCCATTTCCTTCAGGCTCAGTACTTTCAATATTTACTTGTGCTTCAGTACCTTGAGGTTCATCTTCTTTTTCTTCATAAAACTCAACATCTTCTTTCAAATTATCTTGCTCAAGATTCCTCCCCAATTGTATAGAAGATTGTTGTTGAACCTTTTTGCCTGTAGAATATTTTTTAAACTTCCTTCCTTTCTTTTTTTGAGACTTTACCCACAACCTGTGATGTTAAACCAGAGGCCATACAAATTTCTTCAATCTTTTAAATTTTGTGTTCAACTACATAAGTTGTGCAGCTTGAGCTTCAATAGTTTTCTTCAGTCTCACTAACTCCCTTGTCAAGACATAATTATCCAGAATCAATCCCTCAGGAGGTATTACGCCTGTATCTCCTTCAGATGATGGTGGGTTGATTTCTGGTTCTGACTCAGCATATTCAGTATGTTATGGAGATGGTGTAGGTGAAGCTGCAGTACCTTCTTGTGCATCAGTACCTTGTGAAGAAGCAGTATGTTGAGAAGCAGTACCTTGAGTTGATGCAGTACCTTCTCGTTCTTCACTTGCAGCAGCTTCATCTCTAATTGCTTGAACAATCTCCATCATTGAAGTAGTTAAGGGAGTGTTCCTTCCAGAAAACTTGTCACTCTTCCTAGCCATGAAGGTGAATATCTTTGCAGGTTGTACCACAACAGGTAATAAGCTTGAAGGCTTTGGTACATCATGAAGTTGTTTATTCAAGAAAACTTGAATAAATCTTGGATACATTAACCAGAGTGATCCATGAGAAATGTGAGATAGCATACCATCTAAAATGAGTCTTGAAAAGTTGAAGATACGATTTGTAGCCAATCCCACTAAAGCAGATGCTATATTAGATCCAAATTGCTCCCATGAAGTACTCTTAGAACTAATACAATGAAGCAAGACATGTACCAAGTACTTTCAATGTGGACTAAACAAGGGTTTCTTGAATGTTGTTTCAGTTAAGGACCCTTCATACCCAATGTCTCTTAAAGTATCCCAAAGAAGCTGTTTATCAAAACGGATAGCTCCTTCTTCATCGTCAAACAATAGATCTTCTCGAATTGAAGCTTCACTAACTTTGACAATCCTTCCAGCAACTTTAGCCTGTATATATGACTCATCATTCTCCATGTGAGTTCTAGCAGTCGCCCAAACTTGTTGAATCCATGGCTCAATAATATTTGGTTCAACCAAAAGTGCATAACTGATTGGAGATCCAGTGAGAAAATCAATGATGTCATGGAATGCAACATTAGCTTCAGTTTTATCCAAATTAGCCACCATGTTGTGTTTAGAAACGGTATTGCGATTCGCCATTGTTTGGTGTTTACAAAAGAAAGTGATTCGATGAATAGTAAATGTAAAAGAGAGAGAAATATGGAAAAGATTGATAAGTATAAAGATGAGAGGGAAAATCGGAGGGTAGTTATATATAGGTAAGATTTGAAAAATCACAGCCCATAATAACAAAGTTACCGTTATTTGAATTTTAACCCATCTTTTGACCGTTGGAACAGTACGTTGATAAGACAAGCAGTGCTTTCCACGTGCGTAGTACTTTCCAAAGCAGTACTTTCATATAACCAAAAAGCAGTACTTTTCCATTCTCTTCTCTACAATGACAAAAACTCCAAATAGGCATTGTATTGCCTCCCCTCAAGCAATGCATAGGACTGTCTAACACTGTAATCATTCCTCCCCTTAAATGTAGCTTAGTAATTGATCATACCAATACTCACCACCAAGTGATTGAATCTTGAAACATCAAAACCTTTTGTGAGTAGGTCAGCTACATTATCATCTGTGTGAACCTTGACAACATTAATGAGCCTATGCTCATAACAATCTCTGATAAAGTGATGCCTAATCTGAATGTGCTTGGTCTTGGAGTGATATACTAGATTCTTCACAATGCAAATTGTACTCTCATTATCAATGTTGATAGGAGTATTCTTGAAGTTGAACCCATAATCCAAAAGTTGATTCTGCATCCACAAGACTTGTCCACAACAGCTTGCAGCAGCAACATATTCGACTTCAGTGGATGATGTTGCTGCAATAGTTTGCTTCTTACATTGCCATGAGACTAATCTTCTTCCAAGATATTGGCATCCACCAGTGGTTGATCTTCTATCATAATTATCACCTGCATAATCACTATCTGAAAAAGCTTCCAAGTAAAAAGGTGAATCCTTTGGATACCACAACCCCAACTTAGGTTGTTGTTTCAAATAACTAAAAATTCTCTTCACTGCATTCATATGGGAGACCTTAGGTGAGACTTGCTATCTTGCACATAAACAGACAGCAAACATGATATCAGGCCTAGATGCAGTTAAGTACATAAGACAGCCAATCATAGATCTATACAACTTGACTTCAACAGGTTGACCATCTTCATCCTTGCCCAATGAGTTGATAGATTTGATAGGTGTAGTGACTGGCTTCATAGCATCAAAATTGAACTTCTTAAGAATGTCAGAGACATACTTATCTTGACTTATGAAAATTCCCTCCTTTGACTGTTTAACTTGAAGTCCTAAAAAGAAAGTCAATAAACCCATAGAACTCATTTGAAATTCATGTTGCATCAGCTGCTCAAACTCCTTCACCATGGACTGTTTTGTAGCTCCAAAGATAATATCATCTACATAAACTTGAACCAACATGATATCCTTCTTATCTCTCTTGATAAACGAAGTCTTGTCAATTGCTCTTCTCCTGTAACCATCTTGCAATAAGAAAGTAGAGAGCCTTTCATACCAAGCTCTAGGTGCTTGATGTAGGCCATAAAGAGCCTTAACAAGTTTGTAGACTTTGTTTGGATGAGCAAGATCTTCAAAACCAGGAGGCTGTTTAACATAGACCTCCTCTGTAATCTTGCCATAAAGAAAGGCACTCTTGACATCCATTTGATAAACCTGAAATCCCATATATGATGCAAAAGCTAGGAATATTCGAATGGCTTCAATCCTTGCTATAGGAGAAAACACTTCATCATAATCTACTCCTTCTTCTTGTCTATATCCTTGTGCAACTAACCTTGCCTTGTTCTTGATGACATTCCCTCTTTCATCACTCTTGACTCTGAAAACCCATCTTGTACCAATTACTTTCTTTCCATCTGGTAGATCACATAGTACCCAAACTTCTTGAAGTTTGAATTAAAGAAGCTCTTCTTGCATGGCTTCAACCCAACTCTCTTTAGTTAATGCTTGAGCTATATTCTTGGGTTCTTCTTGAGAGATAAAACAAGTGAATAAGCATGTTTGGTGATCCTTGTGATTTAGCCTGTTCTGTTTATAGACAAAGCTAAGTAAAGCATTATGTGGTTTAGAAAAACCTTTAGCTTTGGTTCGTCTAAGCACTCCAGAAGTAGAAGGTCCAATTATTTGACCAATGGGATGATCTTTGTGAATCCTTAAAGTAGGAGTCTGTGGTACTTCAAGATCATCATCCAAATTTGTGAAATCAGAACCTTCATTGGAATTTGAGAAAATACCTTCATCATCTAATTCATCATCAGTAGCTTCTAAACCAGGCATGTTAGGATCGTCCAAATCATCCAAAGTGCTGTCGACAGGTGCAGCAGTACTTTGATATAAAGTATTGGAATCAAAAGTACTGTGAGGGTTTTCTGTAGACTGACCCTTTTTCTTTGCTTCTTCATAAGCTCTTCTTTGATCATCATCATAAGATTGTGCTACTACATCCTGAAAAAGCATCCTGTTAAGCTCATCTTTTTTATAGATTGATCTTCAGCAGATAATGAAGATTTTGGTTCATCAGTACTTTTCTTTGTTTCAACAGGTATGGGTTCTTCATCAGGAACAACATCAGGTCTAATATGGACTCCATGAACAATGTACTGTAAATCATCTTCTTTGTGGACAACTTGATTTTCTTCTGTAACAGGTACATAATTCATAGAAGGAGTCAAGACCTAAAGATCAAACATCCAATCAGGACCTTTACCCTTATGATTTTCTTGATCTTCTAAAAATTCAACATGTAGAAAATCTTGAACCTTTTTGGTGACTCTATTGTACACTCTAAAGCCTTTGTTGTTGGTACAATATCCCAATAGATATCCTTCTTCTGACTTGCCATCAAATTTTCCCAAAGCATCAATGGTGTTAAGAATAGTCAGAGGACATCCAAAAGGTTTCATAAAACGTATGTTAGGTTTGTTTCCCATAAGTAACTCATAAGGTGTCTTCATCTGAGGTTTAGTGACTGAAACTCTATTCAACACATAGCAAGCAGTACTTACAGCTTCAACCCAAAATTGAATAGGTAATAAGGAATCTGCAAGCATTTTTCTGGCTGCTTCAATCAAAGTTCTGTTCTTTCTCTCTGCAACACCATTCTGCTGTGGAGTTCTAGCAATACTAAACTCCCTCTTGATTCCTTTCTTGGCACAAAATTCATCCATAAGTTTGTTCTTGAATTCAGTCCCATTATCACATCTAATAGCTCTTACTTTGAGTCTCAATTGGTTTTCCAGAGCTATTATAAGATCATGAATAGCATCAAAGGTTTCATCCTTAAATCCCAAGAAAAATACCAAAACTAAATCTACTGCAATCATCTGTCACAACCAGGCAGTACTTCTTCTTGTTTAGACTAGCAACAGAAACAGGTCCAAACAAATCCATGTGCAGCAGCTCCAAAGGTTCTCTAATAGTTCATTCCTCAATATTCTTGCATGAAGCTTTGTGCTGTTTACCTTTCTTACACGCCAAACATGAGTGATCATTCCTGTATGTTTTGGAAGGTAAACCTCTAACTAAATTGCCTTTGACCAACTTGTTGATATTCTTGAAATTCACATGGCCTAATCTTCTATGCCACAGATGTGCTTCTTCAAGTGTTGCCTTTGCTACTAAACATGTTGCTCTATTAGAAGAGTTAAGACTCTTCATATCCAGACTGTACACATCATTTGTTCTTGGTACTCTCAGTACTACCAAGTTATCATCAACAAGCTTGAATTCAGGGGAAAGAATGAGACATTCTGTGTCAGTGAATAGCACAGGGTGCTTCTTGTCACAGATCTGAGAGCCTGACAAAAGGTTGAATTTGAGCTCCTTCACATAGCGAACATTCTCAAAATCTATGCTTCCTGTTTTGATAGTTCCTTTGCCAGTTATTCTTCCTCCACTAGCATCATTCCCAAATGCAACTCTTCCTCCACAATAAGATCTAAAATCTGACAGAATCTCTTTGTCTCCTGTCATGCTTCCAGAGCAACCACTATCCACAATTAGATGATCTTTAAGCTCCTCTTCTGGGTTGCCCTGCACAAAGATAAAAGAGTTAGTTAACTTTAGGAACCCAAGCCATTACTGACTTGTGTTCCCCTTGTAGAGTTACATACTTGAATTCTTTAAGTATGTAATTTCCACTATCTTTAAGCACATGACCAATTATCTTTGGTTGTTCAAAAACTTGTGTTGGTTTTTCAAAAAAAAATCTCTTTTTCATCCAAGTTCTCTTTATTATTTTCAACAAAAATCTATGTTTCACTCATACTTGCTGAAAGTACTGTTTGCTCCCCATCAGTACTTTCCTTCTTAACCCAACATGTTTTAACTTTTGGTGTAGAGTGCTTTGATCTAGATACTCTTTTTGAGGTGTAACGCCTTCTAGATTGATAGTAATTAGATTTCCTAGGGCTTCCATTCCAAAAGGTTTTAGCAGTACCTTGATTGGTTGAAAATCTAGCAGTACTTTGAGAAGGTACTGCTTGAGAAAGTACTTGTGATTTTGAAAAAGATCTTCTCTGGTGAGGGTACCTATGGTCTTGTGAGAAATTGTTGTGGTTAACCCTATGTGAATGATTCCAGACTGGTTTATTCTCCCTTGGTTTTTGATTTGCAGATATGGTCTTTGGGAATTTGCTTAAGTAATCTGAGTGAAAGTCACAGTCCTTAATCAAATGATCAGGACTATAACAGACAAAACACAATTTTTGACCCATACTCCCAAAAAATCTTCCTTTAGTTCTATGATTAAAACTATGATGTCTTTTTGGTGAATGTTGAAAACTGTTTTGACCAAAATTATCCCAAAAAGGTTTAGCAGTATTTTGAAAAGGTTTTCTTAAAGGTACTGCTGAACGTCTAGCAGTACTTTGAGAAGAAGGTACTGCTTGACTCTTAACACTATCATCCTTAGGCTTCTCAACTGTTTCTTTTGGGGTGTTAGAACTAGATGGACCTATATTAGATTGACCAGTAAGCTTTTTCCTAAACTCTAGGTTATCTACTCCAAAACAAGACACATCTGTCCTAAGTGGTTGAAAACTACCAGTGGGATGAGGGACTGCATGATAACCCTTGTCTTTTTTAAATTCAGGAGGTGTTTGACTAATTGATTCCTCATTACTAGATGTATCTACATAGTTAATGAGTTCATCATCACTAGTTGTTATATCCTCATAATCACATTCATCCTGATCACTAGGTGGGTTTTCTTCTGTGCTACTAAAGTCCATGCCAAAACCTAGTCCAGTTTTAATGTATGCTCTTTTCTGTTTTTCAACAAAACTCACATGTGAAAGACCAGATTTTCCCCAAGCAGCAAACTTTTCTAGCAATTCATCCCTTTCTTTAGTTATCTTTTCTAGTTCAGCAACCTTACATCCTAACTTCCATTCACTTAGTTTTAATTGGTAATCCTGTTGCTCATATTTTTCTGCCCAAGCCATTTCATTATTTTCATGTGTTATTATTTTGGCTTCCATTGACTCTAAAGTAATTTGATAACCAGCTACCTCAGACCTAGCCCTTCTACAATTATCTCTTTCAGTTACATAATCAGTAAGCACCTTTTGATAAAAATCATGACACTTAGAGCATACCTCAGAGATAGGGGGTGAACTTGGTGAAGTAGCTACCATAGCAAGCAGATCATGTTCATCTTCACTCTCCATGCTCCAATCAAAGCTTCCTAGGCCATCTCTGGATTCCAAAGCAATGAATCCTGGTTCCCCATCAAAGGCTGTGCTCCAATCAAACTCTTCCACTAATTCTTCCACTGCTACCATACAATAGGTTACTGGTTCATCATCAAATTCAGCACTCCAGTCAACCTTTGATATATTTTCTTGAGCAACCAAAGCTTTTGTTTCAGTAATAGGAATTTCCTTAAGTTCAAGCTTGGGTTTCTCAGTCATTATATTTGCCTGATATTTAGCAAATTTGCACTCTCTTGCAAAGTGTCCAGTTCTTTGACAATTAAAGCATTCAATCTTGGTCTTGTCAAACGTTATACCCTGCTTAGGCTTGAAGTCAATGCCTCTTCCTGTTTTCTTCATGAACTTTTTGATCCTAGCAGTGATCATAGCAACTTTCCACCTGATATCAATTTCTTCAAGAGCATCCTCTTCAATTTGTGACAAATCCTCTTCATAGGTAACAGGTAGAGTGTCTTGCTGAGCAAAGAATGAGCATACGACTTCATCAGAATGGATGGTGTTTGATGGTACAGAGATGGGGGTAGGATAGGTAACAGTACTTTGAGCAACAGTACTTTGAGTAGGATAAGCAGTACTTTTAGTGGAAGTACTGCCTCTCTTTTCAGACGACACAAAAGCAATACTGTGAGATTTTGAACTTGTTTGTCCATTCATCTCATGCTCATACACCTTTAAATGGTTGTAGAGATCATCAAAGTTCATAACATCCAAACCAGGTTGTCCTATGATCATAGTAGCAATCACATGCCATGTAGATGGCAAACTCCTTTAGAAATTCAGATTGGCATCTTCAACAGATACCTCTGCTTTGTATAGCTCCAGCATACTAAGAAGATTCTGGAATCTGTCATAGGCAGCATCAAGACCTTCTCTTTCACCAACAGTGAATGTTTCAAATTGTTGCTTCAACAGATTTCTGTGCATCTTCTTGGAAGCATCATTACATCCAAACCTTGTCTTGAGAGCAGCCCATAGTTGTTTAGCATCCTTAGCATCATGGAACTTGAGTAGGTGACCATCAGGTATAGCAGACAATAGGATGTTGAGAGCCTTTTCTTGATTCCTTATTAGCCTTAGGTGGTTTAGGTTGTCCAGGAACTTCAATAGGATCTGCAACAACTTCATTACCATTGACAATTACATTCCACAGTGCATGGTCTGGAATAGCAATGTACTGCCTCATCTTCATGCTCCAAAGATCATACTCTCCCTTCTTGATAATAGGAATTATGAGTGAGGTGATGGATGGGGGTGGTGCATCTTCAGTCGACATCTTTAGGGTTTGTTGTTAACTAGGTTTTAAGGGTTTCTTCTTAATCAGAGTTTCCACACAAGCTCTGATACCACTTGTTGGATCGATGTACTCTAACCAAACTAACTTTATGTAACTTGTAAGGGCTTAGCAACTTCGGATAAATCCTAAGTCACTAACAATGAAACACTGAATTAACTCTATTAAGTATGTGGAATTTACTTGAATAAAGCTAAGAAGAATTAACTTTTACTTTAACGATTATATTAAAACTCTGAACCTGCTTGATACACAGATTCACTAACAATCCCTAACAACTCTAATATCGAACTTAGTAAACTCTAATATTGCACGTACATTCACGTCTCTAATGCCAATCTAGGGGTCCTTTTATAAACATAAGGATAACCCTAGTCGGTTTACAATTATATTCCTTGTACGTCAAGTAATACTAACTAAACTTAGAACATTCTAGAATTACATTATAATCCTTAACGATTTTGCATAGCAGTCCTTTAACCATGTAATACATTGATGAACGAGCAGTAGTTTGACTTTCTTCTTTAGTAGTACTTTGACTCTTCAGCACTTTGACTCTTCAGCAGTACTTTGACTCTTCAGTACTTTATATCCCAACAATGCGTACTTGCTTCAGAATGAAAGACATGCTATGTTTGAACGAATGATCTTGGAAAAATTCAAGTCAAATTCTGGTGATGCAAGTTCGTCAAATGACTCAACAGCCTTTTACACCAATGTAGGAATCACCACCAAAGCATCACAAGTCATACCTACTGAAAATGGTAACTACAAACTCATTCCCGATCCAAGTTTTAAGCAACCTGATGCTGAAGCAACCATGGAATATTTCATCAATCAATTGGCTCTCATGGTTAAGCAAAACCTGAACCTCATTCCACACACCAACAAGAATCTCAGAACGGCATCCAATCTCCACAATCATGCTACTGTTAGAGATGGTAAGATCATGGTACAATCTGTGCAAGGGAGACAGAATGAACAAGGGATGGCTGGAGCAGGTTATGGTAATACAGGAGTAGGTGGAGGATATGTGGCTAATCAGAATCGTGGTAGGATTGCAACTCAAGGACAAGGAAAGCCAATCAAGTGCTACAACTGTGGTGGTGATGGACATATTGCAAGGAACTGCACATCCCCGAAATGTCCACAAAATGCAGAGTACTTCAGGGACAAGATGCTGCTGGTACAAGCTCAAGATAATGGAGCCGTTCTGAATGAAGAGGAGTTGTTGTTTCTTGCTGAGGGAAATGCTAAAACATATGATGCTGATGTGGATGAACAGACAGTACAAGGAATAGGTCACAATCATCGAAATGCATTTCAAGTAGCTGATTGTGATGCATATGATTCAGATGTTGATGATGAACCAACTGCCCAAACCATTTTCATGGCTAGTATTTCATCAATGGTCTCTCCAAAGGCTACTTCACCACAACAGGCCAGTCCCTCCAAGGCATCAATCATCTCTGTGGTATTAAAATTATACGATGAGGTTGATGCGCAAAAGATACAATACAAAGTACAACCAACTGAAATCTTTGAATCAGATATTGAAAGTATGGGCAATAGTAATGTTGTTCCATATGACCAATATGTGAAGCAAGATGAAAGTGAAACTGTACCAAGTAATGTACCTTCTGCAGTCAATGATGATTGTGCTTTCGATGAATACACTGCATGTGCCCCTGATGATTTTGTTATCTCTGAACTAAATGCCTATAAAGAACAAGTTGCTATTTATGAACAACGTGCTAAGTTTGAGTTAACTACCTGTGAGCAGGAAATGGATGACCAAATGCGTACAATTATTAGAAAAAGTAATTTTAGGGAAGAAATATTAAAGCAAGGGCTAGATTCCTTGAAAGACAAACTAAACAAAACTGTTAAGCAAAAGCAAGAACTTCAAGAAAATGTTAAAGTGCTTAAACAGGAATTTAATGCTAAGGAATCAAAACTTTTAACTGATTTTTCCAACCTAAAAACTTTGAAAAACAAACTTGAAAATAAGTTGTAAATACAAGGGAATACCATTCAGACTGCTCACATGATCACTAAGCACAGAGTCTTAAGCGATAAGCATAGTATTCCTCTTGTTGACAAACCAAATCCTGAGATTGGTAAGAAAGCAAAAGCTGCTCAAAAGGTAATCTATGATGGTAACGAAATTCTTAAACCTAGACAAATGCCTACATGTGTTGAGTGCACTGAGGAGGATATACAATTGGAAGAAATCAAGAGAGTGAAATCTGATAAGAAATCAAATGATCCTTGGTGCATCAAGTATAACATAACACCTAAACCCCATGATTACACTAAGGAAAATTGGATTGCCTTAAATAAGTTTAGACCTCAAACATTGTTAACACCAGAACAAGTTTTTTGGAAGAAAGACATGGATAAGCAAAAAGCTGAAGAACTTATTGAAAAGATCACTCCTCTTAGGAAAGTACCCCCTGCTACTGTGTATCCTCCAAATACACCAATGCATCTAGTGCCTAGAACTCTCCCCACTAAAAGTAAGACCTTAATTACCCTATATGTTGTATACCAACTATTCGTTGATTTTGAGAAAACATGTAAGAAGAGAATCACACCTACAGGGATCACTGAAGGGGAAAGGGGTTTTGAGCAAACTAAAGAATGCTATTTAACTGAGGTCATACCTTTCTTTAAACAATTAAAAGGTCAATTTGAGAGTCTTCAAAAAGGGATAGACTCAGATATTAAAGAAATGGAAAAGGAATTTGATGCAATGATAGTTGAGGTCAATGATTATGAACGGGAACTCAAATATAATGAAATTGAAAGGAAGAATTTGCATATCTTAATTGAGAACTTAGTATTGAGTTGTGTGGCTCAAGATGTGTTTTATACTGTTACTAAGCATTCTATTACTACTTCTCAATTTCATGAATTATCTGTTGCTTTGAAATTTTCCCATGATCATGTCATTGAGATTGAAAACAAAAACTCAAAACTAAATGAGAAAATTGACCAGGATGATCACGATAATTTGGTAAAACATTTTTCTAAGCTAGAAGTTGAACATTTTGATTTGCAACTAAAATATCAACATCTCAAAGAAAATGTCAAAACCTCAAACATCAAGACATCCTCAAATGTTCCAGAGTTTGATGCAGTTTTTGAAATAAACAAACGTGACGAACAGATTCAAGCTCACAGTAACACGATCAGAAAGTTGAAAGCCCAAATATCACAATAAAGGGTGAAAAGAACAATGTGACTGGCTCTCAAATGCCTCATCCTTTAGATTCTCAATTTTCTCAAAACTTTCATCTTCAAAACATCATTAACGTATTACAACAAGAAAATGAGAGTTTTCTAGAAGAAAATGAAAAGGTCAAACAGCACTTCAAAGAGTTATACGATTCAATGAAAGTCACTCGTGACAAAAACAATGAAAAAATAACTTCGTTACAAAAAGAAATTGAGAATCTGAAGAGTCAGGTAAAAGGGAAAATGCCACTTGTCTTTAATGAGAATGTTGCATCAAAGTCATCTGCAGATTCTAAATATACTGTGACTGTTAAATACATTCCTCCTCATCTTAGAAATAACGAACTTGTGTTTTGTAACTATTTCTTTCATCTTAAGGATAGTCTAGAATGTCTTCGTGAGATTGTAGAAGAGGATCACATAAATAAGCCACTTGATAGTGAAATTAGGTTTGCTTGCATACAGGCCAAACGATCTCAGGAGCTGTTAGAATGTTTAAGAGCAACATGTCCTAAATCCTTATGTGAGAAAGATAAAGTTGTGATGCCGTGATCTATGCCCAGTGTTAAGAAAGTTAACTTTAATGTGCCTTCAAGTAGTTCAGATCCCAGCACTTCTAAACCTGAAATGCAAAAAGTAGCAAAACCAACTAATGTTCCCATTCCCTCTACAGGAGTAAAAAGTGACACCAAAGCCAGCAGGTCAAAGCCTCAAGGCAACACAAAGAATGATAGGACCTTGCAAGCTAGGAATGTTCAGTGGAAGAGAGTAGAAGATCACCTTAGGAAGAATGAAACTTTGTTGAATAAAATGAATCGTGTTGATTCTAGTGTTAGCTCTAAGCATGCTGTAATTAATGCGAATTCTGCTACTTTTGGCAAAACATGTAATGATGATTGCTTGGTTTCTGTTTCTAATCATGTATGTGGTGTGAATGATTTGATTAATGTTGTTAAATACCCAGTTAAAATTGTTAATGCAAAAAATCAAGCGAAGAAGGCTAGAAAGCAAAGGCGGAAGAAGGTTAGAAAACATTGGAAACCCACTGGAAGAAAATTTAGTAATATAGGTTATCAGTGGATACCTACTGGCCGCAAATTTAATCTTAATGAGATGTGCCCTAAATTATCTAAGTCAATGCCCAATAGGAAATGGATGCCCACTGGTAGAACTATACCTTTAAGAAGTGATCATACTTTGAATAGATCTACTGTTTCTACTAGCCCGGCATCTACCACTAATGATTGTATTGACTCTACTTCTGATGTGGATGTTCCAATCTCTTTGTCTAACCAAGAGGAACCCATTATTGCATGGGGATCTCAATTATCCAGTTATCTATTCTTGTCTGTGTTCAACTGTAGGTCGTTCAAATCGTTCTGTGGTACTTGGACTCAGGCTGTTCCAAGCATATGACTGGAGATCGCTCGCGGCTCATGAACTTCGTGAGTAAATTTATTGGGACTGTTAGATTCGGAAACGACCATTTTGGAGCAATTATGAGTTATGGAGATTATGTGGTTGGTGATAGTATAATCTCCAGGGTATATTATGTTGAAGGTCTTGGTCATAATCTATTTTCTGTCAGCCAATTCTGTGATTCTGATCTAGAGGTAACCTTCATAAAACATACATGCTTCGTTAGAGACTTAGATTGTGTTGAACTTTTGAAAGGAACACGTGGAACCAATTTGTACACCATCTCCATCGAAGACATGATGAGATCTTCTCCAATATGCTTGTTATCAAAGGCCTCTAAAACAAAGTCTTGGTTATGGCACCGTCGCCTCAATCATTTGAACTTCGGCACCATCAATGATCTGTCAAGAAAAGACCTCGTGAGAGGCTTGCCTAGAATAAAATATGAAAAGGATCACCTTTGTTCTGCATGCCAATTAGGAAAAAGCAAGAAATATGGGCATAAACCCAAACCTGCAAACTCAGTTATGGAAGTTCTTCATACCCTTCATATGGATTTGTGCGGACAAATGAGAGTGCAAACAATTAATGGGAAGAAATATGTGCTAGTCGTTGTTGATGACTACTCTCGATTTACTTGGGTTAATTTTTTGAGGACCAAGGATGAAACTCCAGACTTCATCATCAAGCTTATCAAACAGCTGCATTTTCGACTTAACAAAACTGTTAGAATCATCCGAACAAACAATGGAACTGAGTTTGTTAACAAGGAACTAAGTCAGTTTTATGAAAGCATTGGAATCAGTCATCAAAGAACTGTTCCACGTACTCCTCAACAAAACGGTGTAGTTGAAAGACGAAATCGGACTCTTGTTGAAGCTGCAAGAACCATGCTAATTTACTCAAAGGTTCAAATGTTTCTCTGGGCTGAAGCCATTGCCACTGCTTGCTATACCCAAAATCGATCCCTGATACACACCACTCACGGTAAAACTCCATACGAACCGGTCCACAATCGAAAACCTGATCTCTCCTTCCTTCGTGTGTTTGGTGCTTTGTGCTATCCAACAAATGATGGTCAAGATTTAGGTAAATTAAGAGCTAAAGTAGACATAGGAGTTTTTGTGGGTTATGCTCCAAACAGGAAAGGTTACCCAATCTACAACAAAAGAACCCGGGATATCATGGAAACTATTCACGTCACGTTCGATGAGCTGTCTGGGAAAATGGCTCCAGGACAATCAAGTTCTGGACCCGCATCTCAACCTTCACAAAGTAGTCCTATTAGTTCATCCCTTGTACAAAACCCCTCACCAGCAGTTCCATATGCACCTCCTTCTAAGGAAGATTTGAAGAAATTGTTTGATCCGATGTTTGATGAATATGATGAACCTATTGCTAATTATCAGTCCAATCCATCAACAGAGGTTGTCTCTAACCAAGTCAACATGGACAATCCTTCAGTATTTATGTCATTGATTCAAGAAGCTCCTACTGCAGATAACTCATTCTCATCATCAGATCCTCAATCATCGAGTGTACATCATGGAATTGTTTCTAGCACCTATGATGGAGATAACCCCTTTGCTACTCCCGAAGATGCTCCCTTTGAGAACATATTTGCTCCTGAACCATCATCAGAACCATCTTCATCAGGGGAAAATGACTCTGCTACCTCAGTTCCTCAACAACAACCACACGAACACCTTAGAAAATGGACACATGACCATCCATTGGACAACATCATTGGAAACCCCTCTCGTCCAGTATCCACTCGTAAACAACTTGCAACTGATGCCTTATGGTGCTTCTTCAACTCTGTACTATCTAAGATTGAACCAAAAGACGTTAAAACTGCCATGAATGAAGACAGCTGGTTCAATGCCATGCAAGAAGAAATTCATGAGTTTGATCGACTAGATGTATGGGAATTAGTACCTACTCCTGACTGTGCTATGATCATTGCTCTAAAGTGGATCTTCAAAGTAAAACTTGATGAGCATGGTGATGTGTTAAAGAACAAGGCTCGATTGGTTGCAAAAGGATACCGTTAAGAGGAGGGTATTGACTTTGAAGAATCATTTGCTCCAGTTGCATGTATCGAGGCAATCCGAATCTTCCTGGATAATGCTGCAAGTAAGAACATGGTAGTCTATCAGATGGATGTAAAGACGGCCTTTCTTAACGGAGATCTTAAATAAGTCGTATACGTCAGCCAACCTGAAGGTTTTGTGAATCCAGAGCATCCTACTCATGTCTATCGCTTGAAGAAGGCCCTTTACGATTTGAAGCAAGCTCCAAGGGCATGGTATGATACGCTATCAAGGTTTTTTCTATCTACTGGATTCAGCAAAGGAGTAGTTGATCCAACATTGTTCACCAAAAAGTCAGGAAAACACTTCATTCACGTTCAAATCTATGTTGATGATATTATTTTTACCTCGACTGACCCCAATGAATGTGACCGTTTTTCTAAGGAGATGGGCTCCAAATTTCAAATGTCAATGATGGGACAAATGTCATTTTTCTTAGGATTACAAATTTCAAAAAGTCCCGGAGGCATTTTTATCAATCAATCTAAATATGCTAATGAGATTTTAAAGAAATTTGGATTTGATTCTTGTGACCCTGTTGACACACCCATGGTGGAGCGTACTAAACTGGATGAGGACCTCTCAGGGATCATGGTTGACCAGACTAAATATCGTAGTATGATTGGGTCCCTGATGTACCTTACTGCCAGTAGACCAGACATTCTGTTCGCTGTATGCATGTGTGCTAGATACCAGGCTAAGCCTACCAAAAAGCACCTTGAAGCGGTTAAACAGGTCTTTCGGTATCTCCAAGGAACCATCAATATGGGACTTTGGCACTCGAATGACACCGGTATGTCACTAACAGCCTATGCAGATGCTGACCATGCAGGATGTCAAGATACACGTCGAAGTACGTTAGGAGGTGCTCAGTTTTTGGGTGATAAGCTTTTGAGCCGGTCTTCAAAGAAACAAATGAGTACTTCTATATCCTCTACACAGGCTGAATACATAGCCATGTCATCTTGTTGTGCTCAAATCCTATGGATGAGATCCCAATTATCTGACTATGGCTTTGAATTCAACAAAATCCCTCTGTATTGTGATAACAAAAGTGCCATTGCTCTCTCATGCAACAACGTTCAACATTCAAGAGCAAAGCATATCGACATTCGACATCATTTCATCAGGGAGCAAGTGGAGAACGGTGTGGTGGAACTTTATTTTGTGAGGACTAAATACCAATTAGCAGACATCTTCACTAAAGCTCTTCCTAGAGAACGTTTTGAGTTTATCCTCCCACGACTTGGTCTAAAGAGTCTACAACCTGAAACACTCAAACGTCTTCAAGAGGAAGACGAGGAGTAAAAGTTTTTCTTCATCCATCTCTTGTAAATATCTATTAAAAAAACAAAAGACAAAAGTATAAAAACCCACAAAAGAAAACAGAAAAATATAAAATATCAAAAATCCATAAAAATCAGAAAATCTTTGAAAAAGCTAAAAACATTTTTCTCGTTTTTTCTTTTATTCGATTTCATCTACGGTCTTTGTGTTGTCATTCAAAGAGTGACACGGGTCTTTAGATGAAGTTCGAATGTACATATATTTTTAATTGATTAAAAACAAAATTGAGAGATAGAAAAACAAAAGGTTTATAGTCATTTCCGACTATACCCCGGTTTTAAAAAGAAAGAACAGAGCCATGCCTTATCTCATTTTTTCAAATCTCATGCTCTGATTCTAAAAACAAATGCTTGTCGCCAAAAAGACAAATGTTTCCTTCACAAATATTTTTCCTTCTAAATATTCTTCTAAAAAATATTTTTTATCTAATGAAAACTAATAGCTTTGAAAAATAACTCGGACTTAATTTTTGAAAATCATCTGGACTTGACATTTGTCAAATTCTCTATCTCTCAATCAACAACTTATGTCATTGATTGAGGGGGGGGGGGAATGATTTCAATTAAATCAAAAGGTTATTTGTCATACAATTGGTTCAAACCAAGGCTTCTGTCATGTTTTCAAAAGATACTCAAGCATGTTTATTCTTTGGAGTTTAAAGTCTCAGATTTATTCCTTATCGGTTAAATGTTTTCATAAGCAAGTCACAACTCCCCTCAAAAGCCTTCAAAAATAATTTCAATCTATAGAGATCACAAATCTCAAATGACTTGAAAATTGTGATCGGGGGAGAATTTGTGATTTAAATTGGATTTAAACTGATAACTCAATAAATAGTCATGAAAAGTGTTTAACAAGGCGTTCCTCCTACATATGACAAATGATTTCAAATTTTCCATGCATATGTTAAGATGGAGCATCGTTCTTATACCATAAAGGGTTGAAACGTGATGATTTGTCTCAAAGTGCAAGCTCCATCCAATATGTGCTAAACTCTTTTCGAATCTCGAAGCACATATTGAGGGGGAGCATCTTAAAAGGAAAATAAACCTTCAAGGTACAAATACTCATATGTTTCAACATAAAGTACCTTGATTGATTTCTAATAGTTTCCGTATGGCTATATGATCGTGAATGTGCTTCTAAGAACTCTTTCCTCTTTGTGCAAAACAATTTTAGAATCTTAATGCACATATTGAGGGGGAGCAACTTCTTGAAAACCACATCCTTTCCCAAAAATATCTTTAACAAAGTATGAAAGATACAAATTTTGATCGAGAAAGTGATGTTGATAACCTTTAGAAATTGTTGATCAGAGAATCGAATCTTTCATTCTTAAATCTGAGATTTTCAAGTCCTCTTGCCTCCATGTGCTAAAACCATTTCAAATATATATGATGCATATGTTGAGGGGGAGCTTTTTCTAAAATTATCAAAAACAATTCATGTTTTTCTAATAAATCTCATTAGGACACTGTCAATGAAGACTCTATGTTTCACACAATGTGGAAAGAGAGATTATATCTTAAGAGTCCTACGTATTATCCTTGTGGTATTGCCAGAATATCTGAGTGATATGCAAACATATTCACAATGAAGATGGAAAGCCTTCTAGAGCCAACATCAAACAAGCTCTTGGTAGGTGGCATGTGAGATCTATCCAATAGATCAACCATGTGACAACTGGATAGAAACAATGGGGCGATTCAATCTTGAATCAATCTTGGTCCAGGAAATGGATTGACGGATGCCTTTGAAAAACCGGTCGTTGTGCTCAAAAATTCTTTTCAATAGCACATCGACTGTGTATTAATGTTACAAAATTAAAAGGTGTTTATGATTGATAATTGATTTACCATAAAACCTTCGTTGTATTACAAAACCCTTTATATTAAGCAATACACGATTGTTGTTCAAATCATTTTTCATCAATCAGTGAATCTCAATTCACTGGTTCACTCACTCCGTGTTGTCTTCTTTGAGACGTTCCGGTTTGAGAACAGCTAGAACAACTGCGAAACCCTGTCAAGGAGATTCTTCGGAATTATACCTGATCACAGGCAGTACTTGTACTGATCAACGGGGAACCGTAGGCCGTGTACCTCAATTCAACGAAAGTGATCAAAGACACTTTCGTGCGCTTTATTGCTAACTGTCGTATGCATGTACACCCCGACGATTGCAGCTGATCAGAATTGAGGAATCAATCCATAGCCGCATGCTCACACAATCTCATTCACGCTTAAAGAAATCATGATAAGTGCAGATCTTCATCAACTGGCTCTGATATTTTCAAACCATGCTTCTGCTATGCTACTGGAAATATTCTGAATCAACAAAAGCTTCCGCAACTCTGATGAGAAGATATCATGATCCAAAATGTGAGCATGTCGGTCCGAAAGTCACAACTTCACATAAAGGCAACACAACAAAGGATGAGTCAGAGATTTATTGTAGGATCGTGTATAATATTGTGTTTGATGATTCGGGTGGTCTTGGATGATCAAAATACATGTTTAACATTTTAGAGAGAGAAAGTAGAGAGAGAGAGGGTGTTCTTGCTAGAGAGTTACTCAAAGTATGGAATATTAGATTAATGAAAAGAAGCACCACCCCTTCCATGGATGGAAGGGGTATTTATAGTTACAAATACACGACCTCCTATCGGCCTGTGGATCAGGGATACAGTGGGTAAAGACCCGTCCTTCCTCCACGGTGTTGCTCTAAACTAAACTACGCTACAAACAAACTAATAAACAACTTAATAACGTAAATAACGACAAGTCTACGAGCTAACTTATGCTAGATAATATTTGGGGTGACCGACTCTTCACTATGGAATTTTCTAATTCCTAACAATCTCCCCCTAAGGGAGGTCACCCCATGTTATACATTTCGAATCCTAGCATTCTATTCTTGTCTTTGTTCTTGAGCTCGTAGACTTCAATTCTTCATTTCCGCAATCTTTGTGCTTTTGTAGTGCAACTTCAAAGTCCGCATTGATATGTACTTTCAGTGGAGGTCTTTGAACTGATCCACATCTTGATGATCTTCGAGCTTTCTTTGAGATCATCAGCCACAGTAAATCTCTGGATCACCCTTTATTGTGTTGCCATCATGTGAAGTTGTGACTTTTGGACCGACATGCTCACACTTTTGAATCATGACATTTTTCCATCAGAGTAGCGGAAGCCTTACTGGTTCATGATATTTGTAGCAGCGAAGCATAAGCATAGAATGAAATATCAGAGCCAGGTTATGTAGATATGCACCAGTCATGATTTCTTCAAATTAAGTGTGGATGCTGTGAGCATGCGGCTTTGGATTGACTCCTCAATTCTGATCAGCTGCAATCGTCGGGGTGTACCTGCAAACAACAGTTAGCAATAAAACATACGAAAGTGTCTTTGACCACTTTCGCTGAATTGAGGTACACGGCCCACGGTTCCCCGTTGATCAGTACAAGTACTGCCTGTGATCAGGTAGGATTCCTAAGAATCTCCTTGACAGGGTTTCGCAGCTGTTCTAGCTGTTCTCAAACCGGAACGTCTCAAAGAAGACAACACGGAGTGAGTGAACCAGCGAATTGAGATTCACTGATTGATGAAAAATGATTTGAAAAACAATCGCGTACTGCTTGAAGAAAGAGTTTTGCAATACGACGAAGGTTTTATGAGAAAGATCAATTTTCAAACAAAATACTTTTTGTATTAGAGAATGAGTACACATTCGACATGCTAGCGAAAAGAAGAGATTCGCACATCGAACGGTTTTTCTAAAAGTATTTTTCAATCAGAGATACTTTTTGAATTTGAAAACATAAGTACACATTCGACGTGCTAGAGAAAAGAAGGTTTGCACATCGAACGGTTTTTCCAAAAGTATTCGTCAATTCCATTCCTGGACCAAGGTTGATTCACGAGTGAATCTCCCCATTGTTTCTATCCAGTTGTCACAAGCTTGATCTTACGAGAAGATCTCACATGTCACCCACCAAGAGCTTGTTTGATGTTGGCTCTAGAAGGATTTCCATCTTCATCGTGAATACTTTTACATACCACTCAGATGTTCTGGCAATACCACAAGGATAATGCGTAGGACTCTTAATATATACTTACTTTCCACATTGTGTGAAACAGCAAGTCTTCATTAATTTAGTGTCCTAATGAGATATTGTGGATGATCTCTTGGCTCTAGACTCAATAGTGCACATTTGGTTCCTATGCCGGAGACTAGGGAGAGGGTCTCCTTCTTCAATATCAACCATCTCTAAGAGAAAGTCGATAGATTATGTCGGTTCCCCGTGAGAATGAAACAAGTCCTTTTAAGAGGAACTTGAGTGGTTTGGGAAGTTTAGTGCAGTGCGTCACTGGGTCCATGACGTCTTGTCTTCAATACCAGTGTTACCTTAGTAACAACCAGTAGCATATGTATTGAACCCGGTTACTGCCCTAAGGTTGAATTGATGGAGGGCTATTTCTTTTCACCCTTTTTCACATTCAGTTCTTTTTCATTCTTCAACCCCTTCAGTGCTTACCGAGACTTCATAACTAGAACCTTGTTGGGTTTATTCCAGTACTAGCTCTGTCTCAGTCCGCACTCTTCCCGTATCTCACTTTTCTCCTTTTTTTCAATATACCTAAGGACTCTACACTATCTAGCGCATTGTCCCTGGGTAGATCCCTCCGGTTCTGGCGGATCGTGGGAACTAATACCTAACCTAACCATCCTTATAACACCATGCATAAAGTAAATTGGTCGGTCTTTTGGTACAGTTCATTCTTCCTTAAAACCAATTGAAAAATCATTTGGAAAACCAATCAAGGTACTTGTGATATAAAATCAAAACATTTTGTACCTTAATTGTTTTTGATCATTTAGAAAATGCTCCCCCTCAACATGTGCATATGATTTAAAATTGTTTGGCACATGGAGGCAAGAGTTCTTTGAAATAATTTCTTTGAAATTTCTTGATCACAATTTCCTTAGAAAAAGCCATTTGAATTTCTTTGGTAAAATTCTCCCCCTCAATATGTGCATAGGATTTTTGAAATCATTTTTATCACATAGAGGCAAGAGATAATTTGAAGCACATCCACAATCACAAGCGCCATTAAGAAACCATTTGAAAACACAATCAAGGTACTTTATAATCTCTTTAAAAAAACTTTTGTACCTCGATGGTTTTGCTCCCCCTCAATATGTGCTTCGAGATTCGAAAGCGTTTAGCACATATGAGAGAGCAGCATGCACAACTGAATCAAAACGATCAACTTTTATCAAATTTCATTATTAAATCACAAATTCTCCCCCGATCAAAAATATCAAATCCTTTGAGATTTTGGATCCCAAGTGATTTAATTAGGTTTAGAAAACATGGGAGAAAATGTGGCCTTGTTTAAATACTCATCTGGTTTTTGGATAAATCCTCCTCCTCAACATGTGCGTGTGATTTAGAAATCGTTTGACACATGGAGGCAGGAGTGCTTTTAAAGGACTAAAACCAATTCCATTTAAAACAGATTTGAGATTTAAAACACGATCTTTACCCCGATCAGAAATATCAAACCATTTGAGATTTGTGATCCCAACTGATTTAAATCATTTAGAAAAATTTGGGGAAAGACGTGGCAAGATTCAATTTTGAAAGATGACAGATAAGGACCATTTTAAGACATTAAAGATTGTTAGTGTCAGGTATGATAGTTTTTAAGAGATCTTTTAAGTAAAACAAAACAATTTCACAATCAAACAAGAACAGAAAAAATTTCATTTTGAAAGACCTTGATTCTAAAGAAAAAATCATACCATGACATAACATTAAATCTTTAGATCACCACATATTAACGTACAAACGGACTCTTTTGAAGATATATTGTATGAAAATATTTCATTTTAAATCACTCTCCCCCTCAATCCATGACAGAAGTCAATAATTGAGTGACTTAGGTTTTGAAAACATGAAGTCCGGTGATTTTCAAAATTTAGTCCAAAATATTTTCAAAACAACATTTTCCATTTTCAAAACAATTTATTCAAATTTATTCAAAATTGTTTTTAAGAATGGTATCCTGCACAAAGATACGTTAGTGGTTGAGAAGCTTCCGTTGTTGTTGCTGTAGGGTTGGAAGAAAAACCGTCTGCAAATGCAGTGAGACTTCTTCTTACGTTGCATTTTGAATGCCAACTGAGGTCCAATTAAGCTCCGTTTCTTCACTTGCTGAAGAAAACCATCTGCTGATGCAGTAAGACCTCTTACGTTGCATTTCATGCCAACTCTCCATTGAAGTCCAGTTAAGCTTCGTTTCTTCATTTGTCAACCCAAGATATCGTTACCCTTTCCTTGCGGCATCCAATCTTCTTCAATTTTGGGATCCGGATCGGGAACATTCTTAAATACCAATATACCTGCATACGTTAGTGAACACACATACAAATATATGGTGGTCGACAACAACCAAACAACAATCGACTAATTAAAGTCAATTCAACATAACAATCAGATCATATAAGGCATGGGGTTTATGTGTTAATCAAACTCTAATCATCTAAACCTAACAATCATATCCTAAATTCCTAGTCCTTCGACACAGGCAAATATCATTTTTAATTAAGCACGTAGGATAATTAAGAAAGCTCGTTAGATGATATAGATTTGAAAACATTCTCCCCCTCAATCAATGACTCATTTTACTAAAAAGGTTAAAAGCGCTGAAGTCATTGATTGAGTTTTCAATTTTATAAAAACACTGAATCTGATTGTTTTTAAAGCAACTCATTTACCACCACTTTTTGAAAACAACAAATATTTTTCTGAAGAATTTTAGACGGAAAAACATTTGTGTAGGAACAGCAGTCCTTCGACATACTTTCCTCATTTTGAATTAGGATAAGTGCATGAAATATTTGAAAAATTGTTTAGCGCAACACTTTCCTTCCTTTAAAGAGCGGGTTGCCATCTGAAATAATAGCAAGCCATAGTTTAAGCACGGGTCACAGTCTGAAGTAACTGCAAGCCATAGTTTAAGCACGGGTTACAGTCTGAAATAACTGTAAGCCATTGTTTAAGACATGTTTAAAAAGAAATATTTACACCTCCTGCTCGAACTTCATCTAAAGTCCCGTGCCATTATTGAATGACATTTCTAAGACCGTAGATGTTATCGATACCAGAAGACATGTCTAGATAAAACAATATTTTTGGTATTTTTAAGTTTTCTGATTTTTATGGATTTTTGAAGGTTTTATATTTTTCTATTTTGTTTTGATGGTTTTAAATTTTTCTATTTTCTTTTTGTTGGTTTTATAATTTTGTATTTTGTTTTCAGATAAATATATACAAGGATAGAGTAGATGATATAGTTAAAGAAGATGATGATACGAGTACCGAGATAAGGATATCGAGCAGCACGTCGTAGAAGATAGAATTCGTCATCTCTTAAACATCCACCACCAAAGCTTCCAAGGGCTCTTGCATTGAGATAAATTGAACCATCTGAAAGTGAGACTCTGGCAGCTTCACCCCCAAACCGAAAATCCATAAGATGAGCAGATTCGAAGCTCTATTTCAAGCTTGCCTTAGCCAGGTGCACAGATAAGCACACCACTATCATAAAATCCGCTGCTCCATTTAAGAACGATAATCAAGGATTCTCCATTCGGGGTTATATCATCAAGAGGAATAGCAACGTATCATCCCACTCATAAATAATCTTCTCAAATTTCATAACCACTGAATTCTGACGCAATCCATTCCAAAAGGTGTCAAGAGAACACTTCCCCCAAGTAGTTGAGTTGATGTAGTCAGTCTCTTAGTATAATGCTCAAGAACTCTCCCGAATACACTTCATGAGAGGAATGAAGAACACCTTCCCATGTTCACATTTTTCTTCCTTGATGAACGTGTATGAAGCTCAAGAACCCGAAGTACACCATTATCAAAGAACTCTCCCGAATACACATCATGAGGGTAATGAAGAACACCTCCCCTATGTTCACATCTTTCGTCCCTGATGAATGTGTATGAAGCCCAAGAATCCGAAGTACACACATTCCCAACGAGAGAATAACTGATAACACCTCCCTCATGTAACACATTTATCTCCCCTGAATATGTCGTACTTGTGTACCTCTTTTATCTTCAGAAACTTTCACTAACATTTCTTCCCCCACATAGTTGGAATAAGAACACTAAACGCCTTGATGAGTAAAACCTTGAGTTTCTCTGCGGTCATGACATTTGTTTTCCCGGAATATCTTCAATCACTTAGAAGAGTTAAGTTCATCAAGTTTACTCGCCATGAGTCAAACCTTGAGTTTCTCTGCGGTAATAACATTTGTCTTCCCGGGATATCTTCAATCACTTAGAAGAATTAAGCTCATCAAGATTACTCGCGTTTAGATGCGTGTCTCCTTTCCCCTTGCTGGTTTTGATGCTTCAGAATCAACAACTCATTGAAAGCCCGTATACTAGAAATTTGTTGAGAAGAACACTTGAATTCTTTGTGAGAATCAACTTGCTGAAGACTCTCTCTGACAATTTATATCAACCCTTCTGTAGACAATTTGAAGTGACCACTGAAGAAGAAAACCCGCTATACCATACTTGAAACTAAAGTCAACTTCCCCACATTTGTATCTTAAGCTTGCACCTAATGATGGAAGAACGGTGTAGAGAATTTATGCTTCAAGCAAATCTCTAAGTACTCACTACCCAAACAAAGTATGAGACATTAACACCTCTTGCGTTTATCCACACCGTCATATGCGTGTGACACTGAGTAAAACAAAGTAACTCCTAATAGTGATAGTTAACCAGGTCTTCAACCATCCACCTCGACTGCTGGTAACTAGATAAACCAAGTCTTCAACTCAAATTCTTAAGCCCGAGCAAGTTATCAAATAAGAACACGCCTTTGTGAAAGTCAACTTCAATCTCAAATAATTGATAAATGATTAACTCCGAAGTAATCAACTTGAGTCAAATGTCCAACAATAGTCAATATCAACGTCTCGAGCAGTCGCTGCTAAAGAATATGAGCAAGTCTAATTGGGAATTGAATTTGACTTATAACTTTCTCCCAATTAGTGCTCTCCCCTAAACATGCCCAGATTAAGAAGAAGTCTTTAGATCGATAAATGCAACTCGTCTTTAGTCTTCTAACATGTAGCAGAAAATGTAGAACAGACTGTAGACTCGACCTTCTTCAAGATTGTGCAGTTGGGGAATAGATAGTTAACATCTTCAACTCACACCAAAAAGCATCCCACCAAAAAGCATCCCAATTAACTTACATCTTGCAAATCCCCTTAACTAAAATCCCTCCCAATCAAACAAGAACAGAAAGATGTTCATCAAGGAAATCAGCAATCAGGCCGCAACGAACACACAAGATGGTAACACCAAACTACCAATCACATCAAACAAGAACAGAGAGATTGTTCGGAATCATCATGTTGATGTATACGTGAAGCATTAACCGGAAGCACTTTGTCGATAAACTCATCAATCCGAGTGAAGATGTCAACCAACGGCTCTTATAAGAGAAAAACTCCATGTGAAGATAACCCGATAAGAAGAGGCTCGGTTCTTACATGAGTTTAGAGCCGTATGACCATTTATATTCTCAAATATCAATCAACAATGCAAAAAAAATTCACCACACTTCTTCTCCCCCTCAAGAATTGCATACGGAGATGCCATTCTTGACTAAATAAGTGAAAATCATCCGAATGTTCTATTCACACTTCTCTCCCGCAAAATCAGCACATGATGTCGCCATCTTCATTATAATCGAGCAAGTGGAATGAGAAAACAATCAGTGGTAGCCCGGTTCACTTTATGACTGAAGCGCATGGAAAAAGCATGAAGCATGTTGATGAGAATGGTCATTAATTAGAAGATTTCTCTTCTTCAGAAGATAAAGCGCACTGAAACGTACACTTTTCTTTTCTTTAGAGAACGAGGCATGAACTGTTGTGTTCATACGTCATAAGAAGATTTCTCTTCTTTCAAAGATAAAGCGCACTGAAACGTACACTTTTCTTTTCTTTAGAGTACGAGGCCTGAACTGATGTGAACAGACGTCATAATCTCTCTCTTTTCAACTCTCTTAGCAAAACATGTAATCAACCCCATTATCATTCAGTAGGCTCTTTGTAGTGACAGCTGATGGAGAAAACCCAATATGATGAATTTGACCCTGAAGTAAAATACCATGAACTCGTGACTTAAACTTGCACATATGTAACAAAGAGCGGTGCCGAGACTTCATGCCCATTTGAATCTCTAAGTACTCTATACTCTTCAACCAACCAACCATCGAGTATAAGACGTATATCACCTCTTGAAAATCCATAATTGAATGTGACACTGAGCACTACAACGTAACTCCTTTAAGTGATAGTTATTTAGAGGTGATAAGAGCCCAATTCCCCCAAGTGGTAAAAGAAAAGGTAAAAGTAACCCAACAATAACTAGATTTCCAAGTCTTCATTTTTTATAATAAGCTTGAACAAGGATCTCGAAGTATCTTCATCCAACCATCCCCGATACCTTCAGATACTAAGTGCACTCGCCCGTGATATTTCACTTCAACCTCAAATAAATAATACTGAATTAACGCCGTTGTCTCATCTTCTGAACTGCTCAAATCTAGCCTTCTTTGACATTTAAATGAACTTTGATAATGGTTTCATCCCGACCATGGTAAAAAACACATAACCCCGTAAAACCATGTAATAACCAAACTGCCATGACGAATATCCGAACACACATCCCGAAAAGATCCCGAAATACACTTTCCTTTTCTCCAGGATGGTTCCATCTATACGGGATTTTACAATTTTAATGGTTTAAACCGAGAAATAGTTTCTTTCGCGGGATTTTACAAAACCAATAATAAACCGTAAGATAGTTCCGGAAATGCACCTTACTATTACCAGGATGTTTCCATTGTCACGGGATTTTACAAGTCTATGATTTAAACCGAGAAATAGGTTCTTTCGCGGGATTTTACAAAATCAAGACAAAACCGTAAACAATGTCAGCTTGAATGTGTTATGACAATTTAGGTTTCGGTGAATATCTGTTTTAGGGGAATATGCAGCGGTTCATCAACGATTCTTCTCCACCATGAACAATTCGATACCCAAATGTAGACAGCTTCACAAACCATACTAAGACAAGTAGTATATACTACTTCCCCCTGGAGGTTGACCGTAACACATCAAAGTACACGTTTCTCCCCCATGATGTTTTCGAACTTTCAGAAGCATCATAACGTGTACGACTATTTGCACGACAAGTTCTTGTCATAAGCAAACACCTAAAAAAATCATGACTGACGCTGACGATTCTTAGAAAGATTTTGCTTAGATTGTAAAGTATCTTTGACATTTTGTGGCATCGAATATCTCATGGGAATTGCAAAAATTGAACCTCCATTGATTCATCGGCTAATAGTAATGACCACATATGGAGATAACCCGATACGACTAACTTGAAAATAAAGGAGACATCCCAACTTAGTGACTTACTGCTTGTTCTATATTTTTGAACAATCCACAACGCCGTGTGACACTAAGTACTAAAACTTCCTTAAGATGATAGTTATACACTGTGAGCATGGCGACGTAACTCCTGAGATCAGTTATAACCATATTGTCAATTCATAATCACTTTAAGTGATAGTTATGCCCCAACAAGTTATCTTGAGACATGCATCCAACCAACCAACGTCTCAAAGATAATGAAGTTCACCCGTGAAACGTCACTTCAATTTCTCATCAATAATACCGTACAAAAACCCCGTAGTCATTTATTCAGTTCTTCGCTTAAGCCGTGAATAATGAAAATATACCATGCCAAAAAAATACCACTCACTATCAAAGTAAAATATGTATCCTAATTTTTGTGCTAAAATATGTCATTAACTCAAAAACTACGGATAACATATATTAATCAATATGACCGCCCATCCAAATTGTGTTCCATTGTCCATCACCATTTGATCATAAGTCCACGTTGAATCCAATTATATTTGAGGCCCAATCCGGATGCAAAAACAACAACAGGCCCGATTGAAATTAAGTAATTGCAAAGAAATATATCCAAACCCACTCAAAACATATCCAGTCCAAGTAATTGCCAAGAAATATACGGCCCGATTGAATTTAAGTGACAGACCTACTCAAAATGATAACAACCGAGTATAAAACATCACTTAACCCTAATTATTCTCACAGTTATCCTAACCCTAAATACCACTCCTCAAACTTATCGCCTACCACTCCCACATATCCTCACCAAACAACTTGCATCTCAGAACTTCCATCATTACTCATTGACCAAACTCATCTCAAATCCTGTCCATATCAAGCGCATCTCATTCTTCATCAAACAAGTATCTCAGAAATTTCACACCATCAAAAACAAAACATACCACTACCTTTTGACATCATCAAAATGATTGATAATATCTCCATTCGATTTGTATCCGACCATGAATAAAATGTCACCTATACAACGGCTTCAAGGTCTTGATCAATCAAGGTCTCGGGTAGGAATAATAAATTGTTTTATTTCGATTTCTTTAATTCGTCCTTGTGTCTATTGTATTTTATGGTGATAAACGAAACATGAAAACGATTTTTAACAAACTTGTTATAAATCTTTTCATATAACTTTCGTATATTTAATAAGAAGCATAGCTTCATATGGATTGATGATGAGATGGGTTCACTTGAAATAATCTTAAAAAGATTACAACAAGAAAATGAATCAACTCTGAAATCTATTTGTCATTTATGTTTCGAGTCTTTGATATGAATGAGAGTTGGGGAGTGATTGTGAGGGTTCATTGAAGTGAGTCTAGATTAGGTTAAGAGGATTGAAGGTTTTTTCAGTTTCGGATATGTTGATACTTCATACGGACTGATGATGGTTGTAAATGAAACCGAGAGTTGTATTTTTGGTATATGGTCTTTGTGGTCGTGGTCTTTTGGTATATGTGGTCGAGGTCTTGTCATTTCCTCTTCATCTTCTTTCTGTCAAGTCGCCAGCCAAGTCGCTAGGCTAACTCGCCACGACCAAGTCGCTAGGCAAACTCGCCACGGCCAAGTCGCTAGGCTAACTCGCCACGGCCAAGTCGCTAGGCTAACTCGCCACGACCAAGTCGCTAGGCTAAGTCGTAGCGACTTGTAAAGACAAGTCGCTATAAGAGGTGCAATGCATCTGGTCAGTTTTGTGTCAAATCGCCAGCAAGATTTTTTATGTTTTCCGATGAGTTTTCCGGCTACTTTTCCGACCATCTTCATATTAAACCCAGAAAACTGCATATGACTATATCATTTTGTCCTAAGTTTGACAGCATATTGACTAAGCAGATATTGACCACAAATGAGTCTGACCATATAACTTTATTTAACCACTGTATAACAGCAACTTGACCACAACATATACTTAAATGGTACCAAAAGTCTAAAATATGATATGAGATAAATGTTTGAAAAAGTGACACAAACTGTATAAAAGCACAGGACTTTTGGACCAAAAAGGATTCAAAAACATGAGTAAACTGTTATACCAATAGATAAGGAAAAAACATTTCGGACCACAGAATAGTATCAAAAACAGTTTAGAACTTGATACAAAACCACAATAAATCATCAAAACACAAAAACCATAACCTTGGCTCTGGTACCAATTGTAGGATCGTGTATAATATTGTGTTTGATGATTCGGGTGGTCTTGGATGATCAAAATACATGTTTAACATTTTAGAGAGAGAAAGTAGAGAGAGAGAGGGTGTTCTTGCTAGAGAGTTACTCAAAGTATGGAATATTAGATTAATGAAAAGAAGCACCACCCCTTCCATGGATGGAAGGGGTATTTATAGTTACAAATACACGACCTCCTATCGGCCTGTGGATCAGGGATACAATGGGTAAAGACCCGTCCTTCCTCCACGGTGTTGCTCTAAACTAAACTACGCTACAAACAAACTAATAAACAACTTAATAACGTAAATAACGACAAGTCTACGAGCTAACTTATGCTAGATAATATTTGGGGTGACCGACTCTTCACTATGGAATTTTCTAATTCCTAACATTTATGGTGGCTGATGATCTCAAAGCTGGCTCAATATAATCATCCCGTGGATCACTCAAAGACCTCCACTTGAGATAACAAAACATGCGGAATATGAAGAATCAAAGACTACGATCTACAGAGCTTAGAACTTAATCAAGAATCCAAGAACAATCAATGTGTAATATCTGTTTGTATTCAATGTAAATTGAGGTGACCTCCCTTAGGGGGAGATTGTTAGGATTTAGTAAATCTGTTAGTTAAAGTGTCGGTCACCTCAAGTATATGTATTTGTTAGAAAGCTCGTAGTCGTAGTTAAGTTATGGTAATAAGTAGTTTGTTTAGTAACACCGTGGAGGACGGACGGGTCTTTACCCACTGTATGCCTGATCCACAGCCCGTAGGTGGCGTTTTATGTAAGATACTATAAATACCCTCTACCTCCCAAGGTAGAGGGTTGGAGCTCATAATAAGATTTTACTTTCTCTCACTAAGTTCCCAAACCTCTTAACTTTCTCTCTCTAAAAACCTATAGTGTACGCCCCATTATAATCATGGTTTGATGTGTTTGTGAAATCCAATATGTTACAGCTCATAACATAGTGCTTATAACATCACACTTTACAATAACAGAACAACTATATATATATATATATATATATATATATATTTTCCAACATAACAATAACATAATATCCCCCACTTGAGATGAACAACGGGAATTCGGGGGGTCTTCAATGATCTTCAAGAATATGTCGTCGATGAAAGCGTGATTTCCGAACCTTTTCACTTGAACCTTGAACTTAGGCAAATGATGACTTCCCAATTACAAATAAAGACTACAGGGTAGGCTAAGGTGTATAGGTGTATCGAAACAATATATTGGGTTAACAAAATGAAAGGAATGGCTCAGATGGGTGTATCTAGGGGTATCTTGCACTAAAGGCGAGTGCAACAAAAGGGTTTCACATGGGGGTCGAGAAGTCGAGGTGACTAATCGATACACACACAATGGTAGGCTATTTGGGTGATAATCCTATAATATTGCCTTCTAAAACTGAAAAAGTCCAAATACATCGAGCTAACTCAACATACCTCGTCTATGGTCTCGAAATGATGCAAAGGTCAAGTTCTAAAGTTTACAAGCTACCGGCACACTCATACTTTAGTGGATTTGGGGTAAAATATTGGAAACGGATAAGGCTAATCTCACCATATAATTTCAAGGGTTGTATGTGCTCGGCTAAGGTCTAATCTAGTTAGGTTAAGAAAAACATGTCAAAATTTTAAAAATAACATAATTTTTCAAAATAAACTAGAAAAATAATGTTCAAGAGATAATTCTACTCCCGTCCCCCCACTTGAATTGTACTATTAATCCTACACCACTAAGCGCAATTCATCCAGTTAATGATTGGAAAATAATCACTGAAAATGGTAGAGAAGTGATTGAAATAACAAGATCAGATGGATGCAGAAGTACATACTTAAATTTTGGAGGGTTGTTGTTCTTTCTTTCTAAAGAGGATTTGGAAGAGTTATGGAAAGTCATGGATTTTAGATATGAAAAGTATGGGCCAACTGGAGAATTAGCAAGGTTTGTTTGAACATCAGTGAAAAATATGTGTCAACCTAATCAAGAGGACAAATTTTGAAAAGAATGTGAAGTAGTTGATTGGATGCTTTATCAGCCTTGCAGAGTACATGATGTACAAACTACACAGGAGAAGTTTTTCATGTTTATTGATAAAGACTATCCATTGTCCAAGACTGTTTCCAGGAAAATGTTGGAAGCAAAGCTTGATCCACAAGGAACTAAATCAACAAATCCAATGATAGATCAATTGTTCTTGAAGATTCAGAAGATTGCTGATGTACAAGGTCCTTTGGCCATAAAAGTCTCAAGGAAGGTTAAATAGAATGGCAAATATATCTAAGGATACTGATGAAGAGTCAGGATCAAATAAGAAGACTAAGGAAGCTGTTGGGTGCAATCACTGCCAGCATTGTTGAAACCACGGCTAGAAGGATGAAACCATGGCTAGAAGCATTGTTGAAACCACGGCTAGTAGGATGAAACCACGGCTAGAAGCATTGTTGAAACCACGGCTAGTAGGATGAAACCACAGCTAGAAGCATTGTTGAAACCACGGCTAGTAGGATGAAACCACGGCTAGAAGCATTGTTGAAACCACGTCTAGTAGAATATTGGAACGACGGCTAATTGTAATATTATAGGATATCTTGAGTAGGACGTTTTGTATGGAAAGTGTACTTATTTAGTTTAGTGATTATTATCATTATTTTTCTTAAAGTTAAACATTAACTTGCGCATAGTGTTTTTAAGTCATGCCAACAATTGTTTATACATACAGAATGAATGACAAAAGTACATATGCCCATGATACAAGCTGCCTTCAGAAAATCCTTCAAACAATATAAGCTACTAGTTAGTAAAGGGCACCTGTAACACCTTTCTGTTCCGATTATATACATACAAAGTCAATGAGAGTTAACGATACCACAACAAGTAATACCTACAGTCAATGAGCAGCATACTCAACCTTGTATTTCCATAGGTACTCAACAATTCGTTCGCGATAGGCAAAAGCTGTTTGTGCAGGATTGTGAGAGTTTAATGACATGTTATGACTCAACCGGTATAGGTTAATTCTTGTTTGGGGACATCATCACATTTTTTAAAGCTGATATGATAAGTATTGGTATCTATGCCTTTTGCTGAAAACACTCCCGTTTTGTCTAGTAATTTTGGCAGCCAATATTGAAATTTTATAGGCATGGTATCCTTCCACCAAAGTCGTATGTTTGTATACTTTGGCAGCGAATCATACAATGTCACAACACCCGTACGTAGATGCAGCTCTCCTACCGCCCAGTGCTTGTTAGGTTCATTTATTGGAAATAGTACCTACATCATTTACAACATCAGCACAAGGCACCGGATAATTTATAGAGGAAGAATCAAGTAAAACCACAATAATATACGTAATTTTATATGGAAAGATATAAACACCTTTTCGACATCAGCCCAAAGCACCGGGTACTTAACACCATTTTCCCAATAGCTTCGTACGAAGTCATTAATGATTTGTGGTGTGAAAAAAGGACCCACCATAGCCCAATCGGTATCTGATGGTCGGAAATGCCACATCAAATCTACCCATAGATCTAGGTGTTGTTTATACATTTGGACACATAATTAAAAACAAGTGGGAAACAGAAAGAAACATTTATGGTACAAATCCATCCTTATTATCACCTGTTGCCAATAAACACTCCCAAAACCGGTGATCAGCAATAATGTCTTCATTTCCCCATAGGAAAATAGACCTAGTACAATTATTCTCATTCAAAAAATTTTGAATGGAACATGGCACAGTTACCGTTTTCGTTGTTTTCTTCCCCGTTCCAGTTCTCGACAGATTCTGAAATAGAACAAATAAGCTCTTTTAGTGAATGTTTGTATTCAAAAGTACGAGAAATATAAGTTTACACAGTTACATACCTCCACAAATGGTTCCAAAGTATCATCAAAATCAGGAGCGTTAGGAGGGGATGGGGTTTTCACGATTGATCCGTGATGAACGCCTTATCTTTAGAGTAGTGTCTGGTGGAGTAGTATAGGGTGAGGTGCAAAATCTCCCTGGCTTCCTCTTCCGTTTAAGCGAGTTGAAAACACATCTGATATTTGCAGCCTAAATAACAAAAACGATTCATTTTTTACCACACAGCTCTACTATGCAACAATTAAATAACTTCAATACTAAACAGCCTATGTGGCTAAAACAATTAAATAACTTCAATACTGAGGTAAAGTGGAAATGTGATTTGAAAATTGGCACCCTGATTACGCTTGGAAAACAATATTCTAGTGCATAAAATAAACTGAGACCGCAAAGGAAAATATTTCACTGATAAATAATTTTAAGGACATGTACAACAAATCATGACTGTTTGTTGAGGGCCCTTTCTTATTTTCAAATGTAAATCTTCTTTGCAGTTGACTATGTATGTTTTAACTGTTTGCATGTGACTTAGCATGTGGTGTCTATTTAATAGTGAAACCATGATCTGCTTCTTCAACATATTTTCTCCTATTTATTTTCAGTTTCATAACCATATTTCCATCACATTAATTGAATTATGTCGAGTGGTAAAAGAGTTAAGTTTGAGCATAATCATGATGAAAGGGAGTGGTCAATAAAGGTAGCAAGAGAGGTAATGTTTTCTGAGATATATGAATTATATGGACCAAATGCTTAAGCTAGTTACCGATTACTAGCTGAAGTGCTAGAAGACCTAAAAAGACAGATATACGGTGTTAAACATAAGCAATCACTAATGTTGGGAACAAATCCACAAGATGAGGGTCCTAGTATCCGTAACACTAATGTTGGGAAGCAACTTAAAATGATGAGACCCTAACAGGCAAGTCAAACATATTGCACAAGTGTAATGATGATCCTAAGAAAAAAGGAAAAACAAACTAAATGATATTTCCTAGTTTCTGAAAGTGATGTACTTGCTAATAATGTCTTTTCTCAAGTTATGTTTGTCGTGTCTTAAGGGATTGTACTATTATTATGCATGCATTGTTGGTAACAAATGATAAGATAAATAATTGTACCTTAACAACATCCTGCCCATCCTCATAATCAAGGAAAATCACTTCAACACGATCCTCATCTCCATAAGTAACATCCCCATGTGTATCAGCCCCTTCCCCAGCCGGTTCATCAACATTTGTAGGCCCTTCCCCAGCCGTTTCATCAACCTCCATAGCCAGTTTCTCTACTTGTGCAGCCCCTTCCCCAGCCGGATCATCAACTTTTTCTACTTGTTAAGCCCCCTCCTCCATAGCCGGTTTTAACTCTTTAAGAGTCCACTCCACAAACCATGTAAACCAGACATGTGGCTGCCACACAACCATTTCCTTACCCTTCTCCCGGTCAATTTCTTTTTCCACAACATTCATATCCATCGATTCTAATAAGGTTTTAAAAGGTACCTTTTTGAGGGGTCGTTTAAGCCCTTATTTGATCACTTTTGTATCCGTTATTGCTTAATATCGTTCCTTTTCACTTTTTAGGTCTCTTGAAGGCAAAATGCTGGAATGACACTTATTTGGACGAAAAGGCGCGAATATACGAAGAAAATGACCAAAGTCAGAATCGAGACACTCAAAGCTGCTGAAAACATAAGGTGATGCCGTCAGGGGTTAATTGCGACGCCGTCGGAGTATTTTTGTGACGGGACAGAAGCCAAAACTCCTATTTTCAAGTGACGACGTCAGGTTATAAAAGAGTAGGCCGTCGCAACTCAGACAGCCTAGATGTAATCCAGACGGCGTCAGAAGCTGAAGAGGACGGCGTCACAAGCATAAGGTGACGCCGTCGCAAGTCTAACGTGGCCAAGACGAAACCCTAATGACGGCGACACGACGGCGTCACAAAACATAAGGTGACGCCGTCGCAGATGTAATATTATATATAGAATCCGAATTTTTCAGTATTTAGTGTGTAGTCTTTTGGAGTAAAAACCTAAACCGAACCAAGGCTGTCTTGTACAGTATTTTAGGGTTCCAAACCCTATCTTACACCAAGATAAGTGTTTTACTTCATTAATACAATTATGTCTTTGATTATTTGTGTGTATGCTTGCATGTTTTCCATGTCCGGCTAATTTACTTGTGTGTTTGCTTAGGGAATATGAAACTTGATTATTGAATATTGATTGGCTGTCTCTTATCTTAGTTGATTAATGATCTAGTAATGCGATAGGTCATTCGTTGTGTACTTAATGCTTGATTAAATCTTTGTGAACCTTAGAATATGACTCCTTGAGTAGTTATAAGCTAAACCATCCAAAGAGTGCCTTAGAGTAAGAGTTTATTATCCCTAGTGGGTTTTGTAGATGAGACCCTTTGGTAAGTTCAAAGAGTTAGGGAGAAACGTATACCCTACAACCTTAGACACACAACGCAACTAGGAATAAGGACGTGACAATTCAACCACCAATAGGAGATAATTAAGGAGTAGTAAAACCTAAGTAAACACATCTTTAAACTATCATACGAGCACACAATAATTAGCCATAGACTACATACACCTTAGATTAGATAATTAGATAAGTAGAGTAATCGGTAGAAATACCAAACCACCCAAATTCAAACCCCGAGATTCGTACCTTTCCTTTCCTTAAAAAATATAAAAAGATAAAAAATAATCTTCCTCAACCCCAACCTTAGCATAGTAACTTCTCACTAGCATTCCTATTCCCCTAGAGAATGATATCAATTCCCGTGGCTTACCCTAATACTACACTACAACGATTAGGTTCACTGCCTAGGGTGTTGAAAAACTTGCTCGACGAATAGGAAGTTCCTTTGACCCCGAACGACGCGTGTAGCGTTATCAAGTTTTTGGCGCCGCTGCCAGGGAATAGAATAGCTAGTTAGTAGTCCACCTCATTTAGGTTTCTTTGCTTGATTCCTATCAAGTAAACTTTTTTCTCATTCTTAGCTTTCTCTTAGTCTATCCCCCTTCTTCGTGACCTTTGTTCGTAATCCCATCACTTTTCATCATGGAAGGTGATAACCACCCACCATTCATCAACCCACCACCAATTGACCCGCCAAGAGCCCGTACTCTTGGTGAATACTCGAGACCAAGCCACTTAGGCTATAGGAACACCATTGAGCTTCCCGACCAAGCCCAAACTACGGCCCTGCGATCCGACACCATCCGGTTGGTGCAAAATGGATGTGCATTCCACGGACTTCGTTCCGAAGATCCAAATCAGCATCTGAGGGATTTCCTCAAAATTGTCGATTCCATCGACCTTGATGCTACTACTCGGGAGACCACGCGCCTGCGTCTCTTCCAATTCTCTCTACGGGACCAAGCTAGTAATTGGCTTGAGCGACTTCCCGCCGGCTCCATCTCAAGTTGGGATGATCTTACCTCTCGCTTCCTTGCTCAATTTTTCCCACCGGGGAGAACCACTAAGCTTAGGAATGACATCTTGATGTTCCAACAACGTCAAGGTGAATCTCTCTACGAAGCATGAACTCGATTCAAGGACTTACTTCATAAAGTTCCTCATCACGGCATTGATCTTTGGCTCCAAGTCCAACTTTTCTATGATAATGTCAACTTCCCCACCAAGCGATCCATTGACCAAGCGGCCGGTGGAAAACTTAGTGATCTCACCGCGGAAGAATCATGGGGTATAATAGAGGACCTTGCCCTCTATGACAACGAAAGTTGGGATGACCCCCGTGAACTGCCCAAAACCGTTAAGGCAATCTATTTGCCTCCCATTGACTCACAACCTTCCGACCGTAGGATGATCGAACTTGAAGATCAAGTTAATTTCTTAATGAGTTCCTACGAAAATCCTAAGTCCTCCCGTCAAGTAAATAAAATCACTCTACCTTGTGAGTTATGTAGTGGTCCCCATGACACTCGTGATTGCACAAGACTCCCCGAACAATCTTTTGCGGACTACGCCTCCATACGTACCGACGGAGCGGGAGAGAAGTGGTACACTTTCAAGCCTGAACAAAACAACTTAGGAAACTCTTACAACCCCTCATGGAGAAATCACCCTAACCTTAAGTGAAACCAAAACTCAAGCACACCCCAAAGCTCATCTAGTCCACCTAATAGGTTCAACTCTCTAAACACCGGGAACCCCACTAATCTTGAGGCAATTGCATCTAGATTCCTGTCATCTCAAGAGACTCGATTAACTAAGCTTGAAGCCGATTTTAAGCAAAGACAAAGCGAGATGACAAACAAGCTTGATGCCCTCTTAAAAGCCTTCAATGAACGGGAAGTTGGAGCACTCCCAAGTGATACTATAAAGAACCCAAAAGTGAATTCGATTTCGTCGACTTCATGTTCTTGTTCACCATGGGAGAACACACATCCATGCCCCTCACACCCAATGGTTCACTCGGTAAACACTATCAAAAAGGGTTCCAAGCCATCCAAAATGAGGTACCAAGGCCCTGCACCATTGGTGGAACCTACTCTTGAGAAACCCGTCAACCAAGAATCCAAACCTAGTTTAGAGGAGGAGTACAAGGAACTCCATCAAGAAAAACCGATTCTTGAGGTCTTAGCTCATGCACCATATTATAATGCTTTAAAATAAAAATATGAGTTAGAACTTAAGCTTGGAAAACATGGGTCCGCTTTTGTGCGAAATAATTTACCTAAGAAGTTAGACGATCCCGGGCTATTCACTCTTCCGTGTAGGCTTGGAACTTCCAAACCTCTCGACGCTCTAGCCGACTTAGGGTCATGCGTCAATCTTGTTCCGTTGTCCCTCCATAGAAGCCTTAACTTAGGTAAAATAGAACCAACGGAAACCATCTTAGGTCTAGCGGACGGTAGTGTTGCACGTCCGGTAGGAATAATAAAAGACATGGTAGTACACGTAGGAGAGTTGACTCTTTTGGCCGACTTTCATGTGCTAGACATGAATAAGGACCCGACATGCCCATTACTAGTAGAGGGGAGTGCTAGGTCAATTTACGATGTCAAAAAGCATACGTACTACAAAGAAGAGGAAATCCCACATGAGATTAGGTTGGATAGAGAGCCTTCTAGATATGGACCTTGGATAGATAAGAACCTCATAGGCCCCGAAAGACCTTTTTACCTAGATGAAGCCTTCATTAGTAAAGCAACTTTCCAAGAAAAAGAAATGGCTAGGGACATGGAAGTGAACCCGTTCGAGGACGCTTTAGTATTTAAGAAGATGACCGAGTTCTTAGGAAGCTTGCCCGTCAACCTTGTCATGAATAAGTGGAAAGTTGAGAAATCTAAACACAAATGGGATTGGGATAGACCGCCTAGTGACGGTGATGGAGAGTGGCACATTAGGATAAAAATCTATGATCCCGATGGAGAGAAGTTTGAAAAGGAATATCTAACCGAATGTACTACTAGGAACTTGAATGATAAGTTTGATCCTTATGACATTGTTGAGGATAGGCTTACTTATATCGGTATGTAGGAGCACGACTACGAGTCTAGCTACAAGACTCTTAAATAAAGAAAAGCGCTTCGTGGGAGGCAACCCATGCTTAATTGTTTGCTTTTTAGTGTCATATATCTTTTATTGATTGTTTATTCTCATGTTTAAATTTGTAAAAATTCTTTATTTTGTTTTTAACCTCGTCTTAATTGCATATAAAGGTATTTTACATAAAGGATAAGTGTAGGGAGGATTACACACGTTTTCAAGGAAACGTAAACATGAGAATAACAATTCATTAAAAGATATATTTGTGTGTTTGTTCGAGTCAAATGCTTGTATCGAGTCATAATGGATGTTTTGCAGAAATTTTTCCAGATTCTAAAGATGTAAATTTTCCAGAATTGTTTCCAGAAAATCGCAGACCAGTTTTTGTCAGGATAACCTGACGGCGTCAGGATCGCAACCTGACGGCGTCAGGAAGGAGTAAAAACAACAGGTTAATTTTTTCTCGTTTTCTGAGCTACTTAAAAAAATTTGGAATTTTTCAGGTCTTAATTTTCCAGAAATTTTGTAAACATCCATTCCACAAGCATTATATCCTAGTTTAAATCGAGTCTTATATATATTATTACCGCCGATTTTACGCGAAGGTTTCATTTGTTTTCTTCAAGTTTGCAGGTTTAATTTATCAAGAAGAAGTTACATAAGATTGGAAGGAGCTTTTCACGCATAAATTCTTCTTGGAAAGGATTTAACCACTACTTCACACACGGATCCTACCGAGCTAATCAAGGGAGTACTAGTTTCTTTCATTTTTAATTACCTTCCAATTATCATAACTTTGATACTTTCAGGGAACATTGGGGACAATGTTCAGTTTAAGTGTAGGGAGGGAAAATAAAACGGGAACTTTGAAACTATGCTTATCCTTGATTATTTGCTTTGTCCAATTGTATTTGTGTAATAAACCATGAGAAAATGTCGATTAGGGTAATTTTGGCACCAAATTTAAAATTTTTCATGACATATAAGAGTGGGCCATTAGTCTTAACAAAAACGTCTCACGGATAGGAAGTTGCATGACTAGCACAAAAACCCTTTACCACCTAAATTCCACCCAAAATGTGAGGATCGCCCTTAGATTAGTAGGAATTAAAAGCATTCATCTTCAATGCTTAGAATGTGAACCGGTAGTATATTAGATTCTAGAACTTGTTTTGTGATGCATTCCGAGATCGCTAGTAAGACTACACTTGTGTAGTTAGGAATAACTAAATGATAAGACGCATTAGGATAACCCTTTTTTGATACCCGTAATAATTACTTCTTCCACATTGGTTGAGTAACCCCTCAGAGCCTATCTTTTTCGCGGTTCTCGTGATGTTTCGGTTTTTCCGGAATATCAATGAAGAGCATTGTTTACACCCCACCCCCAAATATACACCCAAATCGCCTTAGCCTACCCTGTGTGCACTCACTTTTAGTGCATTATTGTTATCACCCTAAACCCTTAGTTCAATTATCTGGTTGCTTACATGAGTTGCTAAGTCGAGTCATATCCTTTGTATACAGTTTTGGGACGATTGGGATTCATGGGAAAAGTTAAAGTTTATGAAATGATGGGAAGGGAACGTTAAATTCAAATTCCCTTTGTTTGCGTAATAATGTACCCCAAGTGTTTTGATCTTTTCAATTCAGGTCAAATTAGTGTTAGAGTAATAAAAACTCAAGTGTAGGGAGGTGCCTATAAATCCCTATCATTTTGATGTTACCGTAGAGGATGGTAGAGTAAAAGTGTATGAAAAAAAAAAAAAAAAAAAAAAAAAAAAAAAAAAAAAAAAAAACATACGGGCTACCATCCTACATCTATCATTTAAATTTATGTTTGTTTATTTCAGTTAGCTAGAGTCTAGAGTTTCGAGTCTTGGCTTAGCAACGCCATTCTTCGTATGCATTTAACATAGAGATTTTTGACTTGCCACCACTATATAGTTTATCCCACCAAACCCTTTGTTTCCCTACCGTAAGCCTAACATTACAACCCTTTAAAGACCTCTTTGATAGTCTTTCCTAGGTGCTTACGCCAAAGCGATGAAGGTTTGATCTATTCTCAAGCCTATGGTAATCTATGTACTAGGGCCGGTTAATGAGTGTTTATCTTTCATTTCTAATTTGTTATATTTCATATACACCCGAGAGAGATGTGAGTATCCAAACACCCCATGTGAGGTGCTAGTATGTGATTTCCGTGCTTGTTATGACTTTTGCGGGGCTTATATGTGTTGTGGACCGTTTTGAACGAATGCTTCATAACCTCTAACTTATAAATTAATTGGCTAAAAGCACATTTGCTTGAGGACAAGCAAATACCAAGTGTAGGGATATTTGATAAGGTTTTAAAAGGTACCTTTTTTAGGGGTCGTTTAAGCCCTTATTTGATCACTTTTGTATCCGTTATTGCTTAATATCGTTCCTTTTCACTTTTTAGGTATCTTGAAGGCAAAATGCTGGAATGGCACTTATTTGGACGAAAAGGCGCGAATATACGAAGAAAATGACCAAAGTCAGAATCAAGACACTCAAAGCTGCTGAAAACATAAGGTGACGGCGTCAGGTGTTAATTGCGACGCCGTCGGAGGATTTTTGTGACGGGACAGAAGCCAAAACTCCTATTTTCAAGTGACGACATCAGGTTATAAAAGAGTAGGCCGTCGCAACTCAGACGGCCTAGATGTAATCCAGACGGCGTCAGAAGTTGAAGAGGACGGCGTCACAAGCATAAGGTGACGCCGTCGCAAGTCTAACGTGACCAAGACGAAACCCTAATGACGGCGACACGACGACGTCACAAAACATAAGGTGACGCCGTCGCAGATGTAATATTATATATAGAATCCGAATTTTTCAGTATTTAGTGTGTAGTCTTTTGGAGTAAAAACCTAAACTGAACCAAGGCTGTCTTGTACAGTATTTTAGGGTTCCAAACACTATCTTACACCAAGATAAGTGTTTTACTTCATTAATACAATTATGTCTTTGATTATTTGTGTGTATGCTTGCATGTTTTCCATGTCCGGCTAATTTACTTGTGTGTTTGCTTAGGGAATATGAAACTTGATTATTGAATATTGATTGGTTGTCTCTTATCTTAGTTGATTAATGATCTAGTAATGCGATAGGTCATTCGTTGTGTACTTAATGCTTGATTAAATCTTTGTGAACCTTAGAATATGACTCCTTGAGTAGTTGTAAGCTAAACCATCCAAAGAGTGCCTTAGAGTAAGAGTTTATTATCCCTAATGGGTTTTGTAGACGAGACCCTTTGGTAAGTTCAAAGAGTTAGGGAGAAACGCATACCCTACAACCTTAGACACACAACGCAACTAGGAATAAGGACGTGACAATTCAACCACCAATAGGAGATAATTAAGGAGTAGTAAAACCTAAGTAAACACATCTTTAAACTATCATACGAGCACACAATAATTAGACATAGACTACATACACCTTAGATTAGATAATTAGATAAGTAGAGTAATCGGTAGAAATACCAAACCCCTCAAATTCAAACCCCGAGATTCGTACCTTTCCTTTCCTTAAAAAATATAAAAAGATAAAAAATAATCTTCCTCAACCCCAACCTTAGCGTAGTAACTTCTCACTAGCATTCCTATTCCCCTAGAGAATGATATCAATTCCCGTGGCTTACCCTAATACTACACTACAACGATTAGGTTCACTGCCTAGGGTGTTGAAAAACTTGCTCGACGAAAAGGAAGTTCCTTTGACCCCGAACGACGCGTGTAGCGTTATCAGATTCCTAGATAAAGATTAAAATAAGGGTATGTGTTTTTAATATTTAAAAAAAAAGTAACACAAGGGGAAAAAAACAGTAAATATATACGTACGTCAACAGGAGTTGGATCAAACCCATCATAACCAATGTCTGAGAATGCATCATTCAAATTCGGTAAGGCGGCACAATCAAATTTCTTATCCACCTGCATAAAATTGTTGGAATGATGAGCATCTACAAGACTCCCCGATAAAGCAGCTTTTATAACTTGCGTCATAGGTTCGGTAAACTCTTCGGAGTCCGTATGAAACAGCTTCTGCTTCTCATCGTATCCTACATTGGTCCTGATGGGAGTGTGTGCATCAGAAGTAGCCAAAGGTTTGTTGGCATCAACACTCTTCACCTGTAAACAAGTGAACATACTATGGTCAAAGATTTTTTTTACATAATGAACTAAAAAAAAATCAAATTACAACTTCTTACCTTATTCTCACCAACAACATCTTCTGACTTTATTCCTAAAACATCCTCAAGTACCCCAATTCTTTTTTTAAAGCTGTGTATCTCACTTAATAGCTGTGATACAGCAACGTCTCCTACACATTCTTCAATACTACCAACCCTGGACTTAATGGACACAATTCAGCTTGAATGTCATCTTTATCCAACTTATGTAACGCTGCCGCTTTGTCACATTTGTTCCCATCTGGAACCTCAAGATTACCGACTAGAACATCTTCAAGCTTCACAGGCTCATTCACCTTCAACGTTTCACCAAACCCAACAAAAATATCTTCTTCTTCAGCAGTGTCATTGACCTTCGACGTTTCACCTTCTGGAACAATTTCATCAGCATCACATAAAGGAATGTTTAAATCGGCTTCAATTCCACCATATACATCCACATGGGCCATAACTTCCTCTTCTTCCACCATTAATTGCTCAGCCAACTCTTCTCTTCTTTCCACAAGTTGCGAATCAAGTCCACGGATGTAGTCCATACTTTGAATGTACCACAGACACGTCAGCTTGACATTTGTTGGTACAATCTTCTGTAATGGTCTAACAGCCTACATAAGAAACAAACTAACCTGATATGCTAAATGCAATCAAAACATACAACACATAACTAATTTTGGGTTTTTACTTACCGGATTAAATAAAATAGTGTAATTCTTTTTTCGAAGTTTTTTATTTTGGACCATGCTAAACAACGTGGGATCTTCTCTGGGTCTTTGGTCCAAAACTGGGAGCCCCTATGGAATGTCTCCATAATCCAAATATGAAAAAACAAATACAACGTATTAAGACTTAGTGGTTGTGATTGTAGTGGTTGTGATTATGGTGGCAGGGTTAGAATAGCATTGGGTGTATCTGAAGTAACAGGGGATAGAATTACATCAGATGTAGTTGCAGCAGTGGTTTCTTCTGAACTAGCAGTGGATGCAGCGACATTGGCAGTGGTTTGAACCAAACGTTTCTATGTTTACTCGTGACCGTTTAGAAATCAATTTCTAGTGCGAAACCATCAACCATAACATCCTTAAATCTATACCAAGCCTTACGATGCCTAAGGAACAATGACTACGGAACAATACCTAAGGAACAATGTCAATGCCTAAGGAACAATGCCAATGCCTAAATGACTATTCTGCTTATCTATGTTCCTCAAATTTACCATATAACACCTAATTTAGAATAACCATCAGAATATATACAAGCACAAATAATGTATGTTACAAATAAAATCTAACCTTCAACACCCATGTAAATCCATACAGAGTGTATGTTTGTTCTTTTTTGGGATCTTTTGGAACAGCCTTCTTTGCTTCTGCCTCGAGATGCCTAGGAACAACATTCACCGTTCTTTTATACAGATGAGCCCACATGTATTAACCCCATGGATACTCATTCCATACAGAAAAATCCTCAACATTATTTAGCAAATGGTCAGGAACATTAAACCTTCCTTCCCGACCAATAAATACAAATGTGGCAATCACCAACAAACCAACCCTCACAGCATCTTCATCGGATAAAGAATCTCACCTTTGCCCCGACTTCACCAACGCCAAAAGGTCATCACCCTTAACTTTTTTGTTCTTAATTCTTTTTTTATCGGGATACAAACGATCAAAAAGGGACTATCTCTTCAACCCTTAACAAAATGTCCGTGGCCAGTTTCTTTTTTATCTACGGGACCTAAACGAAACCCAGTTAGAAGACTAAATTGTTCACGGCCAAAATCAAAAACATTCTCACCTATTACAAAAGTAAGAAGTGGACAACAATCACTCACTTTAGACACCTCAACAGCATTTTGATATAAATAATTGTACAAGTGGTGGTCAGGGGAATATTTAGGAAAATCTAACCAAGGGCCAAACACAGTGTCTCTAACACTTTGGTTCTATTGACATTCAATGCAGCTTTAATTGTACCAATATGTTCTAGTCTAGATCTCACCGTTAGCTTTGCATCAAACATTTTCATCGTTGGATTCTTGAGAAGTGGAATGCGTGGGAAGCATTTGGATTAGGGCTTCGGTTTTACAAATGTAGAGAAGCTGAACGATTGATTTGATTTTCAGTTTCAGTTTGAGAAGGAAGGTTTGATTTTCAGTTTAAGTTTGAGAAGGAAGGTTTGAGTTTGAGTGGGAAGATTTTATGTGTTTGATGTGTGTGTTAGTAGCAGAAATGTATTTTGTATTTTGTATTTAATAAAAAAGGTGTATTAGGATAATAAATTTTTTTTGGGGAAGTATAATTTGGAATATAAAAGGTGTATTTGTATTTTATAAAGTTGTATTTATAATGAGTTGCCCAAAAGTACATATGTGTGGGACCAAGTTGCCCAAGTTATATGTATTTTTTAATAAAAAAAAAAGACTTTACTTTTTTACTAAAAGACAAAAAATGTTAGTTGCCCAATAAAGTGGGTCAAAGTTGCCCAATATATCACCTCTTACATTTGTACTATGTAAGTACAAGGTGGGCTCAAAGATATGGGAGAGTTGCCCATGGTGTATTTAGAAAAGTAAAAAAAATTTGGAGCATTTGAGATAAATTCATTAGGCAACCGGGGTATTTAGAGAATTTGCCCTTGTTTAAATACGATTCTTCAATTGATGATTAAATACATACAATTATTGATGGTATACAGTTTCTACATACAATTATTTGTACTTAGAATACATAATGAATTTAACTTGGATTTATTAGACTAAAACTTTTAATAATTAGATAATTATGAAAGATGATAAATTGTATACAGTATATCTGTTATGACAAATTACTTTATAAAATGAAACATATACGGACAAACTCATCCTACATTTACAGAATATAGGTATGTAAATGAACTGAACGTTAAATGAACAGTTCATGAACCGTTCGGTAAAAAATTATTTTATGTTCGTTTCTTTTTTGAATGGACGAATATGAGTAATATTTACGGCCATTTAGTTAAACTAGACGAATACCCGCACCTAGCGGCAGCGGTTTTTAGCGTCAGATAATTAATGATTTGTGATATTGTGGTGAGTGTTTTGTGTAGCGTTCAAAATAGAATGTGAACCGATGAAAATGCAATTGCAAACGGTTGTACTATACGATAACTAAAGTCTAGACAAAATTTTTAACATCTATCAAACAACATATAAAAACATTTAATGAAAATGAAAGTAAACATTACATCAGTTATGAGATAAAAACTAACAACACGCGTTACTTGTCGCGTAAAAACTAACAAGGATGGAAAATGGTGCCGTTGTTAAGAAGAATGCAACTACCAAAATTAGCATGAATGTGATTAGCTCAAAATAAAAAAATAAAAAATGGGCTAATTTTGGCTATTTTGTAAAAGATTTGGGCACATTTAGCTCTATTTTTTTTTAAATAGGCGTATTTAGCCTATTGAAAAGTTAAATCTGCACTAACGGGCACATACTTTCTCATAATTGTAAAACATTATAATCGTTTTCGAAGAAAAACTTATATATATATAATATTTATATAGCGACAGATCGTTTTGTGTTAAAAAAAAGTTTATGGGTTCTACACGAAAAATAATAAAAGTTTGAAGATTTGGGGATTAAACATAATGTTTTGAAACCCTGCTCGACCCGGGTGGTTCAACCGGTTGAACCGTTCCCGTCGAAAAACGGGTCGATTTAAACCGAGTCAACCCGACAGGTTGGGTCAAAACGGGTCAAATTAAACATGGTCAACCCACCGGGTTTGAAGCGTCCCGGGTCAACCCGGTTTTCGATATGTATTAATAGTTTCAAATTTTCACTTTTTACTTTTTGATTTTTTTCTTTATATATAGTATAGCAGGGTACCCGCGCGTTGCGGCGGCGGGTACCCTGTGACGATTAACCGGAGAAATAGATCTCGATGAGACCTGATTCACCAGTTTGTATCGGTTTCAACGGGTGCACTCTAGTTCGTTTTCGGATGGCTGTTATTGGTTAGCCGAACCGGTGGCGACACCGGTTTCCGGTTGAACCCGTTGGTCCGGTCCGATTTTCAAAACTATACGTACAATCAACTTGTTAGCTTGTATGAAGCTTTGTGTATTTTATTAATTTGTATAATGTGTATAATAACATGTACTTTTCATTTTTGGGTGTTTTAAAAATAAATTAATTAGTGTGTTTAATTCTTTTATATTTAGAATTATGTTGTAGCTTGTTTAAATTGTACATTGTGAAAATTTTATTGTACTTTTTAGTAAATGGTGTTTTAATTGGTTGTTTTTAATTTGTTAGATATGCTTTTAATTGATTGTACAATGTGAATAAATTATTGTACTTTTAAGTAATGGGGTGTTTTAATAAGAGTATTGATTACACAATACATTTCTCTCACATTTGACTTTCAAGTTTTCACTTTTCAATGTTTGACCGTTTTTCTATTATATGTAGTATATATGAACGAACATTAATAAAGTCTTACCTATTCATTTTTTGTTCGTGAATGTCCTATTATTCATTCGTTAACTTTTGTTTATGTTCGTTTATTTAATTTGCTTATGTTCGTATTTCGTTTTTTTCTTAGTTTATAATTTAAATTGGTTTACATAATTAATAACAACGTAACACTTATAAAACATAATAGTATGTATATTTTTTATAAATATTATGTTTATTTTTCTACGTTCAGTTTATGTTCGTTTAGTATCATTAATGAACAAACATAAGCGAACATATATAAACAACTTTATTTTTTTTATATATGAACATAAACATTAAAATCCATTCATTTAAGCGATCGCGTCCGTTAAATTATCCTGTTAGAATTGAACGAAAGGCTCCCTCCTTACGTAGGCAATTGGGGACCCATAATATTCCACAAAATTTGATGATTTTAATCAAGTTTCTGATGATCAGTTTTTGTTTCAAGATGATCTTTAAGCATACAATAAATTTTAGGTTTGCTTAAAACATACTTAGATAATTACTGTATGTGAACAACACAAAGAAAATACATGTTTTCTTTTAAAAAAATAAAATAAAAATTGATGGTGATAATTTGCCTCTTAACAAGTTAAGGGTTTATAAAGCATAGTAATATTCTAAACATGTATACATATTGTTGTCAATAAATATATTCTCTCTCCAAAATTTTCGGATCTGATCTTTTCTTCACTGGGTTTCTTCGGGGTGGGGGAGGGAACCAACCATGGGAAAACTATCAAGCACTACTGATGTAAAAGGATGGACGTGGATCTTTCGAAACAACAACAATATTAACTCTAAATCCATTGACAACCCTCATCATAAGGACCTGGAAAAAATTGCTACCTCATTCTATGTGTCTAACTTTCCCGATTCGCTTGACGCTAAAGGCCTATGGAATGCTTGTGTGAAGTATGGTCGCCTGGTGGATTCTTTCATCGCGAACAAACGCTCAAAAGGAGGTAAACGCTTTGGTTTTATTCGCTTTCTGGGAATTAAGGATGCCAATGAATTTGTTAAATCGTTATCGGATATATGGATTGGAAGTTACCACCTCTATGTGACGGCTGCACATTTCCAAAGAACCAGCCCCACTGGTATTAAATCAACAAAACATGTATCTTCAAAGGAGGAAAACCCTACAACCAAAACTAACCCCACTTCTCAATACGCGGAATCAGCCTCTACTAAACCCTCTTTCGCCTCAGTTATTCACAATAAAACCACACCTATCAATGTTAAAACCATCGCCCTCAAAGACCAGGATCTAATCAGCGTGGAAGATTCATCAACGGTTTTGTTGTTGAAAATAAAAGAGGTGGATGCTATGAGCAATATGTATAAGATTTGCAAGAGTGAAGGTTTTACGGATTTGAAAATTCATCATGTCGGGGGCATGTGGTTATGGATTCAATTTCCTTCATCATCTTCATGTTCCAGTTTCCAAGACAATGTTACCCTTAAAAACTTCTATTCAATACTAAAGTATGCATCACCCTCTTTCCAAGTGGACGAGCGCGTGATTTGGATTGAGATTAGCGGCTTGCCTCTATGTGCTTGGGGATCAAATGCTTTCAAGAAAGTAGCGTGTTTGTTTGGGAAATTCATGTTTTTTGAAGCGGAGGACTCAACAGCTATGAGCTCAGGTAGAGTTTGTATATCTACTCGATCTCATAATTTGATATCAGAAAAAATTCGCGTTGAAGTACATGGACAGATGTTTGATGTAAGAGTGCATGAGATAGGTACTTGGAGTATTAGCATCTTGGATAGTTCCTTGGATACGTCTTCTGATATAGACGTTAATGATAGAGATAAAGTACCTGAAGAAAACTCTATTGCTGATTTTAATGATCTTGACGATAACATTTATGACTTGGTTCAAGATCTTAAGGAAGATGAATTTCAAGTGGATGATATTAATGCTAATGGTTTGGATCAGGCTCAATTGAAAGAGGAAGCTCCTATTCCCCCTACTGTTGATGGTACATCAGAACTCAGCCGTCCACCTGGTTTCGAACATATGAAAAGGAGCCCTTCTTACACAAGTAAGTGTTCCACATCTTTTGCCAGGCATCATAAGAAGGATATTAAAGGAATCTCCCTCATTCATGAATTGGAAAAAATAATTGAAGTCGGGAACTCATTAGGACTTGATGTCACAGGCTGTACAAAAACCCTTAACCGAATGATTAATGGTATTGGTGTGCATATGGTTGACAAATGAATATTCTTTCAATTAACATTTGTGGTACCAAGAAAAGGCGTAAACGTGTTTGGATAAAAGAAATGTGTTTCAAACATAATGTTCACTTCGTCGGGATTCAAGAATCTAAAATGTCTCGTCTTGAATTATTTCGTCTTAAGTCAATGTGGGGAAATTTCAAATTTGACTATGCGTGTAGTATGGCTCGTGGTAGATCGGGTGGTTTGGTTTCCATGTGGGATCCGAACATGTTTGCTAAGGAAGCTATTTGGTGTGACGAGTCTTATATTATTGTGAAAGGGCATTGGAATAATTCGCTAGGTGATTGTTTTATGATAAACATTTATGCTCCTCAAGACTCGTCGGCAAAATCTTCTCTTTGGAACAAAGTTGCTGATTTCATGAATCAACACTCTGGCAAATACATACTTTTTGGTGATTTGAATGTCGTCCGCCATGAAAACGAACGGTTTGGTTCTATTTTTTCCCGTCTTGATGCGGATCATTTTAATGCTTTTATTGATTCTTCAGGTTTATTAGACATTCCCATTGGAGGTAGGTTATATACTTGGATGAATAGAACTGGAACCAAGATGAGCAAGCTCGACCGGTTCCTCATTTCGGAAGATGTTTTGGAGACTATTCCTGATGTTCATATCACAGCTTTAGACCGTTTATGGTCTGATCATACGCCCATTCTCCTTCAAGTTTCGAAGTCTGATTTTGGTCCAACTCCTTTCAAGTTTTATAATTCGTGGCTTTTCCGAGATGGTTTTGATGATATTATTAAGTCTGCGTGGTCTACCATGGAAGTTAATATCGAAGGTAGAAGTCTTATGTCGCATGAGAAGCTGAGATCTCTCAAATCTACAATCAAACAATGGCAAGTTAATATCAGGAACAATGATCGTTCTCAAAAGCAGAAAGTTTTGATAGGCCTTAAGTCTATTGAAAAAAAGATCGATGAAGGTACCGCAACTCAAACTGATCGAGACAACCGCACTAAGCTTATTCAAGATTTAGATAATCTAGACAATATTGAAGCTCTTGATTTATTTCAAAAGGCTCATATCAAATGGGATATTGAAGGTGACGAAAATTCCAAGTTTTTTCATGGAATGATAAATCAAAAGAGGCGTACACAATCTATCAGGGGTATTATGCATGATGGCGTTTGGATCTCGGACCCACTTCTTATTAAGGAAATTTTTCTTAACTATTTCAAAGAAAAGTTTCAAGCTCACGATTCCCGAGTCGTTTTTTCTCCTTTGGTGCTCTCTACAGGCTTAAATGCTAATGATCGTAACTCCCTGGAGATGCCCGTTTCATGTGACGAAATCAAATCTGCTATTTGGGCTTGTGGTAGTAACAAAGCTCCCGGTCCTGATGGATTCTCTTTTGCTTTTATAAAGAAATATTGGGACCTTTTGAAGACAGATATTTTTGATTTTGTTAACTCCTTTTTTGAGACTGGGTCGATGCCTCAAGGTGCCAATTCATCTTTTTTCACGCTTATCCCAAAGGTTAGTAATCCTATTTTTGTTAAAGATTTCCGTCCCATCTCTCTTATTGGCATTCACTACAAGATCATCGCTAAAGTGTTAGCAAATCGTCTATCTAAAGTTATTGATAAGATTGTTAGTAATGAGCAATCTGCTTTCATTTTGGGACGTCAAATCCTCGATGGTCCTCTTATTCTTAGCGAGGTTATTGATTGGTACAAAAAGAGGAAGAAAAAGATGTTAATTCTCAAGGTTGATTTCGAGAAAGCTTTTGATTCGGTTAGTTGGAAATATTTGGATTTTGTTCTCCATAGCCTCGGTTTTGGTTCTAAATGGCGGTCTTGGATTAAAGCTTGTCTCTATTCTTCTAGAGCATCCGTTTTGATTAATGGTAGCCCGACTTCTGAATTTACTATCAAACGAGGATTAAGGCAGGGAGATCCTCTCTCGCCTTTTTTATTTATCCTCGTTATGGAGGGTCTTCATTGTGCTATATCTAGGGCGGTATCTTCTGACCTTGTTCGTGGGATCAAGATTGGATCTTCCAACATCACATTATCTCATCTATTCTATGCTGATGATGTGGTTATTACCACTGATTGGAATACCTGTGATTTAGATAATATCATTCGTGTTCTGCATGTTTTCTACTTAGCTTCGGGTCTCAAGATCAACTTTCATAAATCCAATATTTATGGTATTGGGGTCTCAAGCGAAGATGTGACTATTATGGCTAGGAGTTCAGGTTGCGCTCCAGGTTCTTTCCCTTTTATGTACCTCGGTCTTCCGATTGGCTCCAACATGAATCGTATTTCCAACTGGCAAACTCTGATTGATCGGTTCCATACGAGACTGTCAACTTGGAAAGCGAATCTTCTCTCTATAGGGGGACGTCTTACTCTTATAAAGGCGGTTCTTGGTAACCTTGGTATTTATTATCTTTCTATTTTTAAAGCTCCTGAGCTTATTTTAAAAGCCTTGGAAAGCTCTCGTGCTACATTTTTTTGGGGTGGTTCTCATGATAACAAAAAGATTGCATGGGTTAAATGGTCTAATATCCTTTCGTCCTTTCATAAAGGTGGTCTGAACATTGGAAGTTTAAAGTCTTTCAATCTTGCTCTCCTTCAAAAATGGCGATGGAGGATGCATTCTTTTCCGAATACTCTTTGGGTTAATATCATTAAAGCCTTACATGGTAAAGAGGGTGGCTTAGATTATCAAGGCTGTAATTTTAATGGTACTTGGTCGAGGATTATTGGTACGTCTAATTACCTTCACTCGAAGGGCATCATTCCTATTAATTCCCTTCGTTTTCGTGTGGGCTGTGGCACTCGTATACGCTTTTGGAAAGACATTTGGATCGGTGATTCTCCTCTTCATATCCGGTACAATAGGCTTTATCGTTTGGAGCTTGATAAAGATTGTCTTATTATCGACCGTATTGAAAACGGGCAATGGAAATGGAATTGGAATAGGGCTAATATAGGTGTTCGTAATACAGCTTATTTGAGGGACCTGCTGTCCGAAATCAGCCTTGTTGATTTAAATGCAGAAGAGGATTCTTGTGTTTGGTCATTAGCAAAAGATGGTATCTTCACGGTTGGAGAAACGCGTCGTAGTATTGATGCTCAGCTCCTTCCTTCGTTGGTGCCCCCGACTTCTTGGGATAAAGTTCTTCCGCGCAAAGTAAACATTTTTTTATGGGGATTGGCCTTGGATCGTTTACCTCATAGATTGAATATTTCATCTCGGGGCATGGATATTCCATCGATCTCGTGTCCTACTTGCAACGGTAATGTGGAATCATCTTCTCATACTTTCTTTGATTGTGATTTCGCTAAGGATGTTTGGAGACTGGTTCGTATTTGGTGTGATATTCCTCTCCCTTCATTTATTTCGTATGAGCATTGGATATCTTGGTTTGATTCATGGCATGCTTCCAAAGAGAAGTCTCGTCGTTTATCTATTATTGTTGCAGCTTCTCTCTGGTGGATTTGGAGATATCGTAACACTGCTACTTTTTGTCCACATCCGATGAGAAAAATTGATATGTTCGATTACATTCGTTCATCTTCATTTTCTTGGTTATTTTACAGGGGGAACATGTCTTGCAACTGGGTAGATTGGCTCAAATCTCCTTTGTTGCCCGTGAGTAATTGTTGACTGATGTTGTTTCTTGCTTTCCTCTTCTGGGAGTTTCGAGGATTAGCCGTTTTGTTTAGGTTCTTTTTGCTTTGTTTTTTCCCCGGGGCTTGTTTGGGTCGGCATCAAAAACACCCCGGAGTGAAAACCGGTGGCTCGGCCTCCGTGGGTGGGGATTTTTCTCTTGTCTTGGTTCGCTGTAATCGGCAAGAGTTTTTTCATCCTTTTTTGCTGATCTCGCAGTTAAAGTCTCGGGTAGAATCTAGTTTTTGTTGTTTTGGTTCTTTCTAGATTGTAATTGTACTCTTTGGCTTCTAGTGCCTTACTAGAAATTCTTTTATCTATATATATTTGCCGTTCAAAAAAAAAAAAAAAAAACCTTGATGTGTTATAGTTATTTTATGGGAATGGATCTAGTGAGAAAAATTATTGAAATAAGAAGAATGAGAAAAAAATACTAGTCACATATTTTAAATAAAGAAGGAGAAATAATAGAGAGATACATCTATTTTTGTAAATGCATCTTAAATTTATGATCGTAATTTCTTCTCATCATTCTCATCTTAATTATATTTCTCATTTTATCCTTAGTCTTTTATATTATTCTCATCCAAACAGAAGAATCTATCAAATCTTTTCAGTTATATATATATATTATTGTTGGTTGTACCAAACTCTAAACACTCTAATTCGCTAACTTGGAACCTTTGCGGTCCCTCAATTGTTTAACACAATTTTAAAGAACGACAATACGTAAATGGTTATTTAATTAATGTTTTTGCTTATTTTTCTGTTGCGTGGTAGTTATTTAAACAAATTACACTTTTATCTAAACGTTTCAAAATTTTGTTATTTTCTCGAAACTTCTTTTATTATGACAAACTAAAATCAAAATTGAGAAAGCTAATTATGCGACCAAATAGATAACGAAGACTGTTGTTTTTTAAGCATTCGTAAAAACTAAAACGTACGGGAAACGGTGTCGCATGATAGAAATAAAGTGACACAAAAGATGGAACTTAGTAAAAGATTGTAGCTATCCAAATATCGCACATGCAGATACAATGCAAGAGATTTAACATACAAATTAAATTGCAAGATGAAAGATCTTTCGGTAGCTAGTATATATGAGGGTGAGTGGAGTGATAAACAGTCAACTTTCTAGTCCCAGCCCATTGTTGATTTTAGCATCATACTCAGTAGCAATTTAGTTAAACTATGATGTATACAATTATATATACAAATCTTGTATATGCATGCAATCATTCGTTACGTATTTTGGTATAGAGCCTCGATCTATATTATATTTGATATACATTTACCATTCAAGCCACAAAGATATACGGGCATGGTGTTAAATTTTTTTATTAAGTCATTTCTAATTAAGAGATGACTTAATGCAGACAACCTCAGTTTTATTGCTTAATATTTTTAGGGCCTGTTTGTTTAGTTTTTTTATTAAGTCCTGTAAAATTAAAGTGTCTGTCTGGATATATGTTGTCTGTTTGTAGATAACTAATTGGTTGTTTGTTTTGTGTGCTGAATAAAATGTCTTAATCAGAGAAAATTACTGTTATACCCTTTTATATGAAATATGTGGGATTATAGGTTAAGAATGGGAGGGTAAATATGTAAAAGCATAATTAAGGGGATGACTTAATTTGGAGACCCTCCACCCCATGGCTTTTTCTATGAAGTCATCTTTTTATTTTAAGCCCCAAACAAACACCCATTTAATGACTTAATACATTTACATATTTATCTATTAAGACTCTTTAAGTCCTTATCAAACACCACCTTAGTCATATTTCTCTATTAAGTCACAAACAAACAATTTTAGTATAACTTAATGAATTCAGTTTTTTTCATATTAAGTCAATTAAGTCACAAACAAACACCACCTAAGAGAATTTAGTTGGTAGTCGACATCAAGAAGAAAATTGGAATATGAATTGTTTTAAGTAAAGAGGTTTTGTCAAGAATCCTAGCTTCCATCTTGCTTCCGGCCTCTAAATGAATTTCAATAAAAGCAAGCTTTTTAGTATTGGAGTTTCTTCAAGTGAGCTCAACTCTATTGCATCTTCAATTGGTTTTCAACCTTTCCAACTTCCTTGTACCTACTTGGGTCTACCAATTGGTGCTAATATGTCAAGAAATACGAATTCGTCCACTTTAATTGATAGATTCCATAAACGGCTCTAATTGGAAATGCAAGACACTTTCTTATGGTGGTCGATTAACTCTAATAAAGTCCGTTCTTGGTAGTCTAGGTGTCTATTTTTTTTCCATCTTCAAACCCCTGCTTCTATCATTAAGAAGCTTGAGAGCATTCGAAGAAATTTCTTTTGGGGTGGAAATCTAGAGGAAAAGAAAATCGCTTGGGTTTCCTGGGATAAAGTAGTTGGACCACATGACCAAAGAGGTCTTGGTATTGGTAGCAGGGATGGCAACGGGGCGGGGAATGTCGAGGATTGTCTTTACCATCCCCATCCCCGTTTTCACTCTCCATCCCCATCCCCGTCCCCATCCCCATCGGGGAATTGCTTTGCATCCCCATCCCCGCTCCCAATGGGGATCCTGGATCCCCGTGGGGATTCGGGGATTTTCAATCCTTATGAACTAACATAAATTTTCCACCAACTCATCGAAAATATAAAGAATTTTAACTTATAAAGTGTTTCAAGAAACGTGCGTACATCACACATAGTTGGATTCATTACGATTTCAATTAAACTTTAAAGCATCCTCAACATTGTAACATCACATATAATATAAAAACAATATGTATCATGTGTCTATTCAGAAAAATAATAAGTAATATGTAGTTGGTGCTTATACTTCTAATTCTAAAAGTACTTGATTCTATAAATATCACATATGCATATGAATATACATGTCGATACTCATAAACATATATACATATACATATACAAGTTAATCGAGTATGGATATAACATATAAATTCTAAATACTATACACTAGAAAGATCGGATTCGGGGTCGGGGTCGGGTTCGAGAATTTACGTTATCCCCATCCCCGCTCCATCCACGATTTCATATTTTGGGGATTCCCCATCCCCGTCCCCATCCCCATCCCCGGTAAACTCGGGGACTCCCCAGTCAACATCGGGTTTGGGGATCGGGTCCCCATCGGGTACGGATTTTTTTGCCATCCCTAATTGGTAGTCTCAAGATTTTTAACCAATCATTGTTAGTTAAATGGTGGTGACGCTTTATGGAGAAAAGTAATAGTTTCCATCTATGGTAAAGACGATGGCCGTACAATGGATTCTTCTTCATCATACAAGGCAGGACCTTGGTATCGAATAATGAAGTTGAAAGATGATATTTTTTCCTTTGGGATCACTCTTTCGTCGATTTTCAAAAGAAAAATAGGAAATGGTCATACAACTCGTTTTTGGACAGACAGGTGGCTTGGAGGACCACGTCTGTGCGATACATTCTAAAGGTTATACCGGCTGGAATCTAATTTAGAGTGTTCAGTTTATGAGCGTGCGCATATGCCTCATTCAAACAGTCTACATACTGATGCTTCATCCTCTATCTCTTCCTCTGTCCATCATGCAAACATTAATGTGCTCGGTCCAGGTTCCTTAACCCCAATAAGTTATCTCCACCCCCCAAACCTAATGTTTCCATGGGCTTGGACTAGACAACCGAGATCAGTTGTTGAAAAACAAGAACTTCTTGAGTTATCAAACCTTCTTTCTAGCCTCTACCTCTCCACTGATATTATTGACACATGAGAGTGCTCTATTAGCAATGATAGGCTCTTCATAGTCAAGAGTATGAGGAATTACATATCCAAACTCCATTACTGATCGCTGCTGAACCGTCAAGTTCTCTCACGCAAGCGTAAGAAAACCTAAAACAGCTCAAGCACGGAATCAATGAAGATCTGAGGAGTACAATGTTTCCCCGGGTCGTTATGTCCCAGCGAGTTGTGCAATGGATTTATCAAACGTTTAGTGATCGAGGAGTTTGAACGGAAAAAGGATCAGATTATGATTAAAACTACGGAATAAGCCAACAAATAACAACGGCTTAAATGCAAATTAAAGAAAATTAAAAAGATAAAATCTATTAAATAAACGCTATCACTATTTTTACAATGATGTTTTTGTTTTTATGTTTTTATAAATCTGAAATTAAAATCTACGCGACGTACAAAATAAAAAGTGAAACTAAATCAATATTAACCCTAAAAATATGAAAATGATGTTTCTACAATCCTAATGATAAAAGAAACTTTTTAGAAAAAGAAAACTATTTTTATCACTAATTATCTAATTATTATTAATTAAAAACTAATTTTAACTATTTAATAATTAATCAAAATGCAAGAAATTAGGAAACAAAGCTAGAAAAATAAAATTATAAAATGGAAAAGTCTAAAATATCAAACTAGAATTTTCAAAACTATTTTTGTATTTTTCAGATTATTTTTCTATTTTCTACCAATTTTAAACTATTTAAAACTAATTAAATTACTAAAAATTACCAAATAAACTATGAAAAATCTGGAAAATTACTTTTTTCACTTCTTATATTTATCTAAACTTAACAAAATTGAAAAATTATTTTTTGGAACCTTTTCTGAATTTTTTGTATTAAAAGTTAATTAAAAATTGATTAAAATCTATTTAAAATGAGAAAAATAGCAAATTAAGACCAAAATTTATGAAACTTTCAGGAAAATTCTAAAATGATATATAGAATCTATAAAAAATGGAAAATCAACAGCTTATGTGTAAGATTAATGAGCTACAGTGAAACTGCTAGAGGTAATAAGCTACAAGAATAAGCTAAAAAGCTATATAAGCCACCAAACAGTAACACAAGCTAAACTACACTAGATTAAGCTAAGCACTACTGATTATCACTACTCCTAACAAGCTCAAGCTTCAGATCAAAGGAATAAGCTCACTGCTTATTCACTCCAAACAGTGGTTTAGGACCACTGTTTGGGACAATGCACAAGCTACACCAATAAGCTAATCACAAGTCCACTTATGCAGTCCTATAGACCACCTGTCCAACTACAATCTCACCAAATTCCAGACCTTGCTAAGCTCTTGAGAGCACTGTGCACTAGCTGCACTTTCCGAGAAAAAAACTCAGCATATACTGATCTGTGACACAGGGGATTAGGTACTGTTTTGAAGAGCTTATTAGAAGCTTAATTTGACCAAACCAGATTTCACCAAAAGTTATTTTCAAATTTAGACCAATTGAAGTTGTGAATTCCAAAATCTCACACTCTAAAACTCAGTGATGAACCAGAAAATGATTCACAAAGTTTTTAGCAAAACTGCTTTGACGGATTTTTGACTTTTGAGGAACACTTACAAACTTTGACCAAAATGACTTTTGATCCAAAATATTTTACTGATTATGATGTATTAATACTATTAATGATTACCAAAAGCTAGATTAACTAGTTTCAAACCAATTTGCAGTTAAAGAAACCAACTGATCTTGTCAGTAGCAGAAGCTAGACCAGATTCAAGAGCTTGTTGACTTTCTGAGTAAAACTACTGAAACAATTGCCTTAAATGACTATCAAATAACTACTAACACAAGTATCAACTACTCCTAACTGATCAAATACTTTCTATCACAGATATCACAGTTAAACCAAACACTAGTTATACTTACTGTTATTGAACTAATAAGCAGATGTTGATCAAATTAGACTAAACAATCATTAAACATCAATCAAATAGTAACAATAACAACTAATGAGCAGATTCAAACACAGATTAAATGAGCAAAAACAGATTTGAACTTACAAGCATCCTTAGCCACTATGGCTTGCCAAGAGAAAAAACAAAGATCTCTATCCTAACAACCCCTAATCTATTCCAATCCAACTCAGATCTCAACCCATGTCCATGCCTATATCAACCCTTTCCATTGTCTGAATCAACCCAAATCCATGCTGCATCATTTTTGTACCCGTATTGACTTTTGTTGACCAAGGTCCAAAAGTGTTTGAAACTGAGTTGTAAGCTTATGGGAAGCTTTTATGAGCTTATATGAACTTATTTGAAGTTGAAATTTAATTGCTACAAGCTTAAACAAGTGAGTTTGAAATTAAAAATCTCAACAGTGGACATACATTTTATAAAAACTGATCATTACTGAAATTATCACTTAAACAGATTTAAGAAGTACTTGAATACTATTGTTTGAGACAAATGAGAATGAGATAACAACTACAATTTATTTAATACACACTAAGAAGAAAAACGACATACATTACATGAAAATTAAAAACTAACTATCTTCTCCTTGCTTCTCTTGCCCTTTTATACACCCAAGTATCCTTCTCTCTCCTTTCTGAAAAGATCCCACCAACAAAAATGACCATTGGATCACTGAGAATGATCTTGGCCGTTTAAAACATTTTGGCGCCAATTTCGGTTTAACAGCTGTGGCTTGAGCAGGGTAGGTATGGGGTGCATTAAATGCATCCTTGGCTCTTTGTGTTTGGAGGGGGGGGAAAATAGGGGTGATGATGGAAAGATGGAGTGTGACAGAAGAGATGCAGGGGTGGGAATGATGGAGGTGGTAGCATGTGAATGAGAGAGGGAAGGGATGGGTCAACTGGGTTTGACCGGTGTTTAATAATAGGGTGTGGGTTGGTTTCGGGTTTTGGACCGGGTAAGGATATTGGGCCAAGGGTATTGTTTTTGGGCTTGGGTAATGTAGGTCCGAATGGTTTGTAAAGGTATTAATACAAAGGGACCAAAGATGTAACATTTGAAAATCCAAGGACCAAACATGAAAATTATGAAGAGTAGTCAAAAGGTTTGTTTTGCCAATTTTAAATAATCCAAGGGCCATTTTGAACATTTTTGAAATTCCCAAGGACTAAATTTGGCCAATTTGGATTTTTAGGGACTTAATTGTAATTTTCTCAAAAAATTTTAGATTTCCCACCAAAGGACTAAAAATGACAATTTATGATTTTAAAAGACCTTTGGTGACTTTTCTTTAGAACTTTTGGCTCAGGGACTATTTGTGACAATTTTACAAACTTGGGGGACTGAAACTGCAATTTTTGCAAATTTGATATGTTTTTCATCTGATTTTGATATTTTTGCATTTAAAACACATAAAACACTGATTTGTGATATTTTGATCATTTTGATGTGTTTCTGAGTGTTTTCAGATGATTTTGCAGTTTATATTGTACAAAAATGATGAGTATTTACACACTCATCAATCCCCCACACTGAGATATTGCTAGTCCCTAGCAATGATTTGAGAAAACATAATGGATTTTAATCTCTTTACCAAAAGCCATTACTTCTGGAGTAGCCAAATGTTTTAGTTCAAGTAAGAACCATGGTACACCGATAACCATGTGATTTTGAGCAAACCACCAGCTTCCAACGGATTTGATTTTGTCTTTACCAGTAGCCGTTTGCTCTGGACTAGCCAACTCTTAGATAAATTATCAATATTATCTTTGGTGAGCTGATTACCAATTATGGTTTTTCCACTGCCTTTACCACAAGCCATAATCTTGCGGGCTAGCCAACTCTTCACTTTTTAGGATATGGTGAGTTGAGAACCATACAATTTTGGGCAAATTGCAAGCCATATAAACGGATTTGAGAAATCTTTACCAAGAGCCGTTTGCTCCTGGATTAGCCAATCCTTTTGTCTTACAGACATGGCGGACTGATAACCAAATGAGTAAGTGTAGAACACTTGCTCCAAAAAAAAAAAAAAAAATTTTGGCCAAAAACGGGGGGATTAGGCGGTATATTTACATGATAAAATTCGTGAGAATCCCCCCCACACTAGAGATGAATATTGCCCTCAATATTCAAAGTACCGGCTGTTATGCCGAAACAAAGAACGTAAAAGGGAAATACTACGGCCATTATATAGAAAGAAGATTTTTTTTTTTTTTTTTTTTTTTTTTTTTTTTTTTTTTTTTTAAACATGTGGGCAACCCCCCCACACTAGGGTGGTAGAAAGAGGTAAGAAGACAGAAATATGGGTGAGAACCCATATGGCATGCTACTGTTTTTGATTACCGAGTCGCTAGCTTGACTCGATCCCCGCATTCATTGGTTCATGGGGAAAGTTTGAAGGTCCGGGACAACCATGGATGGAATGTCCTCTCCAAAATAATGCTTCACTCGATGACCATTCACTTTAAAATTAGGACCATCGGGTTGAGATAACTCAATGGTACCATAAGGATAAACCTTAGCGATGGTAAATGGTCCAGACCAGCGGGACTTGAGCTTTCCCGAGAAAATCTTTAATCTTGAGTTGAAAAGAAGGACTCGATCACCGACGTTGAAAACGCGGTTCTTGATTTTTGAGTCATGAATCTTCTTTGTCTTTTGTTTGTAGATCAAAGAGTTCTCGTAAGCTTGATCACGGAGTTCATTTAATTCATTCATTTGAACTTTCCGATGATCACCCGCTGTCTGAATATCAAAGTTAGCATGCTTCAAGGCCCAGTATGCCTTGTGCTCGAGCTCAACCGGAAGATGACACGCCTTCCCGTACACCAGCTTGTATGGAGTGCACCCGATGGGTGTTTTGTAAGCTGTACGGAAGGCCCAGAGTGCGTCATCTAGCTTATCCGACCAAGAGGCACGGTTTTCACCAACCGTCCTCTCCAGAATTCTTTTTATCCCACGGTTAGAAACTTCCACTTGCCCACTTGTTTGTGGGTGGTACGCAGTAGAGGTACGGTGAGTTACACCATACTTTTGCATGACTCTTGCAAATTGGTCATTGCAGAAATGCGTACCACGATCACTGATGATGGCTCGTGGAGTTCCAAACCTAGCAAATAAGGATTTCAAGAATTTCACCACAACTCGGGCATCGTTGGTGGGTAAAGCTTTAGCTTCAACCCATTTTGACAAGTAGTCAACGGCCACGAGTATGTACTTATTACCATGAGAAGAAGGAAATGGCCCCATAAAATCAATGCCCCATATGTCAAAAATATCACACACTTGAATGGCGTTTTGCGGCATTTCATTCTTTTGTGAGATATTCCCGTGACGTTGACAAGCGTCACAGGTTTTGACGAATTCATGGGCATCCTTATAGATCGTGGGCCAATAGAATCCCGAATCAAACACCTTCTTGGCGGTGTAGTTGGGGCTATGATGTCCCCCAGTAGGTCCAGAATGGCAAGCCTTGAGAATGTCAACGGCTTCCTGACCATACACACATCGCCGGATGACTTGATCCGCACAGATTTTAAACAAGTAGGGGTCGTCCCAGAAATAATGTTTCACATCTTTAAAGAATTTATTTTTCTGTTGGGACGACATCCCTTTCACAACAAAGTTACCCGCATGGTAATTTGCAAAGTCGGCAAACCATGGGGTAGAAGAATCTCCACGAAAAGAAACCACATTGAGTGTTTCGAGAGGAAATGTTTCATTAATTTCCTTTTTCTCGAACACATTTTGGTGAGGGTTCTCTAATCGGGAAAGATGATCAGCAGCCAGGTTCTCAGCTCCTTTTTTATCACGAATGATGATATCAAATTCTTGTAGGAGGAGAACCCAACGGAGCAATCTCGGCTTTGCATCTTGTTTTGCAAAGAGATATTTGAGGGCCGAGTGATCCGTATACACCACGCATTTGGTCAAGATAAGATATGGCCGAAACTTCTCAAACGCATACACCACAGCTAATAATTCTTTTTCCGTAGTGGTGTAATGGGTCTGAGCTTCAGTCATAGTTTTGCTTGCGTAGTGGATCGGCTGGAAATGTTTGGTTTTGCGTTGCCCCAAGACTGCACCGATTGCAAAGTCACTTGCATCGCACATAAGCTCGAAGGGTAAATCCCAGTCGGGGGCAACTAGAATGGGTGCTTCCGTAAGCTTTTTCTTAAGTGTTTCAAAAGCTTCGATGCACTTAGGAGAAAAGATAAAAGGAGCATCTTTTTCGAGAAGATGGGTCATTGGCCGGGCGATTTTAGAGAAATCTTGAATAAATCTACGATAAAACCCGGCATGACCAAGAAAACTCCTAATACCTTTGACGGTAGTAGGGTGAGGTAGTTTAGCGATAACATCAACTTTGGCTCTATCTACCTCAATCCCATTCTTAGAAATCTTATGGCCGAGGACTATGCCCTCTTTGACCATAAAGTGGCTCTTCTCCCAGTTTAGACATAGATTGGTGTCTTCACACCGTTTAAGCATTTTGTCTAAGTGGGAGAGACATGTATGAAACGAGTCCCCAATGACCGAGAAGTCATCCATAAACACCTCCATAGTTTCCCCGATCATGTCGTGGAAAATGGCCATCATACAACGTTGGAACGTGCCAGGAGCATTGCATAAGCCAAAAGGCATACGTCTGTAGGCAAACGTCCCGTATGGGCAGGTGAATGTGGTTTTCTCTTGATCCAGCGGATCAATGGGGATCTGAAAGTAACCCGAGAAACCATCAAGGAAACAATAGTACTCGTTCCCTGCTAATCTCTCGAGCATCTGGTCCATGAAGGGTAGAGGAAAATGGTCTTTACGGGTGGCTTCATTTAACTTTCGATAGTCAATACACACACGCCATCCCGTAACCAATCGAGTTGGAATTAACTCGTTTTCTTCATTCGTGACAACAGTAATGCCACCCTTTTTTGGAACGCAATGAATCGGGCTAACCCAAGGACTATCAGAGATCGGGTAAATCAAACCGGCATCAAGAAGTTTGAGAACCTCTTGTTTGATAACCTCGTGAATCTTAGGATTCACCCTTCTCTGACTTTGGACTGCTGGCTTGAAGTCATCCTCCATTAAGATTTTGTGAGTACAAAACTCAGGGTTGATACCCTTTATATCGGAGAGTTTCCAAGCAATTGCTTGCTTGTGTGACTTCAAGACCTTTATGAGAGCAGTTTTCTCCTCCTCAGTTAAGTCTTTGGCAATTATGACGGGTAATTTATCATCACCCTCCAAGAATGCATACTCAAGATGAGGAGGTAGGTCCTTTAGTTCAACCTCGGGAAATTCTTCAGTGGATGATTGCACTGATTTGATTTCCTCAGTCGTGATTTCCTTCGGAGGGAGTGAAGGTAATGGATCTTCATTAAGCAATTGCTCAAGATAAAGAATATCCCCCTCCGAATCATACACACCATCAATTCCAGGAGGAATTGATTCATCAGTAGCCAGAAATTCATCGATCTCTTCCAAAAGGAAGTCACCTCCCTCAAACGGAGTGAGAGAGGGGGAAGAGTCGGCAATGATAGGTTGAGAAGATGTGGTGGAATTGGAATTTCCACCCACAGAATTATGAAGATAACCAAGAAACTCTTGAGAGTACTCCTCTGAAGCAATGTCAATTAAATCGACTCGATTAATTGATTCAGTATCATAATTTGAGGAGTACCTCGAAGTCTGATCGAGGTTAAAGGTAACAGCTTCGTTACCCACACGGAGAGTGATCTCTTGCTCAAATACATCTATAAGAGCACGGCCCGTCCTCAAAAATCCCCGCCCAACAATGAGGGGAACTCGAGGATCAGCATCGAAATCAACGACCACAAAATCAGCTGGGAAGTGGAACTTTCCTACTTTGACAAATACATCCTCGGCGATGCCAAGAGGACGCGAGATAGATCGATCTGCAAGCTCAAGAGTCATGCAGGTAGGAATGAGTTCCGGAAGAGACAGTTTCTTCCACACTGAGTACGGCATCAGATTGATGCTTGCACCAAGATCAGCAAGGGCAAAGCATTCAATCATCCCAGGAAAAACACAAGGAAGAAGAAATTTTCCGGGATCTCCAAGCTTCTCGGGAAGCTTTTTTAACAAGACTGCCGAGCAATTCTCATTCAAAGGAGTTTTAGCCATTTCAAACAGCTTTTCTTTGTTGCTCAGCATATGTTTCAGAGTGGATGCAAACTTGGGCATCAACATGATGGCATCCGCGAAGCTTATGTCAAAGTGAAGTTCTTGGAAAATCTGAAAGAACTTTTCCATCTGATGACTAGCTTTCTCGCGGAGCTTCTGCTCATGTAACCGTGAGGGGTAAGGAATAGAAGTTTTGGATTTAGGGTCACAAACTGGAGGTTCAAAAACAACTCCAGGTTTGGTGTTGGGTTTGGGGACAACCTGAGGATGGACATTGTTGTTACTTCCGTTGTTAGTAGGGAGTCCCTTGTCCTTTGTCGCCTCAGGTTCGCTTTCCACTACCTTCGGGAGAGAGGAAGAAGAGGTAGTAGGAACAGCGGGTCCAGAATAAGAAGCACCACTTCGGGTTGTGATCGCTTTAGCATCGCCCCTCGGATTAGCGATCGTGTTGCTAGGTAGAGTACCTGAGCCCGAGGGTCGATCATTTAAAGACTTCTTGATGTCAGAAATCTGGCTGACCAACAACCGATTCATTTCCTCTTGGGATTTCATGAATTGTTTCAACAACTCATCAGATGATGGGCCAGTTGGAACAATGGCTTGAGTTTGCACAGGGAAATTCTGGCCTCTATTGTTAGGATTAGGGCCTTGATTTTGAAAATTCCCTTGATTATTTCCATGAAAATACCCTGGGTTGAAATTACCCTGACCTGGGTTTCTATTGAAATTTCCTTGTTGTTGGAAATTCTGATTCTGATTTTGATAACCGTTGTTTGGACTGAAATGACCTTGGTTTTGATAACCTTGGTTCGGTCTGTTTTGATTCTGATTACGGTTTTGGTTTTGATTGAAACCGGGAGGTCCAGAGTAGTGGTTAGGACGGTGGTTCGGGTCTACAGGAGCACGATATTGATTGCCTCCTTGATTAGACATCCCGCCCACAGCATTAGCTTCAAAGGGGTTACCATCGGTGGCCATACAGTTATAATAAGCATGGGGGCCACCACAGGTAACACAGACTTCCACTTTCTTAACTTCAGCAGGAGGTGAAGTTTGTGGAAAAGAGACTTTCTTTTGATTGGAAAGAACCAAAGCCTGAATAGCTTCCGTGAGTTTATCAATCTTAGCATCGGTGCTAGACTGACTCACGGGCGATGAAGAAGAAGAAGGAGGTCCAATACTGACTTGAGAAACAACCGGCTTGCTTCGTGCAGTGCGGACCTTGGACTTGTTTTCGATTATCGCTAAAGCTTCTTTGACAGTTTTGCTAAGGAAATTTCCTCCCGCGGAGGAATTGAGAGAATCTTGGTCAGATTGACTCACTCCATTGTAGAAAGTGTCGAGTTGCATCAACTCGGAGAAACCGTGGTGAGGACATTTGCGAAGCAATTCCTTGAAACGATCCCACGATTCACTGAAGGATTCATCAAACTTCTGAGTGAACTTGATGATTTCATTTTTAAGACTCGTGGTCTTGGAAGGTGGATAGAATTCATTCACAAATTTCTTTACCAGATCTTCCCATGTCTCTATAGACTGAGGGGGTTGTTTTTCAAGCCAAATCCGGGCTTGCCCCTCAAGAGAAAACGGGAACAGAAGAAGCTTGACAGCTTCGGAAGGGACATTCTTATACTTGATGGTAGATGCAATCTTGTTAAACCATCTTATATGAGCATGAGGATCGTCCCGCTCAAAACCGTAGAACTGATTTGAAGTTACAAGGTTCAGTAACCCGGTCTTGAGTTCAAAGTTTTCAGCCACGATGGCTGGCACAACGATAGCATCTCCATACCCGTCGATGGGTGCCTGGAGAAGCTCACACATAGGAATTTCATCCGCCATGACAGCGGAAGTAGTGTGAACAGTCCGGATCTCAGATCCGACTGATGGAGCAGAAAGTCTGCGAACACGCCTTCTTGGAATCTTGACAAGCTCACGAAATGGGCTTACAGATCTAGAAGAGCGAGTGCGCATACACTAGAGTTAACTCTAAGGAAACTCAGAGTTAAGGAGAGAAATGGAATTATGAAAATCTCCAGATGAGAATGAGAATTATGAAGACGGTTTGTAAAAATGGTGGTGAGAAGAATCTTTATGGGTTTTCTGGTTCTGAAACGTCGATATCACAACAAAATCAATTAACACAAGATCGAGGCAAAACAACAGTGAACTTAACCAATAATCCAAGATGAATGGCTTCTTTAAAAAAGGTACACCAATCACAATGGACACAAAGGCAAGTTTTATATCTTTAGTTCGGGAACTTATTATGGTCGCACCCCCAGTTAGGTAGTGCACTGCCTTGGTTTTCGGTGGTAATCTTTTAAGTTGTTAATTATTAGAGAAAACGACGATTCTTTTTGTATTTTTATTTTTGATACATATATAGAAACAAAAAGCAAAATATTTTTGTGTTTTATACGTTTTTGCTTGTTTTTGGGTTTTTGGATTTTTTAGAAGAAAATATGGATATATATATATAGAGAATGATGATATAAACAATGAGTGAGGATTCAAACAACTAATCTGCTAAAACGGGAGATAAATAGCACAGCTCCCCGGCAGCGGCGCCAGAAATTTGATCGCTGCTGAACCGTCAAGTTCTCTCACGCAAGCGTAAGAAAACCTAAAACAGCTCAAGCACGGAATCAATGAAGATCTGAGGAGTACAATGTTTCCCCGGGTCGTTATGTCCCAGCGAGTTGTGCAATGGATTTATCAAACGTTTAGTGATCGAGGAGTTTGAACGGAAAAAGGATCAGATTATGATTAAAACTACGGAATAAGCCAACAAATAACAACGGCTTAAATGCAAATTAAAGAAAATTAAAAAGATAAAATCTATTAAATAAACGCTATCACTAATTTTACAATGATGTTTTTGTTTTTATGTTTTTATAAATCTGAAATTAAAATCTACGCGACGTACAAAATAAAAAGTGAAACTAAATCAATATTAACCCTAAAAATATGAAAATGATGTTTCTACAATCCTAATGATAAAAGAAACTTTTTAGAAAAAGAAAACTATTTTTATCACTAATTATCTAATTATTATTAATTAAAAACTAATTTTAACTATTTAATAATTAATCAAAATGCAAGAAATTAGGAAACAAAGCTAGAAAAATAAAATTATGAAATGGAAAAGTCTAAAATATCAAACTAGAATTTTCAAAACTATTTTTGTATTTTTCAGATTATTTTTCTATTTTCTACCAATTTTAAACTATTTAAAACTAATTAAATTACTAAAAATTACCAAATAAACTATGAAAAATCTGGAAAATTACTTTTTTCACTTCTTATATTTATCTAAACTTAACAAAATTGAAAAATTATTTTTTGGAACCTTTTCTGAATTTTTTGTATTAAAAGTTAATTAAAAATTGATTAAAATCTATTTAAAATGAGAAAAATAGCAAATTAAGACCAAAATTTATGAAACTTTCAGGAAAATTCTAAAATGATATATAGAATCTATAAAAAATGGAAAATCAACAGCTTATGTGTAAGATTAATGAGCTACAGTGAAACTGCTAGAGGTAATAAGCTACAAGAATAAGCTAAAAAGCTATATAAGCCACCAAACAGTAACACAAGCTAAACTACACTAGATTAAGCTAAGCACTACTGATTATCACTACTCCTAACAAGCTCAAGCTTCAGATCAAAGGAATAAGCTCACTGCTTATTCACTCCAAACAGTGGTTTAGGACCACTGTTTGGGACAATGCACAAGCTACACCAATAAGCTAATCACAAGTCCACTTATGCAGTCCTATAGACCACCTGTCCAACTACAATCTCACCAAATTCCAGACCTTGCTAAGCTCTTGAGAGCACTGTGCACTAGCTGCACTTTCCGAGAAAAAAACTCAGCATATACTGATCTGTGACACAGGGGATTAGGTACTGTTTTGAAGAGCTTATTAGAAGCTTAATTTGACCAAACCAGATTTCACCAAAAGTTATTTTCAAATTTAGACCAATTGAAGTTGTGAATTCCAAAATCTCACACTCTAAAACTCAGTGATGAACCAGAAAATGATTCACAAAGTTTTTAGCAAAACTGCTTTGACGGATTTTTGACTTTTGAGGAACACTTACAAACTTTGACCAAAATGACTTTTGATCCAAAATATTTTACTGATTATGATGTATTAATACTATTAATGATTACCAAAAGCTAGATTAACTAGTTTCAAACCAATTTGCAGTTAAAGAAACCAACTGATCTTGTACAGTAGCAGAAGCTAGACCAGATTCAAGAGCTTGTTGACTTTCTGAGTAAAACTACTGAAACAATTGCCTTAAATGACTATCAAATAACTACTAACACAAGTATCAACTACTCCTAACTGATCAAATACTTTCTATCACAGATATCACAGTTAAACCAAACACTAGTTATACTTACTGTTATTGAACTAATAAGCAGATGTTGATCAAATTAGACTAAACAATCATTAAACATCAATCAAATAGTAACAATAACAACTAATGAGCAGATTCAAACACAGATTAAATGAGCAAAAACAGATTTGAACTTACAAGCATCCTTAGCCACTATGGCTTGCCAAGAGAAAAAACAAAGATCTCTATCCTAACAACCCCTAATCTATTCCAATCCAACTCAGATCTCAACCCATGTCCATGCCTATATCAACCCTTTCCATTGTCTGAATCAACCCAAATCCATGCTGCATCATTTTTGTACCCGTATTGACTTTTGTTGACCAAGGTCCAAAAGTGTTTGAAACTGAGTTGTAAGCTTATGGGAAGCTTTTATGAGCTTATATGAACTTATTTGAAGTTGAAATTTAATTGCTACAAGCTTAAACAAGTGAGTTTGAAATTAAAAATCTCAACAGTGGACATACATTTTATAAAAACTGATCATTACTGAAATTATCACTTAAACAGATTTAAGAAGTACTTGAATACTATTGTTTGAGACAAATGAGAATGAGATAACAACTACAATTTATTTAATACACACTAAGAAGAAAAACGACATACATTACATGAAAATTAAAAACTAACTATCTTCTCCTTGCTTCTCTTGCCCTTTTATACACCCAAGTATCCTTCTCTCTCCTTTCTGAAAAGATCCCACCAACAAAAATGACCATTGGATCACTGAGAATGATCTTGGCCGTTTAAAACATTTTGGCGCCAATTTCGGTTTAACAGCTGTGGCTTGAGCAGGGTAGGTATGGGGTGCATTAAATGCATCCTTGGCTCTTTGTGTTTGGAGGGGGGGGGAAAATAGGGGTGATGATGGAAAGATGGAGTGTGACAGAAGAGATGCAGGGGTGGGAATGATGGAGGTGGTAGCATGTGAATGAGAGAGGGAAGGGATGGGTCAACTGGGTTTGACCGGTGTTTAATAATAGGGTGTGGGTTGGTTTCGGGTTTTGGACCGGGTAAGGATATTGGGCCAAGGGTATTGTTTTTGGGCTTGGGTAATGTAGGTCCGAATGGTTTGTAAAGGTATTAATACAAAGGGACCAAAGATGTAACATTTGAAAATCCAAGGACCAAACATGAAAATTATGAAGAGTAGTCAAAAGGTTTGTTTTGCCAATTTTAAATAATCCAAGGGCCATTTTGAACATTTTTGAAATTCCCAAGGACTAAATTTGGCCAATTTGGATTTTTAGGGACTTAATTGTAATTTTCTCAAAAAATTTTAGATTTCCCACCAAAGGACTAAAAATGACAATTTATGATTTTAAAAGACCTTTGGTGACTTTTCTTTAGAACTTTTGGCTCAGGGACTATTTGTGACAATTTTACAAACTTGGGGGACTGAAACTGCAATTTTTGCAAATTTGATATGTTTTTCATCTGATTTTGATATTTTTGCATTTAAAACACATAAAACACTGATTTGTGATATTTTGATCATTTTGATGTGTTTCTGAGTGTTTTCAGATGATTTTGCAGTTTATATTGTACAAAAATGATGAGTATTTACACACTCATCAATTACACATCGAACCCACAAACCTATAGATGGAATAACGCCCTTCCTATTAAAATCAATATATCCTCTTGGAGGATTTCTCTTGAAAGGTTTCCAACCCGGGCGAACTTAGATCGAAGAGATATTGATCTTCATTCCACCCGTTGTCCCGTGTGTGACAACGATATAGAGACGGAAGTGCATCTTTTTATCTCATGTGAAGTTGTTAAAGAGGTTTGGTCCAAGGTTCTAAAGTGGTGGAGTATCCAAAATGTCACAGTAACATCACTTTTGGATGTCATCACCCTGGCTGAGAGTGTCAATCTGCCAAACCATCTCATTGCCCACTTTGATGTTGTTGTACAATCAACCCTTTGGTTCATTTGGAGGTTTCGGAATGAGATGACCTTCTCACTTAAACGTCCCACAAAAGATCATATCTTTAAGGACATCAAGCTTGCATCTTTTAACTAGATCTCTTGTAGGGCTAGAAAGGCTACCTTAAATTGGAGTGTTTGGTTCGATAACCCACATACTGCTCTATTTAACTAATCATTGTATATTTGTGCCCTTAGCGTCTTGCTAGGTTGCACCTTTCTTTTAATTTATATAATATATCACTGATGTTCCAAAAAAATATATAGATTTAATATTTTTATTTATTTCTTTTTTTCTTTTTTTTTCCTGTCATTGTGACGCTGCGAAAGCTGATTTTGAAATTTTAATCCAAGAACTAATAAATGATGGTAAAACTCTCATCCCTAAACAAGAAATTAACTATAAAACTCAATTTATTTGATAATTCAACATTGAAAATTAATAAAAACAAACCTTATATTTATGAGGAGAGTTATTTTACATATCAAACTTATCTCACATACCAAGGGACTCATCTCCACCATTCATCTAAAAAGAAATCTATGGCTGAGATTAAAAGCATTTTATTATTTCACCTATTTTTTATAATTTTAATATCTCTTAAACCGTTAATCGTAAAGTGAAAATATTTACACCATCGCGACGAGCATTTAATTATCTTTCTATAGACGGGCACTTTGATATACTTTCGAAAAAAGAAAAAAATTTCGTTTTTTTCACGTTTTTTCGTTATTTTTTTCGTTTTTTTACGTTACTGAAATTTGCATGAAAAAAATCATATATGATAAAACACTAAATTGAATATCACATGTGATATTAGTGTTAAATCATATATGATATGTAATATCATATGTGATATTACACTAATATCACATGTGATATTACATATCATATATGATATTACACTAATATCACATGTGATATTCAAATTAGTGTTTTATCATATATGATTTTTTAATGCAAATTTCAGTAACGTAAAAAAACGAAAAAACATAATAAAAAAAAAAAAAAAAAAAAAAAAACGTGAAAAATACGAGAAAAAAATTTTTTGTCGAAAATATATCAAAGTGCCTATCTATAGAAAGATAATTAAATGCTCGTCGCAATGATATATTTTTTTCGCTTAACGATTAACGATTTGAAAGATATTAATATTTGAAAAAAAAAATGATGTAAGTGGGTTTTTTAAATTGTTGGGATTAATCTCATTCATTAGATCAAATAAAAATGGAGGGTGGAGATTGATCCCTTGGTATGTAAATAATCTTTTGTCCTCAAATGATCTTAAATCTATATTTATAAGTACAAAAGGTTAGGAGGAAAAAACATAATGAAAAAAAAAATCCTAAATACATCCTTTCACTTTCTTTAAAAAACTCAATTTGGCCCGAAATACCCCCAAATGCGGTGTATCAAGTAGGAATGCGACACATTTGGCCTATAGTTTGTTATCCTCTTGCTTCTTGCTCGGATGCGGCGCATCTGAGGCTTTTCCATCCGACTTAGGCTTGTTTCGTTTCTTGTAAAGTACCTTAAGCTCTTGGTCCCGATCCTTGTCCCCATCATTTCTCCTCATTTAAAAAGAATTCGCCTTCGAGTTCTCACTGCCTCCAAATAATAGGCGAATAAACAATGCCTTGCAATCCGTCTCTAAATCTGGTGGTTGTTTACTATTAGGTAAAATAACTATGTTCTTTCCATACCATTTAAAGACATAAAATTTCTTCCTTCCTCTATGGATTTCATTCAGATCTTGTTGTCATGGATTTCCTAACAAAACATGACTAGCTCATAAGTCCAATACATCACAAGACACCACATCACAACATGAATTTCCAATAATAGCAATTGGATTTTTTCAAACCTCCTTCACCCTCACCTCCTAACCTTTTTTTATCCAACATAAGTTATATGAATTAGGATGTTGTTCGTTTAATAGGTTTAAGACCTTCACTAAGTCTTAGGATACTAAATTCTTACAACTTCTTCCACCATCAATCATTAATGAGCACACATTGTCTTCAACCAAACACTTAGTTTCAAAGATCTTCTTTTGTTGTGAAGATGTTCCAATCTTGTAAAACATAAATTACGTTGCACCATCAAATTCACAATCTCGACTTCAACTTGAGCGAACTCGCCAATATGTTATAAATCATCACCAAAATCATTTCTTGCCTGCATGATTTTTCTCAACATAGACATTCAAATTCCTTTAGGACACTCATTTGACCTATGTCCAAAAACACTAGGTGCCATAGGTTTGACATATGGGTTGGGGTCCGGCTTCATGGCAACAACCGTTTTTACCACACCACTATCACTAGCCAAAATTTGAGAAGTCAAACTTGAAGATGTATTATTTCCAAAATTTAATTGATATTGATTAGATTGGTTTACCTGAGAAGAATTCAAATATGAACTCTCTTCTAGTGATCCTGCAAAATACAAAGCTTGTTTGATTATTGACATTTCTATCTTCATAGCTAAATTTAGGGCTTGATCAACGGTCCAAATTGATAAAAAACTTAACTTTTCTTAGATTTATTGATTCAAACCACTAATATACCAAGCATCATTTTGTTTTTCAGACTCCTTCAAGTTACACCTAGCTTGCAACCTCAAGAACTCAATTGCGATTCTTTTCCCATGAACACGACTATGATATTGTTGGTATAAAATTTGTATAATATCCGGGGGGTAAGAACCCACTTTTGATAATTATTTTCATCCTTTGCCATATGTTGATTGGATATTTCCCTTGTCTCATATAATTGTCTTGCTTGTTTTTACACTAAGCTCTAGCTCTTCCATGTTGCCTATAAGCTACGATCTTGACTTGTTCTTCTTCATGAATACCCATGATGTCAAAAACCTTATCAACCTTATACAACCAATCCAACACAGCTTCAAGGTCAAGATTCCCAATAAAATTAGGCATCTCAGCGTTAACAAGGTGCCCTTGTCGATCTCCATAGCCACATCGACCTTCATTCGTTCTATTCATAACCCTAGGAGCATTAAAACATCCTTTTGGTTTTCATGCAAGAACTCGATAACCTCCTTCCTCATCCGAAGATCCGTTAGAATCAACAAGCCCCGAGTTTTGATCGAGATATTGGTTACAATCATGATTATCAAAGAATCCATCGTTGTTAGGATAGAGTCTACGATTAACATGATGGTTACCCTCGTGATTTAAATGATTTCGATCACCTACGATCGCGAATTGTAATTCATGAAGAGCAATGGACATGCTCGTGAGTTTTGATGTGAGATCATTGATTGCATGATCCATGACTTTAATACCCTACGAGTAGTATGGTTTTTTGGATTTTTTTTACACAACTCTCCATCCAGGACATAAACAAACTCTAGATGTCAATTGACGCAGGACGAGAAAGCAAAAATTGAAACCCTAATCCAAGGATCAATAAACGAGGATAAAAAACCAGGGATAAAACCAAACAAGAGAATAACTCTTAAATGCAACTTAATTGATTATTCAATAATGAAAAAAATGAAAACAAGCCCTTTATTTATAAGTATAAAAGGCTTAAGGAAAAAAAATGGTTTGGCCAGAAGCACCCTAAATGCGGCACATTGGGTAGGGATGCGGCACACTTGGTCATGTGTTGGCCTCTTGCTTTTTTCTCAGATTTGGTGCATCAGGGAGTAATGTGATGCGAGGCTTTTCAATCCGGCTCCGGTTTGTTTCATTTCTTGTAAAGTTCCTTAAGCTCTTAATCCCGATCAGTGTCCCTATCACATTGGAAATTAGTGGTCTATAGATGGTGATGAACAACGACGATCACGATTCTCACTTTGGAAGTTAATATATTTTGCCTACTATCGATGGTTAATCAATCTCAAATTGGCAAGTAATCTTACATTCAGTTGAACACTATAGGGAATTAAGCACAAGGTATCTTGGCGCTAAACCTTGCCTCATAATAAAATGTCGCGCGCCATGGCTGCGCCATGACACCTCGACCAGCGTCAAGGGCCGCTCACCTTCACCCTAGCTAGACGTGCATTATAACGAGCAAATAGGGTGTTTTTGTTTAAATTTTATGTTTTTTAAATGATGGACATGTGTTTTTTTTTGTGTAGTTGTTTTTGCAAGTTGCAGCGAAGAAGATGATTATAATGTTTTTATGTTATAGAAACTTTTTACAAGTTTAGTCTCCTTATACTATGTGTTTAATGAAAATGACCCAAACCAATATAACATTTTGATTTAAATTTCATTCTTTATTTTATTTAGATTATACAATGAGTTCAATGAAAATTAGTTATTTATTTTTATTTTTCTGGGGAATGGCATGTGATGACATGTTATGAGGAGGATATTTCTTGTATTTTTTTATACATAGAACTAATTAAATTTAGTCAAGCAAGTAAAGCTTCACCGAACTACTATTTTGAAAGAAAAATATATTTCTTGTATTTCTTTTGTGTACAAAACTATTTCTATAACTAGCTACTTTACGTTTATCGTTGATTTTTATCCGTTTCTTTTACTTTCTGGCCGCGAGTTGCAATTTGAAGACATCAGAGAAACATACTTCTAAAAAAAAACAAATCTTGCGTATATATATATAAGCCATTTGTTATAAAAGAAACCAGAACCGATAGTGGTATAAAAAGAATAAGAAGAAACTGACGCTGTTTAAAGTAGATTTTGAAAAAGCTTTTGATACCGTAAGCTGGAAATATCTCGATCACATGTTACTAAGTTTAGGGTTCGGTAGCAAAAGGCGAAGATAGATTCAGATTTGTTTATATTCTGCTAGATCTTTTGTTCTAGTAAATGGCAGTCCTACTAGCGAATTTTCGATAAAACGTGTATTTCGTCAAGGTGATCCATTAAGTCCTTTCCTTTTCATTATATGGAAGGACTTCATATCGCTATGCAAAATGCGGTTTCTTCGGGTCTTACGTGGGGCTACAATAGGAAACTTGGGTCACAGCTTTCGAATTTATTTTATGCGGATGACGTGATGATTATTTCAGATTGGAACAGTCAAGATATGTGTAATATTGTCCGTGTGTTGCAGGTTTTCTATCTTGCTTCGGGTCTAAAAATCAATGTCTCTAAATCTAATGTGTTCGGGCTTGGGGTGACTTCACAGGAAGTCGATGATATGGCTGCTGATACATGTTGTGGCTCAGGTAATATTCCATTTTCCTATCTCGGTTTACCTCTTGGAGCGAATATGCACTTACTGCCAATTGGCAGCCATTGGTGGATAGATTTCGGTCTAAGTTATCGGCATGGAAAGCTAGCACTTTATCTATTGGGGGTCGTTTAACTTTAATAAAGCCGGTTTTAGGAAGCCTCGGGATATATTAATTATATGTCCATCTTTAAATGCCCGAATTATGTCATTAATTCGCTTGAAGCTATGCGAGCTTCTTTTTTCTGGGGGGAAGTGGAGAGAAAGGGAAGATGGCCTGGGTTAAATGGGAGAACGGTTTAGCCTCTTTTGATAAAGGTGGGTTGGGAATAGGGAGTTTAAAAGCATTTAATCTATCTCTTCTTCAAAAATGGATATGGAGATTCGTCAATAACTCAAATTCTTTATGGGCTCGTGTGATAAAAGCTATTTATGGGGTGGAAGCGGGTTTTGATTTAAAAGGGTGTAATTGCAATGGTGTCTGGTCTTCTATTATTAAGTCATATGCTATGCTTCATGATCGAAATATCCTTTCAATTCATACATTATGTCATAAGGTGTTCTTCTATTTGTTTTTGGAAGGACAATTAGGACGGTAATGGTCCTTTGATGTTAAGGTTTAATCATTTGTATCATTTAGATGTAAATGGGGATTGCTTGCTTGTGGATCGTAGAGTTCACGATTCATGGAATTGGAATTGGAAGAGACTTATCATAGGTTCGCGTAATGAAGCTGCTTTAGCTTTGTTAGTTTCAGAATTAGGTCAGGTTCGTATTTCGGAGAGGCCTGATTCATTGAGATGGAGTTTGGTGGATGATGGTTCTTTTACGGTTCAAGCGACTAGAAATCACATTGATGCTTGTATGTTGCCTTCTATTGCTCCTTGCACAACATGTTCGAAAGTTCTACCACGAAAAGTAAATGTGTTTGTTTGGCGTTTTATCTTGGATAAGCTTCCTACTCGGTTAAACTTATCGTTGAGGGGCATCGAGATCCCTTCCATTGGATGTCCAATATGAAACATTGGTATGGAGTATGTTGATCATGTTTTCTTTGATTGTGAGGTGGCCTCTAACATTTGGCGTTTGGTTCGTGTGTGTACTGATATTGACATGCCATCGTTTTCTTCGTGGTTTGAATGGTCCCAATGGTTTGAAGAGTGGAGAGCTTCATAAAGTGCTAAAGATCGAGTTTATGTCATTGTTGCGGCTTTTGTTTTGTGTTTATGGCGGTATCGTGATAGCGTTATTTTTTCTTCTAATTCATTGAGAAAAAGTGATCTTTTTTATTCTATTCGTTTGTTTTCTTTTTCGTGGCTTAAATATAGAGGTAGTAAAGTTAATTGTTGGAACTCTTGGCTTATGAAGCCGTTGTAATTTCTCTTCTAGCTGCTTGCTAGAGGGTTTGGTTTTATTGATTTCATTGTTCAAAAAAAGAAAAAAAAAAAAAAAAAAAAAAAAAAAAAAAACTAGACATTTAGTGGACAAACGTATTAGTCGTTGAGCCTTAATTAATTATTTTACCCGTAGTTTGGATGCAGACAAATAATATAGCTTACATATAGCTACATAATTATGGAACCAAATAATTAAATCGATGTCATGAAATTTTTGGACTCGACTGGTTTTTTAAAGTATGGTTTACATACATATATCTCGATCATTTATAATCACTAGATTTTACAACGTGCACAGCGAGGAACACACGGTCGGACTGATGATAAATACAAAATACGTACAAAATATTTCATTACAAATAATTAAAAAAAAAAAAAAAAAGTACAAATTAAGTATGGTGGAAATTTAGTATCCTATGGAAATGTAAGGTGATGAAGAAGCCGACGAAGGAGAAGCTGGCCATAGTTGTGCATTTTTGACCTTTGAAATGCTTGATAGAACACTCGATGGAGTTACATCTCCAACCACTGTCACCTTCTTTGACTCCAAGTCTATGTGAAATGACTTTACTCCTGCATATGTATTCATTAATTAGTCAATACAAGATTTTACCAAATTGTGGAAGTGAAGGAACGAGATGTTCATCCGAAAATAATTGTTAATCTAAATTTACTGAAAAAATGTTTGGTGATATTTACGTTTTCTCAACAACTATATTTATGTTTTCTAGTTAAAATAGAGCAAGTTATCATTTTCTTGAACTTAAAAGACCATATATTAAATGAGTGAGAACTTATTAATATATCTGAAAGTAGCTAGCTTTGTTTACGATACGCTTTTACGTCACTATGAAAATTGAACCGAGACAGCAAAGGATATATACTGTTATTTAGTGAAGCGGGTAGTGACATATAAAAAACGTCACTATAAGAGTTTAGATAAAAGATTATAACTTTGGGTTTTATTGACATATCTTACGAAAATTTTGTAAGAAAACAGAAACTGTTTTCTTTTTTGTATACTTGCTATATATCGTTTCTTTTTTGTGTGAAACTGTTTGGATCATAACAACTTTCTTGTAGTTTCACAATCTATGTGTGAAACTAACAAATTCCAAGTAATTTCTACATTCAATTTGTACTTTTATAGGAGTAAGCAGTAAGCTGCATGCGAGGGTGGATGTAAAATTGTATAAAAAATCCTAAATCTGTAATACTAAATCTTTTTTACTTTCAATAAGATGACCTGATAAGTGTTTTTCATTTTTTATTTTTATCTTTCGTTTTTAAACTTTAATAATTACACGGTCCATTCTTGTGGTGGTTGATTTTTAACGGACCAGTCCGGTCTAATTTTGTATGTGTAAAAAAACCCAATTTTGGTGAAGCTTGATGGATATTTCCCATTTTTTATGTGTGATTTCACTTCTTAGTTATCAGTGCTCCTATGTATATCACCCCTAAAGATTATTCATATGCTGCAAAAATAAACATACCTTCCATTTTTGATAAATGTTTTCTTACTTTCCCTTCACATCCCTTGCAATGAATCGACACCCTCAGTTCCACAACCTGTAACAATCATTTCAAGTTAAGTTTTATTCTCCTTAATTAAGTACCACTGTATCATCCAAGAAAATAACATTTTTATATTATATATTATATATTATATACGTTTAATTGATTTTTGATATTATTAAGGGTTAATATATCGGGAGGCCTCCCAACTTTTAAGTTTTTCACATATAGGCCACCCATTTTTTAAAAGTAACTTATATGCCACCAAATTATGTGTTTATTTTCGTTTACACCAATTTCGGTCAAATTTAATCAGGATAAGTTAGAGGTTGGCTGTTTGTTTATGTTTTATGGTTTTCGGGAATAAATTTGGCCGGAATTGATGTAAACGAAAACAAACATATAATTAGGCGGCCTATAAGTTCATTTACATAAATGAGTGACCTATATGTTAAAAACTGAAAACTTAGGTGACCTCCATATACATTATCCATATTATTAAACATAAGATTCGAACAAACGAATATTGGAGTTTGAGGAAGTACGGACAATATTATTCTGTCACCCATTTGTTTATTTTACAGAGTTCAATAAGTTACATATAATTTTATTAAAAAAATTAATAGAATCAGGAATTAAAAGAGCTTGTTTGAATATAATTGTCAGTTTAAAAGCAATTTGATATTTCATTTGAATCTTTTATATTTGATAAAAAGCCAATAATTTATTTAAAGCAAAAAGTGAATTCAGAATACAATACTATTTTATACGAGTAACATAGTTAGATAAACAACTAACTAGTGGTTAGTTAAGATAATACAAAGCTTTTAGCGTTTTACCGTCATGTTTTAGTAACAAACTAGCTTATTGCTCTCACTAATGTGAAAATATAGTTAATAACGGTAAGCTATTAGTTTGGTTGTTAGGGTGGTGGCAACGGCTTCGGGCTGAGGAGCGGGTTGGCCTAGCCCGCGCGGCTACACCGCCGCCACCATCGAGGGATCGAGCGGGCTCACCTTGCAGCGGGAAAGTTCACCGAGACGGGCTAAGCAAAAAACAACCGTTTTTTATAAGAATAATAAATAATAGATGGTGAAGGATGGTGAGGGCTAGGGATACATGGTTGCCACTAAAAATCTATGGTGAAGGATGGTGAAGGATGGAGATGAGTTGGAAGAATGTTATTGGTGGATAGTGAGGGATGGTGAAGGATGGTGAGGGAGGGTTGCCACAACCCTTAAAGTAAAGTTATACAGTATACTGTAAAACGTAATCCTAAAACTATATTACCTGATTAGCTTTTATAAAAAAAACAGATATTACTCACTTTCTTTCAACTTGGGGTTTTCGCTTGTTATAAGTGAAAAACTCAAGTTTAATAAGCTGATAAACTAAATTAGAATTTATCCGCTTTTTCAAATTTAAATAAACCCGCAAACTAAGTTAATCCAAGCACAGTTAAGCAGTGTTAGACTATGTAGTGACTGATTAACACACCTGTTCACCAGGCCGAGACCTCGAAGATTTCAAACGAGGAGACTCAACCGTAGTGCCCAGTCGTATTGACGACGACCTAGACTTGACCAAAGCTGGAGACTCACTACCCATCGACCTTCTCGACGACGAAAAAGACTTTTTAATCCTAGGTGAATCATCATAACTATAATCTGGCCATATAGGGTCACTAACAACCAATGCACCCTTGTTACAAACACCATCTACATCCCTCACATCCGCAACAAAAACAGGGTTATTTAAAAGATACTTAGACGAGTTTTTTAACTCCGCACTACTTTTCCTTCTTGCAATTAAATCATCACCACTTTTTTCGATACTTGCAGCCGAGGTACTTTTTCGGGCTTTTTGTAGGTAAGCAGAGTAGGGTTTAGGATCAATATGTTGTTGTGATGTGCATGGGATTGCTGGCACTTTAAATTTAGGTTTGTCACCAAAATCAAATTGATAATGGTTGTTATAATAGTTATATTGTTTAGTGTTTATGGGTCTAGGGGTTCCACCACTGCCACGTCGAACCATGGCGTGGTGGTTCATGGTGGTGCATATGGCTGTGGAGGCTGGTGATGCACAAAAAAGCTCTGCTGTTTTGATTTTCATTTTTGTTTAATGTGTGAGACTTACTAGAGGGTGTTGGTTGATGGTGTTATATATAAAGTGATGGATGAATTTTGGAAAATGATATGTAACAAAAGAATGAGATAAAGGGTTATATAAATAGTAATGATAAAAGGACACCTCAGTACTAGACATGATGATATATTTCCATGGTCCAAAAAACAAAGCCAAAAGGCAAGGAAATGAAAGGCAATCATATCTATTATTAGACTTGAGTTGTTATTTTTAGGGCTCTTTATCCATTTGGATAAACCGATTCATATCGAGTCGGTATTTGATAACAAGTGCAAAATCGGTGTTTAGATCGATAGCAAATAGAAATTTATTGCCCTCGTGTTGCAGCGTAAATAAATCAATATAATGAGCAAATTAAATATTTGTATAGATTCAAGTGATACCAGTGTTATATCAGCATAAGTTATGATATATATAAGATATCAAGACAACTCTATAATGTAGTAATCACATATCTTTCAATTATTGACTAAAACACTTCAACCTTAGAAAATAAAACATTACAACACATTCAAACATAAGGTATAATCTTAGTTTGGTCTGAGCCATGTTTGTTATGCCTTGACCAATTATGATCTAGATGTGAATTACAGTTTTTGAATTGTGTTTAGAAGGTGCAGTGGAAATGTGCAGAATGTATTCAATAGGACAGAACAAATATTGGAGGGAAATTTAGAAATAACTAACTTTTGTATAAATTGATTGATATAACTGTTTTACAGAAATGACATACATATACATTTTCAAGAGGTGCCTTTGTGTTGGTTCATGAGAATCAACAGACACAATGGTTGGAATCAGGGTCGTCTCGTGGATTTCAGTGGCCCTGTGCCATTACTACAAAGAGGTCCTCAAATACACACATAATACATATGTATAAGTAGTGCATGAATTAATTAAGCTCGGGTCTTATATTGTGTTCATATATATAATAGAAGTGCATGAAATTTGGTGGCCCTCGTCAAACAGTGGCCCTGTGCAATCGCACCTCTTGCACTCCCCTAAAGTCGGCCCTGGTTGGAATGTAACTGTCAACAATATTAACTGTCATTCTAATATGGGTCGTTTGGGACATAGGGCCCAACCCATATGTAAATAGCAGACATAGAATATACATAGGAATTGCAAATGTCTTAATGAAACTATACTATAAAGCTCTGTTGTAAAAATCGGCCTAGGTGGCCGATTAATCCCCGCATAATCGCTGATCGCTCAGCAAGCGCCTTGATTTATCATAATCGGCCTATTTAATCGGTTTGGTCAAATATCGTTTAAAAATTGATCAACAAGCCAATTAATCAGAAAAAATCAAACAAAATCGGTCTAATCGGACAAAATCGCTTAAAAATCGGTCGACAAAATCACTTAAATATCATACAAAACCGCTTAAAATTGCTCAACAAACTGATTAATCGAACAAATCGGTCAAAGCTCGCTTAAAAATGGTCAATAAACCGAGTAATATCTATGTTTGACTTTGAACTTTGAATAATTATGTATAATGTTTATATTTGAACACTTGAAATATCTGAACTTTGATGCATTATGCTTATTTCATACTTATAATATAATACAATATCTAAAATTACAATTTTGTGCATAAAAATTCTAATCCGATTAATCCTCGATTAATCCCCGCCTAACCGATTAATCGCTAGGCCCTACCCGACCGCCTCACTAGCGCCTAGCGATTTTTACAACCTTGCTATAAAGTCAGTAAATATATTAACTATGCGATGATCAGTGATGATGGACGATTGATCTTAACAAGGGTTCCAACAGTCACCTCCCTAAGATCAATATCCATCAGACTTTGCTTCTTCTGTCTTCATATTTCTTTTCAGTTTATGATGACAAAGTCATCATTTGAAGTGCTCTTTTATTCCTTGATTCTTTGATGATTTGGTATGCTGCTTTGACCACATTGATGGTGATTGTAGGCTTTGCCTTCTTGAGACTCATCTTCTAGTTTTATGCCAAAGTGTTCAAGCTTGGAGTTGTTCTTCAATCCTATAGGTGCATGCAGTTGATCTTTCTGATCTTGACTGTTTAGGCAGTAGGAGTCTTTGCCTTTATCCACATTGATTATGACTTTGGTTGGGATAGAAGTTTGTCCCAACTTATGCACTCTAGCAGTGTTATGGTAACTTTTGAGAACATCAATGTACTTGTTGTAGCATAAGTTGAGGTATTCACCATCATGATAGGATAGGCCTAGGATCTCTACTGCTTGTCCAAAATTCTTGGAGAAGTGTACTTGAAGATATCCACCCAAACACTCAATAGCCTTGTAGAGGTCCATCAAGTGCACTGTTTTGCCTTTTATTTTGGGTGGTATAGGGCCAGGCAAGGGACCATTTAAGTAGACTTCATAAAACCAGTGTAGGACAGATACAAACCTTTTTTTGAAAAATTCCCATTTTTGTCCAACCAATTTATCTTGACTGATGAGATTCATAAAATTAATGAAATCATTGAAGGTAGTGACTTTGGTAGAATAGACCACTCCTTTGATTTCAATCTCATCAGATTCTTTTGACAATGGGTTTACTGACGCATTTAAGGCTTCAAAGTGTTTGTCTAAGAAATCATTATGCTTGATTCTATGGCAATCTTCATTGAAAAAAAAATGAGTTTTGGGATCTTTGAATATGTATTGTAAGGTGCATGTATTGTTCTCATAGAGAACTTCTACCCCTTGTTATTCAAGGAGGTCAACAGACAGGATGTTAAGTGATACCTCAGGGGTGTAGAGGACCCCTGGGATTAAGTATTTCCCATTCCCATTTTTAACAATTACTTCCCCAATACCATATATATGTAAAGAGTAGTTTATTTTCTTCCTCAATTTTTTCAACTGAGAATTTCTCTTTAAGTTTGCAGAATAGGTTTACTCTAAAACAAACATGCATATTTATATGGTTGCTTATGTACCATATATTGTCCTAGTTATCTTGATCAGTACCTTTTAAAATGCATTTTGTCTCAAAGTGGATCAATTCTGGAAACCTAATACTTACAGCGGGGCTTTGAAATTTATGATGTGTAGAAGAGGTTTCTGCATAATTACTTGGAACATTTTGGTGTCCCGCTTCTTCCTCCATCTTCCTTGTAGGGCAGTTTTTAATGATGTGCCCTTCTTTTTTGCACTTAAAACATTTGAATTTCCTGAATTTGTTATGTGAGACAGTATGGTGAGGGTGTGGGAGAGACTGATTGAAGTCCTTGATTTCCTCAAGTTTTTTCTTAAGCATATTCTTGCAGTCTTGGGTAATTTGCTTTATGAAAATTCCCAATCTCTCCTCCCTTTCCCTTTTCTGTTGTCTCAACAGAACAGAATCTTGAAATCTTCTCATTGGCTTCCTCAAACCTGTGCTCTGATGCCACTTCTTAATTTGGTCTAAGCCATGTTTGTTATGCCTTGACCAATTGTGATCTGGATGTGAATTAGAGTAAGCCACAGTTTCTGAATTATGTTTAAAAGTTGTAGTGGAAATGTGCAGAATGTACGCAATAGGACATAACATATATTGGAGGGAAATTTAGAAATAACTGTTAGGATTTAGTAAATCCAGTTATTAAAGAGTCGGTCACCTCAAGTATATGTAATCATTAGAAAGCTCGTAGTCGTAGATTATTACAAGTTAAATAGTATTTAGTTAAGTAACACCGTGGAGGACGGACGGGTCTTTACCCACTGTATGCCTGATCCACAGCCCGTAGGTGGCGATTTATGTAAGTACTGTAAATACTCTCTACCTTCCAAGGTAGAGAGTTGGAGCTCATAATAAGATTTTTCTTTCTCTCACTAAATTTCCCAAACCTCTAACTTTCTCTCTCTAAAATAATCTTATACGCCTACTTGTGTTTGTGTTATGATGTGTATGTGAAATCCAATATGTTACAAATGGTATCAAGAGCCATGGTTTGATCATCTCTTACATATCCTTGGATTTCTAGTGGTTTTTAGATGGTTTTTAAGTTTGAAATAGTTTAGTGGTTTTTGCATCATTTGGTTCATTTCTAGTGTTAAAGTTTGAATTTTGGGTGTACTTTGGTGTTTAGAATCATTGTATGTGCTTGGGTATTGATTTGATAAGCTTAAATCACTGTGGTTGAGCTTGTTTTGGATTGAAAAGTGTGTTTTTGAAGTTTTTCTTGGTAGCGACTTGGTTCTCGTAGTGAATTTCATCTTAGCGACTTGCTTCAGTAAAAGGTAGCGAGTTGTAGTGCTTTTAGGTAGCGACTTGGTGCTAGCGACTTGGTGCTAGCGACTTGCCTTTTGAGACAATCCGACAAACAGTACACTTAGTGGATTCTCCACTACGGGAAGCGACTTGGTGAAGGTAGCGACTTGCTTTCAATTTTGTTAGCGACTTGTACTTAAGTTTCTTAGCGAGTTGCTATTTAGCGACTTGACGACTTAGCGACTTGGTGCTTAGCGATTTGTTGTCATAATTCTCAGCGACTTGGTGTTAGCGACTTGGATCTTAGCGAGTTGTTCTTTAGCAACTTGACTGTGTCTTAGCGACTTGGCATTATAGCGACTTGATATTTAGCAACTTGGTGCTTAGCGACTTGGTTCAAGGTTTCTTAGCGACTTGGTTGATTTTTTGGTTTTAATACGGTTTTCTCTTGATTTAGTAAAATCCCGTGAAAGAATCTATTTCCCGGTTTAATCATTGAGTTTTAAAATCCCGTGTAATCTGTTAACATGTCTACCAACGTACCTACAATCATCTCCACTGTTGCTGAGGATGTTCAAGCAGCTGGTTCAGATACTCGTCCACCTATGCTTGACAGAACTGACTATGACTCTTGGGCACAACGAATCAGATTGTACTGTCTTGGAAAGGAAAACGGAGTCAACATTCTCAAGTCTATTGATGAAGGACCTTATCAGATTGAGACTACAAGAGACTTAATTGATACAGCTGCAGATGGAACAATGATCTATGAAATAGATAGACCAAAGACGTATGATGAGCTCAATTATAAGGAGAAAAAGAGGTTCGATGCTGATATCAGGCCCTCAAACATCATACTACAGGGTCTTCCAAAAGACATCTACAAGCTGATCAATCACAACACTGAAGCCAAGGCAGTTTGGGATAATGTCAAGATGCTTCTCTCAGGTTCTGAATTAACTATTGAAGACAGAGAATCACAACTGTATGATGAATTTGAACACTTCAAGATGAAACCTGATGAGAGTGTCTATGAGTACTACGTGAGATTCCATAAGCTTGTGAATGACATGAGGAACATCAAAATGACCATGCCAAACATTCAGCTGAACTCAAAATTTGTGAACAACATGAATCCTGAATGGCACAAGTTTGTCACCTCTGTGAAGCTAACCAAAGGATTGAAGAATACAAACTATGAGCAACTCTATGCATTCCTTCTTCAGAATGAGAGACATGCTATGTTTGAAAAAAGGATTCTTGATCAGTTCAAAACCAACCAGGGAGAGACAAGCTCATCAAATGATTCAACTACTTTTTATACAAATGTTGGAATTACCACCAAAGCTTCTCAAGTTATACCCATGGGTAATGGTAATCACAAACTCATTCCCGATCCAATGTTCAAACAAGCTGATGCTGATGCACGCGTGGGACACTTCATTAATCAACTGGCTCTCATGATTAGTCAAAACATGAACTCTCTCCCACACACCAACAACAACCTCAGAACAGCATCCAATCCACACAATCAAGCCGCTGTCAGAGATGGGAAGGTTATGGTGTAGCCAGTTCAAGAAAGGCAGTACGAACAAGGAAGAGGTGGAGTTGGTAGAGGATATGTGGCAAATCAGAATCGTGGAAGGAATCCAAATCAAGGACAAGCAAAGCCAGTCAAATGCTACAACTGTGGTGGTGAGGGACACATTGCTAGGAACTGCACATCCCCAAAATGTCCACAGAATGCAGAATACTTCAGAGACAAGATGTTGCTCGTGCAAGCTCAGGATAATGGTGCAGCTTTGGATGAAGAGGAGTTGTGGTTTCTTGTTGAGGGCAATGCCAAGACATATGATGCAGATGTGGATGAGCAGCCAATTCAGGAGATAGGTCACAATCATCAGAATGCCTTTCAAGTCGTTGACTGTGGTGCATACGACTCTGACGTCGATGATGAACCTACTGCACAAACAATTTTCATGGCTAGCATTTCTCCAATGGTCTCTCCTAAGGTCTCATCATCACAGCAAGCTAGTCTATCCAAAGAATCAAACATCTCAGAGGTATTAAAACTATACGATGATGTTGATGAGCAAAAGATACATGACAAAGTACAATCAACTGAAACTTTTGAGTCATATATTGAAAATATGGGTAATATCAATGTTGTCCCATATGATCAATATGTGAAACAAAGTGAAAGTGAGACTGTACCAAGTGATGCATCTTCTGCAGTCAATGATGACTATATTTTTTATGAATACAATGCATGTGCTCATGATGATTCTGTTGTTTCTGAACTGAATGCCTATAAAGAACAAGTTGCTATTTATGAACAGCATGCTAAGTTTGAGTTAACCACCCGTGAGCAGGAAATGGATGACCAAATGCGTACAACTATTAGAAAAAGTAAGTTTAGAGAAGAAGTATTAAAACAAGAGTTAAACTCCTTACAAGAAAAGCTCTCTAAAACTGCTAAGCAAAAACAAGAACTTCAAGAAAATGTTAAAATGCTTAAGCAAGAATTCAGTGCTAAGGAATCAAAACTTTTGAATGATTTTTCTAATCTAAAAACCTTGAAAAACAAGCATGAAAATAAGTTGTACGTACAAGGGAATACCATTCAGACTGCTCACATGATCACTAAGCATAGAGTTCTCAGCGATAAGCATAGTATCCCCATTATAAAGGAATCCAACCCTGAGCATGGTAAGATAGCAAAAGCTGCTCAAAATGTTATCTATGATGGCAATGAAATCCTTAAACCTAGGCAGAAACCTAGTTGCGCTAAGTGCACTGAGGAAGATAAGAAATCAGATGAGGTCACTAGGGAGAAAATGGATAAGAAACTCAACAATCCTACATGTAAAGAGAAAAACATAGTTATCAGACCCCATGACTACAAAAAGGAAAATTGGATTTCCTTGAACATGTTTAAGCCTCAAACGTTGTTAACACCCGAACAAGTGTTCTAGAAAAAGGATTTAGATAAGCAAAAGGCAGAGAATCTTGTTGTAACAAACCCCCCCCCCCTTAGGAAAATGCCTTCAGCAACTGTGTATCCTCCAAATACACCAATGCATTTAGTTCCTAGAACTATTGCCACTAAAAGCAAGACCTTAATCAGTCAATATGTTATCTTTCAATTATTTGTTGATTTTGAGAAAACTTGTAAGAAAAGGATCACACCCACTGGGATAACTGAAGGGGAAAGGGGTTTTGAGCAAACTAAATAATGCTATTTAACTGAGATCATGCCTTTCTTTAAACAATTAAAAGGTAAATTTGAGAGTCTTAAAAAGGGGATGGACTTAGATATTAAAGAAATGGAAAAGGAATTTGATGCGATGATTGTTGAGGTTAGTGACTATGAGCGAGAATTAAAATATAATGAGATTGAGAGGAAGAACTTGCATACCTTGAATGAGAATCTTATTTCTGAATGTATTGCTCAAGATGTGTTTTACACTGCTACAAATTGTTCCATTAATGCTTCTCAATTTCATGAATTATCTGTTGCTCTAAAAGTCTCCCATGATCGTGTCATTGAGCTTGAAAAAACTAACTCTATACTGCATGATAAAGTTGAACAGGATGATCATGATAACCTGGTAAAACAGTTTTCTAAATTAGAAGTTGAGCATCTTGCTTTGCAATTAAAATATCAACATCTGAAAGAAAATGTTAAAACCTCAAATATCAAGACATCATTGGATGTTCCTGAATTTGATACAGTTTTTGAAATTAGCAAACGTGATGAACAGATTCGAGCTCATTATAACACGATCAGAAAGTTGAAAGCCCAAATTTCTCAATTAAAGGGTGAAAAGAACAATGTGACTGGCACCAAAATGCCTCCTCCTTTAGATTCTCATTATTCTCAAGCTTTTCATCTTCAAAAATTAGTAAATGCTTTACAAAAGGAAAACGAGAGCTTTCTAGAAGAAAATGAAAAGGTTAAACGTCACTTTAAAGAGTTATATGATTCAATGAAATTCACTCGTGACAAAAACAACGAAAAAATAACCTCTTTACAAAAAGAAATTGAGAATATGAGGAGTCATGAAAAAAGGAAACTGCCACTTGTTTTTAATGAGAATGTTGCATCAAAGTCATCCTCAGACTGCAAATATACTGTGACTGTTAAATACATTCCTCCTCATCTTAGGAATAATGAACCTGTGTTTCACAACTATTGCGCTCACCTTAAGGATAGTCTAGAATTTCTCCGTGAGATCGTGGAAGAGGATTTCTTAAATAAGCCTCTTGATAGAGAAATTAGGTTTGCTTGCATTCAGGCCAAACGATCTCAAGAGCTGCTAGAATGTTTAAGAGCAACATGTCCTAAATCCTTAGGTGCGAAAGGTAAAGCTGTGATGCCTTGTTCTATGCCTAGTGCCAAGCATACAAACCATTCCATGCCCAGCTTTAAGAAAGTGAACACTAATGTACCTTCTAGTAGTTCAGATCCTTGCACATCTAGTTCAGGAATGCAAAAAGTAGATCAACCAACTAATGTTCCTATAATTCCCTCTACAGGAGTAATCAGTGACATTAAAGCAAGCGGGTCAAAGCCTCCAGGCAATACCAAGCAAGATAGGACCTCGCAAGCTAAGAATGTGCATTGGAAGAGAGTAGAAGACCAACCTAGGAACTTTAAGTTTGAGTTGAATAAAACGAATTGTGTTGGTTCTAGTATTAGCCATAGGCGTACTGTAATTAATTCGAATTCTGATACTATCTGCAAACCATGTAATGATGTCTGCTTGAATTCTGTTGCTAATCATGAATGTGGTGTGAATGTTTTGTCTAATGCTCAAATGCCCAGTTAAAATTGTTAATGCTAAAAATCATGCTAAGAAGGCTAAAAGGCAAAGACGAAAGAAAGTTAGAAAACAGTGGAAACCCACAGGAAGAACATTTAGAAAGATAGGTTATCAATGGATACCTTTTGGCCATAAGGATAAACAATTCTGCCCTCAATCTGCTAAGACAATGCCCACTAGAAAATGGATGCCTACTGGTAGAACTATTCCTTTAAGAAGTGAACATACTTTGAATAGGTCAAATACGGACACCAGCACTGCATCTATTCCTAATGATTCCATTGCTTCTATTTCTGATATGGGTGTTTCTATTTCTGATGTGGGTGTTCCAATCACTTTTACTAACCAAATGGAACCCATTCTTGCATGGAGATCCCAATTATCCAGTTATCCATTCTTGTCTGTGTTCAACTGCAGATCGTTCAAATCGTTCTGTGGTACCTGGACTCAGGCTGTTCCAAGCATATGACTAGAGACCGGTCACGGCTCATGAACTTCGTGAGCAAATTCATCGGAACTGTGAGATTCGGAAACGGTCATTTCGGTGCAATTATGGGTTATGGAGATTATGTGGTTGGTAAAAGTGTAATTTCCAGGGTATATTATGTGGAAGGTCTTGGTCATAACTTGTTCTCTGTTGGTCAATTCTGTGATTCCGATCTAGAAGTGGCTTTTAGAAAGCATACTTGTTTCGTTAGAGAACTTGATGGTGTAGAATTATTAAGAGGTACTCGTGGTTATAATCTTTACACCATTTCTATCGAAGACATGGTGAAGTCTTCTCCAATCTGCTTGCTGTCAAAGGCTTCAAAAACAAAGTCATGGTTATGGCATCGTCGTCTCAATCACTTGAACTTCGGTACCATTAATAACCTTTCCAGAAAGGATCTTGTCAGAGGCTTTAGATTGAAATATGAAAAAGATCATCTTTGTTCAGCTTGCCAGTTGGGAAAAAGCACGAAATATGCCCACAAACCAAAACCCACAAACTCATTAATGGAAGTTCTTCATACCCTTCATATGGATCTGTGCTGACCAATGAGAGTGCAAACGATAAGTGGGAAGAAATACATTCTAGTTGTTGTTGATGACTACTCTCGATTTACTTGGGTAAAGTTTTTGAGGACAAAGGATGAAACTCCAGATGTCATCATCAAACTTATCAAACAACTTCAGGTTCGACTCAACAATACTGTTAGAATTGTTCGAACAGACAATGGCACAGAGTTTGTTAACAAAGATTTAATTCAGTTCTATGAAAGTGTTGGAATCAGTCATCAAAGAAGTGTTCCACGAACTCCTCAACAGAACGGTGTAGTTGAAAGACGAAATCGAACTCTTGTGGAAGCTGCAAGAACAATGCTAATTTATTCAAAGGTTCCGATGTTTCTATGGGCTGAAGCCATTGCCACTGCTTGCTACACCCAAAATCGTTCCCTTATTCACACATCTCATGGAAAAACTCCATATGAACTTGTCCATAAACGAAAACCTGATCTTTCCTACCTTCGTGTGTTTGGTGCTTTGTGCTATCCAACAAATGACGGTCAAGATTTAGGAAAATTAAGAGCTAAAGCGGACATTGGAGTTTTTGTTGGTTATGCATCAAACAAGAAGGGTTACCGAATCTACAACAAGAGAACCCAAAATATCATGGAAACAACTCACGTTACGTTCGATGAGCTGACCGGTCAAATGGCTCCAGGACAATCCAGTTCTGGACCCGCATTTCAACCTTTATCAAGTAGTCCTATCAGTTCTACTCTTGCATCTAATCCCTTACCAGCAACTCCATATGTACCTCCATCAGAAGATGATTTAAAGAAATTGTTTGATCCAATGTTTGATGAACACTATGAGCAGAATGCTGATGAAATGTGATCGGTGCCAAACCGTCAAGTTTTATCTCACACAAGCTGGCCACTTGTGAATGGCTAACCGTAAGAAACTTAAAACAGTTCAGACACCAATGCAATGAAGATCAGGAGAGTATAGTGTTTCCCCAGGTCGTTAAGTCCCAACGAGCTGTGCGAGAATAATCAAACGTGTAGTGATCGAGAGAATTTGAACGGAAAAAGATATATGATTTGTGAATAATTATACCTAGAGAGAAAGTTTATAAATTACAGGGGCTTAAATGCAAATTAAAGGAAATTAAAAAGATAAACTATATTAAATAAACGCTATCACTATTTTTAAAATTATGTTTTTGATTTTTCTTTTATAAAACTTTATTAAAAACTACGTGACGTACAAAAGAAAATGTGAAACTTAAACAATATTAATCCTAAAAATATGAAAATGACATTTTTACAAACCTAATGATAAAAGAAAATTTTTAGAAAAAGAAAATTATTTTTATAACTATTTATTTAATTATTATTAATTAAAAACTATTTTTACTTATTTAATAATACCCTAAAATACAAGAAAATATGAAATAAAGCTAGAAAAATGAAATTATGACTTAGAAAAATCTAAAATATCTAAAGAGAATTTTCAAAACTAATTTTTTATTTTTCTGATTATTTTTCTATTTTCTATGAATTAAAAACTATTTAAAACTAATTAAATTGCTAAAAATTACAAATTAAACTAAGAAAAATCTGGAAAAATATTTTTTTGACTTTTTATATTTATCTTAACCTAGGAAAAATGAAAACTTATTTTTTTGAAGCTTTTCTGATTTAATTGTATTAAAAGCTAATTAAAAATACTAAAAACTGAAATTAAATGCAGAAAAATAGCAAATGAACAGTGAAAAATATGAAAAATTCAAGAAAAGTCTAAATTAATATTATGAATCTAAGAAAAATGTAAAAACAGTGGCTTATGTGAAGGAAATTGAAACTGCAATGCAAGTGCTTATAAATAAGCACTTGAAATAAGCCAAAAGGTACCAAATGGGCACCAAACTGAAACAGAAGCTACAATAAGCTATAACTACCCAAATGCAACTTATTACAACTGCTCTTAACCTCTATTGTGCTTTAATGAACAAATTTGATGTTTTGAGTATAAGTGCTAAAAACAGATTTTGGACTACTACTTTGTAGCTTAAGAATAAGCTACCCAATAATCTAAAATCAAAACCAAAAGTAGGGACCTAAAGTAGACCTGGCTAGGAACCTATAAACCAAAAACCAGACCTAGAGAAGCTCTAATAAGCTCTTGACAAGCTCTGCAAGAACTGCACAACACCTGTGCAGTCTCAGTTCCCTGTGCACAGGGCACTTTTGACCTTTTTGACAAGCTCATTTGGAGCTTTTAGAAAATTACTAAAAATCTATAAAAATCATAATAAGAAACTAGACCAACTTAAGTTTTTAAACCCAAAGTTTTGCTGAATTTGACCCAGAAATGAAGCAATGAAAAATCACCCTAGTTTGGTGAAAACTGAGTTTTCCAACATTTTTGACTTTTGACACAGTTATGAGATAGTTGACTTATTTGAGATTTGATTCAAATTTATTGACTGGTTTTGATGTTAAATGGTGAAGTAAGACTAATGCAAGCAATATCTATGATATCTAAACACAATTCATGTTTTTGCTCTATCAAAATCTCAACAGACATGAACTTAAGATAGATTCAATGTGATTTTGACTTTGAGAGTGGACAAATGATATTTGATGACTGAAATGGTTCAAGTGAACCTAACTTAGACTACATAGACAGGTATTAAACAATAACCAAAGCTTAAGCTTAAACAAGCAACTGATCCAAACACCATTATATTAACTGTTTTGTAAATTAAACTAAACTAACCACTGATTTGGCTTAAGCTATCATTGAAGCTGAATCAAGGTGAGCTAATGACATCTTACTGAACAGATAAAAGCTAGTCTAAACATAGATTCAAACTCAACAGATTTTGCAACAAAATGAGAAATGGAAATAAGATCAAACTCACAACTTGTCCAGCCTATTTTGCAGCTTAAGCTTGGACCCAAACTCTACTATTCTATATCAAACCAACCCAATCCAAGCTCTGCATCCACCAATATCCAATTCCATCACTGTTTGAACCAAATTCTCTGCACAGTTGACTTTTGTTGACCTCATTGAGAAATTTCTTAAATCTATTTTATAAGCTTACTAAAAGCTATATAAAGCTTAAATAAACTTGTCTGAACTTAAAAATAAGCTATTGGAAGCTTCAATTCAAGAACTTGAAACTAAAATTTGCAACAGTAAACTAAAAACTTGAAATATAAATGAAACCTTGAATTAAGACTTGAAATGAATTAAAATGACTAAGTGGCTTAGTTTGAATACAATAAAACTTAAGATTACATTTTAAAACACTAATTAAGCTAATTTAATGAGAAACGACATACATTTTTAATAATGAAAACTAACTACTGCCCTTCTCTGCTTCTCTTTCTTCCTTTTTATACACCAACAAGCTTCCCACGTGTCCTCTGAGCATATCCCACTTGTTATCACAGCCATTGGATCAGTTGGGCTCATATTGGCCATTTGATCAATTTTGGCGGGAAAAGGTGTTTTGAGTGTAGGGGTTCTGAATTAGCAACTAGGGGGGGGGTGGACTGTAGGGGTGATGATGAGGGGTGAGTTGAAGGGATAATAGTTGCAGGGATGATGGGAGAGGTGAGTTGCAGGCAAGTGGTTGGGAGGAAGGAGATAAGGAGGAGGTGGCGGGATAAGGGGTTTGACTGGGGATTTGACCAGGGGTCCAAAACAGGTTATATGGCAGGGGGTCCAAAAAGGGTTTTGGCAGGGGACCAAAATACACAAAGGGTCAAGGCTTAGTTTATTATTATAGGGACCATTTTGTAATTTCTGAAATTTGGAGGGACCAATTCTGTCATTTTTCCAAAGTTCACACAAGGACCAATCTTGCCATTCTTTAATAATTCAAGGACCACTTTTGACATTTTCAAACTTCCAAGGACAAAATTTGACAATTTTCAAAGTTTAGGGACCTAAGTTGTAATTTTGCAAATTTAAATCTCAAGGACTAATTTTGACAACTCATGAATCCCTAGGGACTTGAAATGATATTTTTCTTTATTTTGTTTTACCAGGGACTGTTTTTGACAACTTTTGAAACTTGGGGGACTAAAACTGCCAATTATGCAAACTTGATACGTTTTTCACCAGATTTTGATATTTTTGCATTTAAAACACATAAAACACTTATTTGTGATATTTTTATCATTTTGATGCATTTCTGAGTGTTTTCAGATGTTTTTGCAGTTTAATTGGTACAAAAATGATGAGTATTTAGACACTCATCAATCCCCCACACTAAGATATTGCTAGTCCCTAGCAATGTTTTGAGAAAAATTAATGGATTTCATCTCTTTACCAAAAGCCATTACTTCTGGAGTAGCCAAATGTTTCAGTTCAAGTAAGAACCTTGGTACACTGATAACCAAATGATTTTGAGCAAATCACCAGCTTTCAACGGATTTGATTTGTCTTTACCAGAAGCCGTTTGCTTCTGGACTAGCCAACTCTTAGATAAATTATCCATATTATCTTTGGTGAGCTGATTACCAATTATGGTTTTTTCCACTGCCTTTACCACAAGCCATAAACTTGCGGGCTAGCCAACTCTTCACTTTTAAAGATATGGTGAGCTGAATACCATACAATTTTGGGCAAATTGTAAGCCGTCAACGGATTTGAGATATCTTTACCAAGAGCCGTTTGCTCCTGGATTAGCCAATCCTTATGTGGGTTAGACATGGTGGACTTATTACCATTTGTTGTGTTTAGTACATAGTACTTCCACTAAAAAAAATTTTTAAAATTTGGCCATTTTGGGGGAAAAAGGGACTAAAAGGGTACATTTATGATCAAATTCGCCAGAATTTCCCCCCCACACTTAGAAATGAATATTGTCCTCAATATTCAAAGTACCGGCTGTTATGCCGAAACTTAGAACATAAAAAGATAACATTACTAGCTAAGTGTAGAAACACAACAATTATTCTCTTTTTTAATATTTACAATTTTCATTCATTTTTTAGATCTATATACAACATGTGGGGCATCTCCCCCACACTTAGGTGGTACACACGGGTGAAAACCCATGTTTAACTACTGTTTTTGATTACCGAGTCGCTAGCTTGACTCGACCCCGAATTCATTTGTTCATGGGGAAGTAAGTGGAAGAGACAATCTCCATCGGACTTTCATCCAAGATGTTTGGACAAACATTTGAAGCGCGTGAAAGTTCCACACCGACGAGATATACATAGACAGACCCGGCTCACACATGGTACATGGAAATGCCGGGGTCAAAGATAATGTCTTCATTCCCGAAGGAGTGAAGAACAGGAGAAGCCACGGGATAGGTGAAGAAGAGATAGAAAATCATGATAAACATCATGACTAACTCATCTTCATCCATAGGAGAATCCATAATTTCAGAATTATGTATCTCATCATTTAAGCTCACGTGATCAAGACAAATCTCGGGTGTGTCATGATCAAATTGGAAGTTATCATACTCCGGCGGAGATATGATATGAGTGAGTTCACCGGCGAACTCCTCGTGAAGAGAATCAATCACAAGATGTAAATCTGTAAATTCTTGTTCCACTGTAGACTCATCACTATCCTCAATCTGAGTATCAAAGAGTGGATTCTCAGAAATTAAAGTGAATTCAGAGTCGAATTCAAATAGAGGATTGGTGAGAGTTGTTTTGAATGCTTCAGGAACAAAGTGATTAATATTAGCTATTGGACTGTTGGGATAAGAAGTGAGTGAATGATCATTATCAAGGAGACTTTCAGTCTCTCCCAGATCAGCTTTGAAATCAAAAAGACTATCATTACTTTCCGATGAAAGTGGATTGATGTAAGTGAGTTCATCGGTGAACTCCTCAAGAAGATGATCAGCATCAGACTGTGGGAGTGAAGCCTCAACATACTCGATGTTTCCATGAGAAGTACTGATTACAATGCCAAAACACGTCAAGCTATCTCACACAAGCTAGCCACTTGTGAATGACTAACCGTAAGAAACTTAAAACGGTTTGGACACTGACCAATAATAGATGAGAAGTGTGTAGTATATGGGTAACTCAAACGTATTAGGTTTGAGCACCGAGATCGTTCCGAACGAGGGTTGAATGGAATTTCCAACTCACGTCTCGATTATCGGGATTTGAATAAGAGAAAAGGGGATAATATGAAGTATTCTAAACTACAGGATAAGGAAAGTAAATGGAACATCTAATCTACGGGAAATCCTAAGAATTAAGGCAAACTACGCAAATCTATACTAAAACGCAAATACGGAATTTAAACGAAACGCGAATAAAAACAATTACGACTAATCTAGATCCTAAAAATAACCTAAAATTACTTTTACTCTAAAAATGATATTTGAAAACTATTTATGAATTAAAACTATTTTTTGTTGGAATTTTCTTGATTTTATTCTAATTTAAAACTAATTTTTAACTTTAAAAATAAAACTAACTATCTAAAAAATTATGAAAAAGAGAGAGAAAATTATGGAATTACTTTTCAAAAATCTAAAATAACATAAAAGACTTTTCAAAACTATTTTTTTATTTTTTTGATTATTTTTCTATTTTCTATGAATTTAATACTATTTAAATCTAATTTAAATTGTGAAAAATACCAAATAAAAGGGGAAAAATATGGAAAAATCTTTTTTATGCTTTTTATATTTTTCTTAAAATGGTAAAATTGAAAAATTATTTTTTGGAACTTTTTCTCAATTAATTGCAATTAAATGTATTTAAAAGTGATTAAAAACTATTTTAAATAAAGAAAAATAGCAAACAGTAACTAAAAATTATGAAAAATTCAGGAAAATACTAAAATCTAATTCTAAATCTATGAAAAATAAGAAAACATGGGCTTATGTAGAAGAAATGAAGGCTGCAGTGTAACTGTTGAGGAAATAAGCACTTATGAATAAGCAAATAGGCTCTAAATTGCACCAATCTAAAACAGAAGCTAGAATATCCTATAACTACTCTAAAGCAACTTATAGCACCTACTCCTAACACCTAAACAGCAGATTACAAAGATTTAAGCAAACTGATACTTAAGCTAAAAAGCTACTTAGACCCTACTGTTTGAGCTGATGAAACTGCTTATCCAATAAGCTGAAATGAAAACCAAAAGTGTGGTTCTCAAGCCCACCTAGCATAGATACTATATCTAAAATTTCAGCTAATAAGGACTTGAGATGAAGAAGTTAAAGAACAAAATCTAACTGACAATATGGAGCATAGGCTGCTGATGCAGCAAATCAGTTGGGAATGTGCAGAGGTTGCAGGCCAACAAGCTAATGGAAATAAGCTCCTAAGTATATCTAAAAGCTGAACTTACTTATCCTAAGCTAGAATCTATCTATGGAATGCAAAACTAAGCAATCTCCACCACTACATTAAGCTAACAGGTAGCAAATAAAAGAGTATAACTGATGGTGCAGGGGAGACTTAACTGAGGACAGAACAAGATTGGTGCAGGGCAGATAAACTAAAAGCAGGTCTGAAAAAACTCTAGCTATAAGCTTCTAATGGGCTTCTAAGGGTAAACAAATAATCCTAATACTAGAGGCTGGTGAGAGAGCTAAAAATCATACACATTACTTAATAGAATAAGCAGATATTAAGCTAGAAAAACAGGCTCACTTTGACAGAACAAAAGGTTTATGACAGAAATGCAAATCATCTAAATCTAAAACACTTGACCAGGAAACTTAAAAGTTTGGACAAAACAACTTCAACTCCAGATTAAAAACTTGAATAACTCAGAAATTATAACCAACAAACAATACAACTCTACAACTATGCTAGATCCAAACAATACCTTAAACTTCCAAGATGAAATCTAACCAATAAAACTAAAAGGAATATGACTGCAACTAACTTTATACTAACAAATAACCTCAAAACTAAGCATAATAACAGATTAAAAGCAGAATTATACCTAGAACTAATTTGACTTCCAAGTTTGACTTTATTTGACTTTTTGAAGAAAATGAGTTTTGGATCAATTCAAGGCAGAAACAACCTCACATAAGCTCACAGAAGCTTATGTGAGCTTGATGAGTAACAATTAAAGCTTCAAAACAGATTTAAAAAGAGATTGCACAAAAATTCAATTCGACAGGAAATTAAATGAAAACTTAATTGCATTAATGAATTGGGATTACAGAATTGAAATGAAGAATACTGGATTACACTATGAAAGCAATAATATGACAAGTAAAAATGGCCAAAATTCCTCTAAAGCGTGAGAAATTGGACAAATCCTCTTGTGACTGAAATGGGGAATAAATAGCTGAGCAGGAGCTTTGGGAAGGATCTAGGAGGTCTAATCTCGGCCTTTGATCATCCTTGTGAGTCATCTTAATCATTCTCGTCCCTTGGATTGAATTGGTGATGTGTTCACACCAATAAGAATGCTCTAAATTGCCACTGTGTCATTCCTTGAGTCACTCCCTCTGACACGTTGCCAGAGGTATTCTAGAAGCTTGGGAAGATGCTAAGTACTATGTGAGGTGTTTGGGTGGTGGTAAAATGGTGGTAAAAGGTGTTTGGTTGCGTTTGGGAGGAAGGAGCTGTAGAGGGCGCGTTTGGTTTAATTATAATATTTCAAATGGTGTGTTGACCGGGTCAGGTGGCTTGTTGACTGGGTAAAAGAAACGGGTAAAAGAGACATACGGGTTGGATAGCCGGGTCTTGGTTTAATAATAAGTGGCCGGGTAATGAGTTTATTGTATTTTGGGCTTTGGATGTTGGGCCGAAGGTTGTGTTAAGTGGATAATGGATAGATATTGGATTGGATTAATATTGGACTAGTGGTGAACCAAAGTGTAACCAAAGGGACCAAAGATGTAAATTCTGAAAGTATCTTCAAGGACCACTCTTGACAATCCTCAAATAGACCAAGGGCTAAATTTGCAATTTCTGAATCTTCAAGGGCCATTTCTGACAAAAACTCAAAGTTGAGGGGCCATTCTTGACATATCTTCAAACTTGGGTGAAACTTCCAAAAATCATCCTCGGAGAATAAAATCTTCATAAATGCTCAATTTTGATCTTCCGGCTCGGCTTAAGCTCTCTTAATCTCTCGTGCTCGGATTTACATCTGATTTGGTTCCTTTTTGCGTGTTTTTACATATCCGTACCTGCACAAGCACAAACTCAAGAAAACCACAAATATTAGCAATAAACGGCTCTTTCTTGGTTATTTTGCGTCTATTTTGATAATGAAAAGGTATGTGTTTTAGCACATACCAAAATACCCCAGACGAGACCATTGTCGTGTCCTCACGCAATGCAATCAACTCACGCTTCTAAAATCAAGGATTTCAATCTCTTTCTACTAAACCTATGAAGAAGTAGCAAAGATTCCTCAAAAGAGATTAAGAAACCCCTAATTCTAAAAACGCCCCGTTTACCTTTTAATTCACATATAAAGATATAACGATTAAGCACATTCTGATTATGAATGACGGTTTGTTAAACTTTCATGTCGATCAATAACTCAAACATTTTTCAAACGACACGTTAGGATCACGGAGTAGAAAACACAACACAGCGTGAAGTGACCATACGGATAGAATACATCGTCCCTGATTTTTCACAAGTCCCAAACTAAGCGTAAAACCGAAATCATTGTTACATATGATCCTAGATGCTAACACTACCCATGGAAGTTACTTGTGTATGTAATTACCTTTTGTTCCCATTTTCCTATTTTCCTCTAGATTTTTTTATTTTTGTGAGAAATGAATTTCTTCAAATTTCTCGTTTCGATAACTTTTATTCCGATAAAGATACAAAGCTAAGTCGATAATTAGTTATCCATCTTCTCTCAAGAACCATTGTCCCAAAAATGAGGTCCACATCAAGGAATTTTTATTCACTTATACTTTTGACTTTTTCATTTTCATCACTTTTTTTTTTTTTTTTTTTTTTTTTTTTTTTTTTTTTTTTTAACACTTATACTTTTACTTGTATGAGCTATGAACTACGGAGCTTCACGGGGTAATTCCAAGACTATAGGCTTCATGAAATGAGGATCCCGGCTGGCTAGGCTAAGACCTCACTCAATCCCGGCTAAAGATCCAAGGGTCCGATCTCGACACCGCAGCTCACAACTTTACTTATTACTTTACACTTATCACTTATTACTTATTGCTTATTCATTACGGTTCCTTGATGTGTACCCAATTTTTAAAACAAAGATTCTTTTAAGAAGATAAAGAACTAACTATCGCCAAAAACTCGACATCTCTAATTATTTATTAGACAGATATGGGGTGAAACAATTTTGTGGGAACAAAAAGCCATAAGTACCTTCGATGGGCTCTAAAGAGAACCAACTACTCCACGCTTAGCATCTAAACTCATAAGTAACTCTATCATTTCTCGATCTCTGCAAATTTAAAATCCCAAATAATGAGATCCGCAGATGCTTAGCCGATAATTTTTAGATTATCTATGGTTAAGGGAACAAGCTAGGGCTCAACACGCCCGGTCAAGTCAGAATTCCATTCCTACTCTCACCAGCGAAAAGTCAACAAGGTGTCAAATCATATATTAACTTAGCAAATGCTTCGTCTCATGAAATCAAGTCATGCATATTTAAAGTCACTTAGGGAAACTTGCAAAATCTTGGCCTTGTGAGCTAGAATTCGCATTTTATAGCTTCTTGTCTAAGAGACTAGCAAAACTTTTCAATCAAAAAGACTTAACAAAATCTTACAAAAATTTTAAATTTTTCTCATTTTTGCACAATTTTTTCATTTTCTAAGGAAAAACGGGGTTACGAGAGTACACGACAAAAATAAGCAAGTGCGGTCAAATCAAATCGAAGATTACCCTACCCCAGACTAGAACGAAACATTGTCCTCAATGTTTTAAAGCAAGGGTATCACGAAAATCTAAAAGCCGTTTATTAAGTATGCTCAAAGATAAACGTTAGTCGATAAGATTAGGATATCGGATTTCCATCAGCATCGATCATGAAACTCGAGTGGAGAAGATGACAAACTTCGAGCACGAGAGTCTTCATATCGGGAAGATCCTAAACACAACATCACAAACAACCAAACACGAGAAATTGAAGAGGCAGACCCCTTCGCGTCACTTATTAGAAAATAGAAAGAAGATAGATGGATAAGCAATCGGTGTCTCCCACGAAGCGCTACTGTTTTTGATCACCGAGTCGCTAGCTTGACTCGTCCCCGAATTCATTTGTCCTTGGGGAAGCAAGTGGAATAGATAATCTCCATCGGACTTTCGTTCAAGAGGTTTGGATAAACATTGAAACATAAGAAAGTTCCACTCCGATGAGATACCCACGGTTCTTAAAAAGGAAAAGCGGTGATACCGGGGTCAAATATGGTATCCTCACTCCCGCAAGAGTGAAGAAGAGGAGAAATCACATTATATGGAAGAAATGGAATAAAGATTTTGATAACGATAAGAATCCATTCTTCATCTTCAAAAGCAAATTTCATATAATCTTTAATTTGAATTTGATCATTTAAGCTCGTAGGGTTGTTTTCAACAAAGACATCGGGAGGAAGAGGCGGGGTGATGTCATCAATAAGGAAACTCTTTTGAGAGAGCTGCTCTTCCCCCAAACTAAAATCTTTCTCAAGATCAAAATAGAAATGATCATACTCCGGAGGAGATATGATATGAGAGAGTTCACCGGAGAACTCCTCGAAACGAAATGAATCATACTCGGGAAGAGAGAAATAAGAATGAGAAGTGGTGCTGCCACGATTTGTCTCTTCCGTATGATCGATATCAAAGAAAAACGACTCATAAGTCGTAAGAGAAAGATCGGGATGAGAAGTGGGATTGCCACTACTCTCTTCGGCCGTATCAAAGATAAAACTTTCATATTCGGGAACATAATCCTCGAGCTCGGGCTCAGAAGGATCTAACGGCTTAAGTTCGACAATTTCTTCAACATTATCTTCCTTCGGGGGAAGAAAAGGTGATGGTTCATCGTAAAACATCTTTTCTAATAAAGGAACATCTCCCCCCGGATCGCAATCGGTTTCAAGAATTTCCGGCGAAATTGGATCATCGACTTCTTCCAAAACGACGTCACTTCTCTCAACCGGCGTGAGAGAAAGGGAAGAGTCAGAAATGATAGGATCAGAAATGGGAGTGGGATTGCCACTCGAAGAATCGTCATCGATCTTTACGTTCTCTTCTTCAAACGGTTCATCATCATCACTATCGTCAGAGTCGGAATAGTAAAAGGTGGGTGGATGACTCGATCTTTGTTGACTGATATAGCTTCCTTGCTTGCCAAAGACGTCAATTTGAGCACTCATAACGGAAAAGTTCTCGGAATAATGATCACATAATATAGTGGTAGAATCGTAAGGAACGTCAGCATCCCACTGATAATGATGTTGCGTCATATTCTCGATCAAATCATACGCTTCTTGAGGTGTCTTCCGCATGAGATTTCCACCAGCTGCCAACATGATTTTGTCTCGATCAATCGTAGTGATACCATGATAAAAGGTTAGGATTTGATCAAGAAGCAAAATTCGATGATCGGGACATTTCTGTAATAATGATTTGAATCTTTCCCAAGCTTCAAATACGGATTCCTTGGGTAATTGCTGGAAATTAAGAATTTCTTTCCTGTAATAATGTTTTAAAGAGAATGAGAAGAGATTCAATCGGATATCATCTTGAGAAACGCCACGTTGTTTCATGGATTGAGTGATAGATAAAAACTTGTTCAAGTGCTCGTTAGCATCTTCGTCGTTATATCCATGAAATTGACAATGTTGTCGAAGAAGACGAACCATACGATTTTTCAATCTAAACTTGGTTCCCGGAACGATCGGTCCTCCTCGACCGATAAGTGACGGACGATAGAAATCCTCCATGGTCCGAGGATCATGGGGATCAAAGGGTGCGAAATCGAGCATTGTGGAGAATTAAACAATTTAGAGGGTAAGGAGATAAGAATCAAACATTTCAGAGGAGAACGAAGATTATTTTTGGGTTTTTAAAGATAGAAATCATAAAAGGAAAATAAACTATGAAAAGGAAAATCTTTTTGGGTTTTTATAAAAGGGATATTTACAAAAACAACGGTAACTTCACTCGGGGAAGGATCTTCAAAAACACGCGAACTGAGACGGAATACGAAAACTCGCTACAAGCCCTCCCCGGCAGCGGCGCCAAAAATTGATTACAATGCCAAAACACGTCAAGCTATCTCACACAAGCTAGTCACTTGTGAATGACTAACCGTAAGAAACTTAAAACGGTTCGGACACTGACCAATAATAGATGAGAAGTGTGTAGTATATGGGTAACTCAAACGTATTAGGTTTGAGCACCGAGATCGTTCCGAACGAGGGTTGAATGGAATTTCCAACTCACGTCTCGATTATCGGGATTTGAATAAGAGAAAAGGGGATAATATGAAGTATTCTAAACTACGGGATAAGGAAAGTAAATGGAACATCTAATCTACGGGAAATCCTAAGAATTAAGGCAAACTACGCAAATCTATACTAAAACGCAAATACGGAATTTAAACGAAACGCGAATAAAAACAATTACGACTAATCTAGATCCTAAAAATAACCTAAAATTACTTTTACTCTAAAAATGATATTTGAAAACTATTTATGAATTAAAACTATTTGTTTTGGAATTTTCTTGATTTTATTCTAATTAAAAACTAATTTTTAACTTTAAAAATAAAACTAACTATCTAAAAAATTATGAAAAAGAGAGAGAAAATTATGGAATTACTTTTCAAAAATCTAAAATAACATAAAAGACTTTTCAAAACTATTTTTTTATTTTTTTGATTATTTTTCTATTTTCTATGAATTTAATACTATTTAAATATAATTTAAACGGTTAAAAATACCAAATAAAAGGGGAAAAATATGGAAAAATCTTTTTTATGCTTTTTATATTTTTCTTAAACTGGTAAAATTGAAAAATTATTTTTTGGAACTTTTTCTCAATTAATTGCAATTAAATGTATTTAAAAGTGATTAAAAACTATTTTAAATAAAGAAAAATAGCAAACAGTAACTAAAAATTATGAAAAATTCAGGAAAATACTAAAATCTAATTCTAAATCTATGAAAAATAAGAAAACATGGGCTTATGTAGAAGAAATGAAGGCTGCAGTGTAACTGTTGAGGAAATAAGCACTTATGAATAAGCAAATAGGCTCTAAATTGCACCAATCTAAAACAGAAGCTAGAATATCCTATAACTACTCTAAAGCAACTTATAGCACCTACTCCTAACACCTAAACAGCAGATTACAAAGATTTAAGCAAACTGATACTTAAGCTAAAAAGCTACTTAGACCCTACTGTTTGAGCTGATGAAACTGCTTATCCAATAAGCTGAAATGAAAACCAAAAGTGTGGTTCTCAAGCCCACCTAGCATAGATACTATATCTAAAATTTCAGCTAATAAGGACTTGAGATGAAGAAGTTAAAGAACAAAATCTAACTGACAATATGGAGCATAGGCTGCTGATGCAGCAAATCAGTTGGGAATGTGCAGAGGTTGCAGGCCAACAAGCTAATGGAAATAAGCTCCTAAGTATATCTAAAAGCTGAACTTACTTATCCTAAGCTAGAATCTATCTATGGAATGCAAAACTAAGCAATCTCCACCACTACATTAAGCTAACAGGTAGCAAATAAAAGAGTATAACTGATGGTGCAGGGGAGACTTAACTGAGGACAGAACAAGATTGGTGCAGGGCAGATAAACTAAAAGCAGGTCTGAAAAAACTCTAGCTATAAGCTTCTAATGGGCTTCTAAGGGTAAACAAATAATCCTAATACTAGAGGCTGGTGAGAGAGCTAAAAATCATACACATTACTTAATAGAATAAGCAGATATTAAGCTAGAAAAACAGGCTCACTTTGACAGAACAAAAGGTTTATGACAGAAATGCAAATCATCTAAATCTAAAACACTTGACCAGGAAACTTAAAAGTTTGGACAAAACAACTTCAACTCCAGATTAAAAACTTGAATAACTCAGAAATTATAACCAACAAACAATACAACTCTACAACTATGCTAGATCCAAACAATACCTTAAACTTCCAAGATGAAATCTAACCAATAAAACTAAAAGGAATATGACTGCAACTAACTTTATACTAACAAATAACCTCAAAACTAAGCATAATAACAGATTAAAAGCAGAATTATACCTAGAACTAATTTGACTTCCAAGTTTGACTTTATTTGACTTTTTGAAGAAAATGAGTTTTGGATCAATTCAAGGCAGAAACAACCTCACATAAGCTCACAGAAGCTTATGTGAGCTTGATGAGTAACAATTAAAGCTTCAAAACATATTTAAAAAGAGATTGCACAAAAATTCAATTCGACAGGAAATTAAATGAAAACTTAATTGCATTAATGAATTGGGATTACAGAATTGAAATGAAGAATACTGGATTACACTATGAAAGCAATAATATGACAAGTAAAAATGGCCAAAATTCCTCTAAAGCGTGAGAAATTGGACAAATCCTCTTGTGACTGAAATGGGGAATAAATAGCTGAGCAGGAGCTTTGGGAAGGATCTAGGAGGTCTAATCTCGGCCTTTGATCATCCTTGTGAGTCATCTTAATCATTCTCGTCCCTTGGATTGAATTGGTGATGTGTTCACACCAATAAGAATGCTCTAAATTGCCACTGTGTCATTCCTTGAGTCACTCCCTCTGACACGTTGTCAGAGGTATTCTAGAAGCTTGGGAAGATGCTAAGTACTATGTGAGGTGTTTGGGTGGTGGTAAAATGGTGGTAAAAGGTGTTTGGTTGCGTTTGGGAGGAAGGAGCTGTAGAGGGCGCGTTTGGTTTAATTATAATATTTCAAATGGTGTGTTGACCGGGTCAGGTGGCTTGTTGACTGGGTAAAAGAAACGGGTAAAAGAGACATACGGGTTGGATAGCCGGGTCTTGGTTTAATAATAAGTGGCCGGGTAATGAGTTTATTGTATTTTGGGCTTTGGATGTTGGGCCGAAGGTTGTGTTAAGTGGATAATGGATAGATATTGGATTGGATTAATATTGGACTAGTGGTGAACCAAAGTGTAACCAAAGGGACCAAAGATGTAAATTCTGAAAGTATCTTCAAGGACCACTCTTGATAATCCTCAAATAGACCAAGGGCTAAATTTGCAATTTCTGAATCTTCAAGGGCCATTTCTGACAAAAACTCAAAGTTGAGGGGCCATTCTTGACATATCTTCAAACTTGGGTGAAACTTCCAAAAATCATCCTCGGAGAATAAAATCTTCATAAATGCTCAATTTTGATCTTCCGGCTCGGCTTAAGCTCTCTTAATCTCTCGTGCTCGGATTTACGTCTGATTTGGTTCCTTTTTGCGTGTTTTTACATATCCGTACCTGCACAAGCACAAACTCAAGAAAACCACAAATATTAGCAATAAACGGCTCTTTCTTGGTTATTTTGGGTCTATTTTGATAATGAAAAGGTATGTGTTTTAGCACATACCAAGTACAATCGTCGCTAAAATCGGAGAAAGTTTCAAAATGATCTTTTGAACACTCAAGAGGGGAAATAGAATCACACATATGATCAAAAGTTCCCTGTGACTCTCCCGGGATTAGGACAAGGTTCTCAACACTAGACTTTATGAATTCGTCCGATTCCTTTTCAGGAACAGTGTCAAGATGCTCGTCCCCCATGTTCAGAGAGTGAGTGGGAGCTTCGGGTGTGATAGCAGTTGTTTGAGATGGAATCTCAACTGCTGGGATATCAACTGACTGAGGGAGTTGAGAAATAAAATTCTTAAAAGAAATACTCTCCTCGTCATCATCATACACAGCTGCCTTAAGAAATTGGGAACGCCTTAGAGCTGCATGCTCTAGGACTAATAATTCTTCCCTAGATTGTGAGCCTCTTGTTCTTCGGCTAGCAATTCTCCCATGGTTTTCTCACCACTCACTTGATTCTTAAAGTTTTGAATCATATCATCAAGTGTTTTCATTGCGGTTTCAAAATCTTGGGAAACTTCTTTAGGCAACGGCTCAGGTGGAGTTTGAACCGTATGGTGCTGTGGAGGTTGGAAATTGTCAAACCTGTGAGAGTCATGATTGTTACAAGGAAATGGATTCCCTATTTGACAATCAGAGCTGAAGTGGGGACCTCCACAGTACTCACAACAGTAAAACTGCTGAGTCTGGACTGGTGAATTATATGGATATTGGTCATAACCAAAGTTCTGAGCATTACCGGAAAACTGTTCATAGACAAACGTGTTTCCGGATTGACACTCAAATCCTTGGTGAGGACCTCCACAAAATTCACAGCAGTTATGTTGGTTATATGAAGATAGGTCGGGCTGTGGTGGGTAATTAGAAAAATTTGAGGGGTCGTTAAATGAGTTCGGATTAGGATTATAATCAATTGAATTCCTCGAACCACAAAACAAACAACTCCCGTTACGAATATCATTACCACATTGTACACACGTACACCAACGACAGGGTGAACCAAAAAGAGGCTCACCACAACCGACACAAGGAATAAACGATTTCATTTGAGAGTTACGAGAAGGAATCGGTTTATTCAAAGAATCAACAAAACCAACATGGTGATCCGAATGACTATCAAGTCTCGAAGAACATTTTGAAAAATCCGGAGGTGGGACAAGTGGTGTGCTCTGAGAGCTAGCAATTTCCACCACTTCCGTTATGGTCTCCGGTTCTGGTTCTTGAGAAACGTGAAGATTAGGCAAGTCATTCTTGCTAGTCACCGGTCTAAATTCTGCATGTTTGCTTTTAACCGTAAATCGTGAAAGTTTAGGATCAATTTTAGACGGCTTAGGAGCAATCGAGGGGTTAGATCTTTGGATAACCGTAGGTTTGACGTATTTAGCACTTCCATTATCAGAGGGAAGTACCTGGTCCTTTGTCACCCCGGTTTCTCGTTCCATTTCCCTACGCAGAATTAATAGATCATCACGAACAACACGAATTCTTGACATTTGTGATAAAGTCTGAAGTTTTTCAACTTCGTCCCAGAATTCGTCGTAGTCGAGAGATTCCATGAGAAGAAGTTAGAATCAAATTGTTGGATCGATATACTTTAATCAAACTAACTTAACTAGCTTGTTAAGGTTTAATAACCTCGGATAAATCCTAAGTTATTAACAAAGAAACACTGAGCAATCTTTATTAAGTATGCGGAATTTACTTAACAAAGCTAAAAAGAAACTTTATTAATAAAACTCTAAATCTGCTTATTATGCAGATACTCTAATACAACTCTAAGATATTCGAACTTTTCTCTAAACTCTTAATTCATAAACTCTAAAACTCTTTTTCTGAAATCGTACCTCTAATGCCAATCTAGGAGTCCTTTTATAGGCTCAAGGATATCCTAGTCGGTTTACAATTGATAACCTTGTACGACAAGTAATCTAAACATGGAATACAATACTTTCCATAAACGAATATAACAGTTCTTCTAATCTAACAGTACTTTGACTTTATCTGCAGTACTTTGACTTTGTCTTTAGCAGTACTTTGACTGTTTAACTTCTTCCAGTACTTTGCAGCTTACAGTACTTCCATATCTTCAGTACTTTGATATCTTCAGCACTTTCATATCCCAACAATCCTCCCCTAACTTGAATTCTACTTGCTTGACTTCAAGTTCCTTTGTGAATATATCGTTAACAGCTTCATCTTTAAAATGGATTGTTCTTTAGTCTTTAGATTATATCTCTGTAGAATCTGTGCTTTTGTCAAAGTATCTCTTAGAATTGTTTTCTTCACAGCAGCATTCAGCAATCTCCATCTTTTCAGCAACACAGCAACATATGACAATGTGTACAATAATTCAGTTTAAGTTGCATACTATTCTCATCACATCTAAGTGAATCATTGAAAATTCAATGGATTTAGAACTCTTTACCAAAGCCATTATCTTTGGAGTAGCCAAATGTTTTGGTGTGTAAGACCATGGTACATTGATAACCATATGATTTTTAGCAAACCACCAGCTATCAACAGATTTGTTTTGTCTTTACCAAAAGCTGTACCCTTCTGGACTAGTTAGTTCTTTTATCTAATGGTGAACTAATTACCAATAATGGTTTTCCCACTGCCTTTACCACAAGCCATTTCTTGTGGGCTAGCCAACTCTTCACATTACTGATATGGTGAGTTGATAACCATCCAACTTATTAGCAAGTTGTCAACTAAAAACGGATTTGATATATCTTTACCAGAGCCGTTTGCTCATGGATTAGTCAATCCTTTTGTAACCATGGTGGATTGATAACCTATTGATGTTATCATCACATAAACCATTTATTCAACCTTTATTTCAGAAAATATTTATTATTTAGCAAAAGGTTGCTTCTAAAATTCTTTTAACTGATTTTAATGCAGCAAACAGTACTTTGATGAAAGTACTGTCTGACTAGCAGTACTTTGAATAAAAGTACTGATATATCAAAAAGTATATATTCAAATAAACTTCATACCAGTTAAAGATCATCCTCAGCAATGGTAGTCCAGTCTATAAGCAAATTGATAACCATGCAAGCAATTTCATCAGCCTCTTCTACTTCCAATCCATGCTCAAGCATTCTTCTCATGAGATCAACTGTAAGAGGGTATCTTCTTTCTGCAAACATGTGAATCAATATACCATTTTCCAGTTCCAAGACATGAACTCCAGATTCTTCAAAGAATCTCCAGCAAACTATCTCCCAGTTTTCTTGATCCTTCCAAATATCATCAGTACTTGCTTCATCAGTTTCCCACATGGTTATGAGATCCCCATGTAAAACCAATCCAATCCCTTCTAACGGATTATCTTCAAAATAAGCCTTCACAACATGATATAAGTAGAATAGATCTACTCTGTCTATGATATGCAGCAAGTCCCATAGCCGTTTAAAAACTCTGAAACTTTTATCTTCTTTGTGAAAAACCATATAATCTCCATTCTTAGATTTCTCAACTTTGAAAGCACTGATCTTTGATCTGTTCATCTTCATGTCATTATCTTCATCTGTATAATCAAAATCTACCACTCTGAGATAATTTTTCAATTCATCACTAGTCTCAGATCTTAATTCAACCTTCTCTTTCTTTGAAAACTGAACATCTGTATCATCAGTTTTTCTTTTTCTCTTTAAGCTTTTCTTCCTTTCAGCTTCAGTCCAATGAGCTTCTTCTCTAAAATCTTTAATGCCTGCAACATCTTTCTTATAAGCTTCTCTCTCAGCATCATATAATCTCTTCATATCCACATAATTTAGCTTCTGTAATCCTTAAAATCCTCTACTTTTTAGATATGCCATCATTGCATTCCTTTCTTTAGCCAAATTAGGTCTTCTTGACATGAATCGAACAGGTGTTGGAGACTGTAAAGGTTCAGCAGCTTCAGCATTCAATTCATCTTGCACTTTTTGAGCTGCTTCTCTATTTAGAGCTTCTTGAGCTTCTTGCTCTTCTCTATCTTTTGCATTCAATTCTTCTTGAACTTTTCTAGCTGCAGCTTCATTCCTTGCAACTTCAAATGCTCTAAGTTCTGCTAAAGTAAGCTTCTTTTTCTTAACTTCAACCAAAACACCTTTCCCTTGTCTTTTGGATCAATTGCAGGTTGATCAGTTTTTGGTTGTTCTTCTTCTTGTGCTTCTCTAATAGTAACACCACCTCTTGGTTGTGACAAATCAAGAATTGTAGCAACTAATTCATCATCACTAGGTGAATGAATAGGTTTAAATCTAGATTCCTCCTCTTCCTCTATAACAACAGTAGAAGGACCAGCTTCTTCTTCAAAATTCAACACCCTTGGAGTAATCGGTGTTATAACTTCTGGCATAGATGTATCATGAAACTCAGTACTTTGATGTTCAGTACTTTGACCATCAGTACTTTGAACATCAGTACCTTGATTATCAGTACCTTTAACTTGTACTTCTTCTTCTTGTTCCTCTGAAATAATCTTTTCTGCAGAGCTTACAGAGTCTTTCTTCTGTGTAAAATCTTCTTCAGATTCTTTCTTCTTCATAACATCTTCTTTCAAATTATCCTTGTCTGAATTCCTCCCCAAGTTGACAGAAGATGGTTTAGGAACTGTCTTTCTTTTTAATTCCTTTCGAAGAGCTTTGCGACGTGTATTCTCCTCCTTAACCCATAAGTTGAAACCTTGAATATAAGGTTTAACAAAATTCCTTAACCAAAAATAGTTACGCTTCAACTTCCTAATCGTTTTAGCTTGACGCTCAACAGTCTTGTTCAACCTGGCTAGCGCCCTTGTCAAAGCATAGTTATCCATAGTTAAACCTTCACGAGGTATAGTAGGATCAGGACCTTGAAGTGGTGAATGAGTTTCTGAAACAGAACGCTGTGGAGATGGAGTAGGTGTTCTCTCAATCTCTACTTGAACTGCAGGACCTGAAGAATCATTACCTTGTGATGATGCATTACTTTCACGAGAAGCAGTACTTGCAGATGCAGTACCTTGTGAAGCAGCACTTTGTGAAGCAGTACCTTGTGCAGATGCAGTACCTTCACTGTCTTCATTCTCTTCAGCACGTACAGCTTGAACAACTTCCATCATAGAAGTAGTTAAAGGAATATCTCCACCTCTGAACAAATCACTTCGCCTAGCCATGAACGTATAAATTTTGGCTTGTTGCACAATAACAGGTAGTAAAGCAGTAGGTTTAGGAACATCAGCCAATTGTGTATTCAAGAAAACCTGTATGAACCTTGGATACATCAACCAAGTAGCCCCAGATGATATATGTGATAACATTCCATCCAAAATTAGCCGTGAAAAGTTAAACACCCTGCCTGTAGCTAAACCAACTACTGCAGATGCAATATTTGACCCAAACTGCTCCCAAGAAGTGCTTTTAGAACTTATGCAATGTAGTAAAACATGAATCAAAAACTTCCATTGAGGACAGAATAAAGCCTTCTTAAAAGTTTGTTCAGTCAAAGAACCTTCATAACCAAAATTCCTAAAAGAATCCCAAAGTAGTTGCTTATCAAATCTAATAGCCCCATCTTCATCAGCAAATAATAAATCTTCACGAATGGAGGCTTCTGTGATCTTGATAGTACGTCCAGCAACAGTTGATCTAATATAAAATTCATCCTCCTCCATATTGTCTCTAGCATTAGCCCAAAATTCATTAATCCATGGTTCAATTATATCCGGCTCCACTAAAAGAGCATAACTAAGAGGCGACCCAATAAGATAATCAATGATATCATAAAACGCCACATTCGCCTCAGTCTTATCCAAATTAGCCACCATATTGTGCTTCGAAACAGTTAAACGATTCACCATTGTTGAAAGAATAAGCACAATAGAAAGATTGTAAAGAGATGGTAATTTGGAGATAAATATGGAAAAGATGTGAAATAAGAATATGAGAGGGAAATTCGGAAAGAAGTTATTTATAGGTGAGATTTGAAAAATCACAGCCTAAATAACAAAGTTACCGTTATTACCAATTACCCTTCAATATTACCGTTGGAACAGTACTTTAATACGACAAACAGTACTTTCCACATAAGCAGTACTTTCCCAAGCAGTACTTTCCCAAGCAGTACTTTCAGGAAATACAGTACTTTGCCAAAAACTTGCATATACACTAAGTATAAACTAACATCCTCCCCTCAAGCAATACACAGGACTATATCTAACACCATATAGTCCTCCCCTTAAACATAGCTTAGTAGTTAATCATTCCAATGCTCACGACCAAATGATTGAATCGTGACACATCAAAACCTTTTGTGAGTAGATCAGCTACATTATCATCCGTGTGAACTTTAACCACATTAATAAGCCTATGCTCATAACAGTCTCTGATAAAATGATGCCTAATCTGAATATGCTTTGTCTTGGAATGATACACAGGATTCTTCACAATACAAATCAGCTAACATGGTTCTTGCAGCTTCAATCAAGGTTCTATTTTTCCTCTCTGCAACACCATTTTGCTGTGGTGTTCTAGCAATACTAAACTCCCTTTTTATACCTTTATTTGCACAAAAATCATCCATAGGCTTGTTCTTGAATTCAGTTCCATTGTCACATCTAATACCTCTAACCTTGAGTCTTAATTGATTTTCAAGTGCTATTATAAGAGTTTGAATAGCATCAAAGGTATCATCCTTAAATCCCAAAAAGAAAACCCAACTGAATCTACTACAATCATTAGTAACAACCAAACAGTACTTCTTTTTATTTAAACTTGCCACAGAGACAGGTCCAAATAAATCCATGTGTAATAGCTCCAATGGTTCTCTAATATTCCTTTCATCAAGCTTCTTGCAAGAAGCTTTGTGTTGTTTACCCTTCTTGCATGCCAAACATGATTGATCATTCCTGTAAGTCTTTGAAGGTAAACCTCTAACTAAATTGCCTTTGACCAGTTTGTTGATGTTCTTGAAATTCACATGGCCCAATCGTCTATGCCATTGATGTGCCTCTTCAGATGTTGCTTTAGCCACCAAACATGTGGCTCTTTCATACGAATGTAGACTCTTCATGTCTAAACTATACACATCATTTGTCCTTGGTACCCTTAGTACTACCAAGTCTTCATCAACAGGTTTGAAGTCAGAAGAAAGGATAAGACATTCTGTGTTAGTGAACAACACAGGATGCTTTTTATCACAAATTTGAGAGACTGACAACAAGTTGAACTTCAGTTCCTTCACATATCTGACATTCTCAAAATCAATTCTCCCAGCTTTAATTGTTCCTTTCCCTGTAATCCTTCCTCCATTGGGATCATTCCCAAATGCAACTTTACCTCCACTAATACTTCTAAAATCAGACAGGATCTCTTTATCACCTGTCATACTTCCAGAGCAACCACTATCCATAATAAGATGATCTTTAAGCTCCTCTTCTGGGTTGCCCTGCACATAAAGAAAAGAGTTAGAAACTTTTAGGAACCCAAGCCATTACTGACTTGTGTTCCCCTTGAGAAGTCACAAACTCAAATTCCTTGAGTATGTAATTCTCACTATCTCTCAGATTATGATCCAAAATTATCTTTTGATGTTTAGCATGTGGATTTTCAAAACTCTCTGGTTTTTCAACATAAATTTCTTTCACCAGATTATTAGCCTTTTCTCTTGATACAAAAACATCTGATTCACTTTTTGTTGAACGTACTGTATGTCTCCCAGCAGTTCTTTCCCTTTTAACCCATTCAGTTTTAACAGGAGGTTCTTGTGATCTAGATCCCCTATATGAACTGTGATAACTTCTAGGTTGATAATGAGGTCTCCTAGAATTTCTATCCCAAGTATGGTTTTCAGTACCTTGTCTTTGAGCAGTACTTTGGAAAGTACTGTGAGATACTGAAGTTCTTCTCTGATGTGGGTATCTATGGTCTGGTGTGAAGTTTCTGTGATTAACCCTATTAGAATTAGTCCAAACTGGTTTGTGCTCTCTAGGTCTCTGATTGTTAGACTTATTCCTTGGAAACTTGCTTAGATATTCTGAGTGTCTGTCACAATCTTTGATTAAATGAGTAGGACTATAACACACAAAACACAGTTTTTGACCCATATGACCAAAGTGATTTCTTCTATGTCTATGCCCAAAATTGTTTTGCCTTCTTGAGGACTGATAAAATTTGTTTTGACCAAAATTATCCCAAAAAGGTTTAGCAGTACTGTTTTGAAAAGGTTTTGCAGAAGGTACTGCTTGTTGAGCAGTACTTTGATTAAAAGGTACTGCTGAATTTTGAACATTGTTTTCAACAGTTTCTTTGGGTTTCTCAGTTCTAGATTTAGCAATTAGCTTATTCCTGAACTCTAGACTATCTACTCCATAACGAGAAACATCAGGCCTAGAGGGGTGATGACTAATGGGATGGGGAACAGCATGATAACCATTGTCTTTCTTAGGAGGTGGTTCACTTACTGAGCCTTCATTACTAGATGAATCTAAATAGTTAATGAGCTCATCATCACTAGTAGTTATATCCTCAAAATCACCATCATCCTGATCACTAGGTTGATTTTCTTCTACAGTACTAAAGTCCATTCCAAATCCTAAGCCTGTTCTAATGTAAGCCCTTCTCTGTTTTTCAACATACTGAACATGGGACAGGCCAGACTCTTTCCAAGCATCAAACTTAGCTACCAAATCATCTCTTTCCTTAGTTAATTTCTCAATTTCAGCAATTTTACAGTTTAGTTTCCATTCACTAAGTTTCAACTGATAATCCTGTTGTTCATATTTTTCAGCCCAAGCCATTTCATTATTTTCATGTGTTATGATTTTAGCTTCTATAGACTCTAAAGTGATTTGATAACCTGCTACCTCAGACCTAGCCCTAATACAATTATCTCTTTCAATCACATAACTGTTAAGCAATTTTTGATAGAATTCATAACAGTTTGAGCATACCTCAGAGATAGGAGACTGAGTTGGTGAAGTAGCCACCATAGCAAGAAGAACAGGATCATCTTCACTTTCTTTGCTCCAATCAAAACCTCCAAAGCCATCATCAGATTCCAAAGCAGCATGTTCAGATTCTTCATCAAAAGCAGTGCTCCAGTCCAATGCTTCCACTGTGTCTTCAACTGCATCTTCCACTGCTACCATACAGTAAGTCACTGGTTCATCATCAAACTCTTCACTCCAGTCCACTTCTGATAACTTCTCTTGAGCAACCAACGCCTTTGTTTCAATTATTGGAATCTCCTTGAGCTCAAGTTTAGGCTTCTCAGATGTTCTGTTTGCTTGATACTTAGCAAACCTGCACTCCCTTGCAAAGTGACCAGTCTTTTGACAATTGAAGCATTCAATTTTAGATTTGTCAAAAGTTATTCCTTGTTTTGGTTTGAAATCAATGTTTTTGCCTGTCTTCTTCATGTACTTTTTGATTCTTGCAGTGATCAAAGCAACTTGCCACCTGATATCAATTTCCTCAAGTGCATCTTCTTCAATCTGTGCTAGATCCTCTTCATAAGTGACAGGTAAGCTTGCTTGTTGTGCAAAGAAGGAGCACACAACTTCATCTGAGTTCAAAGTGGTTGATGGTGGGACTTGCTGAGTATATGATGGGGGATTGTAAACAGCAGTACTTTGAGAAACAGTACTTTGAGGAGAAGCAGTACTTTTGGAAGTACTGCTCTTCTTTTCAGATGATAGAAAAGCAATACTGTGAGATTTAGAATTTGGTTGACCACTCATCTCATGTTCATACACCTTCAATTGATGATAAAGATCATCAAAGTCCATAACCTCCAATCCTTGTTGTCCTCTGATCATAGTAGCAATCACATGCCATGTAGATGGCAAACTCCTTAGAAACTTCAGATTAGCATCCTCAACTGATACTTCTGCCTTGTATAACTCCAACATGTTGAGGAGATTCTGAAACCTATCATATGCAGCATCAAGACTCTCTCTTTCTCCTACTGTGAATGTTTCAAACTGCTGTTTCAGCAAGTTTCTGTGCATCTTCTTAGAGGCTTCATTCCCTCCAAATCTGGTCTTGAGAGCAGCCCAGAGTTTCTTAGCATCTTTAGCATCGTGAAATTTGAGAAGATGACCATCTGGGATAGCAGACAAGAGAATGTTAAGAGCCTTCTCTTGATTCCTTAGGGTTGCTTGTGGTAAAACTGCTTTTGGTGCTAAAGGTTGTCCAGGAACTTGAACAGGTTCTGGAACAACTTCATTCCCATTCACAATCACATTCCACAGAGCATGATCTGTAATGGCAATATACTGCCTCATCTTCATGCACCAGAGATCATATTCTCCCTTCTTAATAACTGGAATTCTGAGTGAGGTGATTGAGGGTGGTGGAACAGCTTCAGTCGACATCTTGAATAGTTTAGGGTTTCTTCCTAGTCAGAGTTTCCACACAAGCTCTGATACCACTTGTTGGATCGATATACTTTAATCAAACTAACTTAACTAGCTTGTTAAGGTTTAATAACCTCGGATAAATCCTAAGTTATTAACAAAGAAACACTGAGCAATCTTTATTAAGTATGCGGAATTTACTTAACAAAGCTAAAAAGAAACTTTATTAATAAAACTCTAAATCTGCTTATTATGCAGATACTCTAATACAACTCTAAGATATTCGAACTTTTCTCTAAACTCTTAATTCATAAACTCTAAAACTCTTTTTCTGAAATCATACCTCTAATGCCAATCTAGGAGTCCTTTTATAGGCTCAAGGATATCCTAGTCGGTTTACAATTGATAACCTTGTACGACAAGTAATCTAAACATGGAATACAATACTTTCCATAAACGAATATAACAGTTCTTCTAATCTAACAGTACTTTGACTTTATCTGCAGTACTTTGACTTTGTCTTTAGCAGTACTTTGACTGTTTAACTTCTTCCAGTACTTTGCAGCTTACAGTACTTCCATATCTTCAGTACTTTGATATCTTCAGCACTTTCATATCCCAACACAAATAGATAGAGGGTAAAGGGATAAAGAATCAAAAAGGGTAAGAGGGTAAAGGTGAATATTTTTGGGTTTTTGGATAAACATTTTGTAAAAATAGGAAAGAAAATGTTTTTGGATTTTTGGATTTTTATAAGAAAATATAAATACATATAGATGGTATGAACAGGGAGTGAATATTCAAATCACTAATCTGCTAAACGTAAGATAATTAGCACAGCTCTCCGGCAGCGGCGCCAAAATTTGATCGGTGCCAAACCGTCAAGTTTTATCTCACACAAGCTGGCCACTTGTGAATGGCTAACCGTAAGAAACTTAAAACAATTCAGACACCAATGCAATGAAGATCAGGAGAGTATAGTGTTTCCCCAGGTCGTTAAGTCCCAACGAGCTGTGCGAGAATAATCAAACGTGTAGTGATCGAGAGAATTTGAACGGAAAAAGATATATGATTTGTGAATAATTATACCTAGAGAGAAAGTTTATAAATTACAGGGGCTTAAATGCAAATTAAAGGAAATTAAAAAGATAAACTATATTAAATAAACGCTATCACTATTTTTAAAATTATGTTTTTGATTTTTCTTTTATAAACTTTATTAAAAACTACGTGACGTACAAAAGAAAATGTGAAACTTAAACAATATTAATCCTAAAAATATGAAAATGACATTTTTACAAACCTAATGATAAAATAAAATTTTTAGAAAAAGAAAATTATTTTTATAACTATTTATTTAATTATTATTAATTAAAAACTATTTTTACTTATTTAATAATACCCTAAAATACAAGAAAATATGAAATAAAGCTAGAAAAATGAAATTATGACTTAGAAAAATCTAAAATATCTAAAGAGAATTTTCAAAACTAATTTTGTATTTTTCTGATTATTTTTATATTTTCTATGAATTAAAAACTATTTAAAACTAATTAAATTGCTAAAAATTACAAATTAAACTAAGAAAAATCTGGAAAAATATTTTTTTGACTTTTTATATTTATCTTAACCTAGGAAAAATGAAAACTTATTTTTTTGAAGCTTTTCTGATTTAATTGTATTAAAAGCTAATTAAAAATACTAAAAACTGAAATTAAATGCAGAAAAATAGCAAATGAACAGTGAAAAATATGAAAAATTCAAGAAAAGTCTAAATTAATATTATGAATCTAAGAAAAATGTAAAAACAGTGGCTTATGTGAAGGAGATTGAAACTGCAATGCAAGTGCTTATAAATAAGCACTTGAAATAAGCACTTGAAATAAGCCAAAAGGTACCAAATGGGCACCAAACTGAAACAAAAGCTACAATAAGTTATAACTACCCAAATGCAACTTATTACAACTGCTCTTAACCTCTATTGTGCTTTAATGAACAAATTTGATGTTTTGAGTATAAGTGCTAAAAACAGATTTTGGACTACTACTTTGTAGCTTAAGAATAAGCTACCCAATAAGCTAAAATCAAAACCAAAAGTAGGGACCTAAAGTAGACCTGGCTAGGAACCTATAAACCAAAAACCAGACCTAGAGAAGCTCTAATAAGCTCTTGACAAGCTCTGCAAGAACTGCACAACACCTGTGCAGTCTCAGTTCCCTGTGCACAGGGCACTTTTGACCTTTTTGACAAGCTCATTTGGAGCTTTTAGAAAATTACTAAAAATCTATAAAAATCATAATAAGAAACTAGACCAACTTAAGTTTTTAAACCCAAAGTTTTGCTGAATTTGACCCAGAAATGAAGCAATGAAAAATCACCCTAGTTTGGTGAAAACTGAGTTTTCCAACATTTTTTACTTTTGACACAGTTATGAGATAGTTGACTTATTTGAGATTTGATTCAAATTTATTGACTGGTTTTGATGTTAAATGGTGAAGTAAGACTAATGCAAGCAATATCTATGATATCTAAACACAATTCATGTTTTTGCTCTATCAAAATCTCAACAGACATGAACTTAAGATAGATTCAATGTGATTTTGACTTTGAGAGTGGACAAATGATATTTGATGACTGAAATGGTTCAAGTGAACCTAACTTAGACTACATAGACAGGTATTAAACAATAACCAAAGCTTAAGCATAAACAAGCAACTGATCCAAACACCATTATATTAACTGTTTTGTAAATTAAACTAAACTAACCACTGATTTGGCTTAAGCTATCATTGAAGCTGAATCAAGGTGAGCTAATGACATCTTACTGAACAGATAAAAGCTAGTCTAAACATAGATTCAAACTCAACAGATTTTGCAACAAAATGAGAAATGGAAATAAGATCAAACTCACAACTTGTCCAGCCTATTTTGCAGCTTAAGCCAGGACCCAAACTCTACTATTCTATATCAAACCAACCCAATCCAAGCTCTGCATCCACCAATATCCAATTCCATCACTGTTTGAACCAAATTCTCTGCACAGTTGACTTTTGTTGACCTCATTGAGAAATTTCTTAAATCTATTTTATAAGCTTACTAAAAGCTATATTAAGCTTAAATAAACTTGTCTGAACTTAAAAATAAGCTATTGGAAGCTTGAATTCAAGAACTTGAAACTAAAATTTGCAACAGTAAACTGAAAACTTGAAATATAAATGAAACCTTGAATTAAGACTTGAAATGAATTAAAATGACTAAGTGGCTTAGTTTGAATACAATAAAACTTAAGATTACATTTTAAAACACTAATTAAGCTAATTTAATGAGAAACGACATACATTTTTAATAATGAAAACTAACTACTGCCCTTCTCTGCTTCTCTTTCTTCCTTTTTATACACCAACAAGCTTCCCACGTGTCCTCTGAGCATATCCCACTTGTTATCACATCCATTGGATCAGTTGGGCTCATATTGGCCATTTGATCAATTTTGGCGGGAAAAGGTGTTTTGAGTGTAGGGGTTCTGAATTAGCAACTAGGGGGGGGGGTGGACTGTAGGGGTGATGATGAGGGGTGAGTTGAAGGGATAAGAGTTGCAGGGATGATGGGAGAGGTGAGTTGCAGGCAAGTGGTTGGGAGGAAGGAGATAAGGAGGAGGTGGCGGGATAAGGGGTTTGACTGGGGATTTGACCAGGGGTCCAAAACAGGTTATATGGCAGGGGGTCCAAAAAGGGTTTTGGCAGGGGACTAAAATACACAAAGGGTCAAGGCTTAGTTTATTATTATAGGGACCATTTTGTAATTTCTGAAATTTGGAGGGACCAATTCTGTCATTTTTCCAAAGTTCACACAAGGACCAATCTTGCCATTCTTTAATAATTCAAGGACCACTTTTGACATTTTCAAACTTCCAAGGACCAAATTTGACAATTTTCAAAGTTTAGGGACCTAAGTTGTAATTTTACAAATTTAAATCTCAAGGACTAATTTTGACAACTCATGAATCCCTAGGCACTTGAAATGATATTTTTCTTTATTTTGTTTTACCAGGGACTGTTTTTGATAACTTTTGAAACTTGGGAGACTAAAACTGCCAATTATGCAAACTTGATACGTTTTTCACCAGATTTTGATATTTTTGCATTTAAAACACATAAAACACTTATTTGTGATATTTTTATCATTTTGATGCATTTCTGAGTGTTTTCAGATGTTTTTGCAGTTTAATTGGTACAAAAATGATGAGTATTTAGACACTCATCAAAATGTCAATTCCACCAACAGAGGCTGCTCATATCCCTGTGAATGAAGTCAACCCTTCAGTCTCAATATCATTAAGTCAAGAAGCGCCTGCTACTGATCACTCTGTCTCATCAACAAATCATCAATCATCGAATGTACATCATGGAAGTGTTTCTGGCACCCTTGATGAAGTTAATCCCTTTGCTACTCCCGAAGATGCTCCATTCGAAAACATATTTGCTCCTGAGTCATCATCAGAACCATCTTCTTCAGGAGATATCAACTCTGCTACTTCAGTCCCTCAACAACAACCACATGAACACCTCAGAAAATGGACACATGATCATCCATTGGACAACATCATTGGAAACCTTTCCCGTCCAGTATCCACACGGAAACAACTTGCAACCGATGCCTTATGGTGCTTCTTCGACTTCGTACTCTCTAAGATCGAACCAAAAGACGTGATATTTGCCATGAATGAAGACAGCTGGTTCAATGCCATGCAAGAAGAAATTCATGAGTTTGATCGACTAGATGTATGGGAATTAGTACCTGCTCCAGATTGTGCAATGATCATTGCTCTAAAATGGATCTTCAAAGTGAAACTTGATGAGCATGGTGATGTTTTAAAGAACAAGGCTCGATTGGTTGCAAAAGGATACCGTCAAGAGGAGGGTATTGACTTTGAAGAATCATTTGCTCCAGTTGCTCGTATCGAGGCAATCCGAATCTTCTTGGCTAATGCTGCAAGTAAGAACATGGTAGTCTATCAGATGGATGTAAAGACGGCGTTTCTTAACGGTGATCTTAAAGAAGTCGTTTACGTCAGCCAACCTGAAGGCTTTGTGAATCCAGAGCATCCTACTCATGTTTATCGTTTAAAGAAGGCTCTTTACGGTTTAAAGCAAGCTCTAAGGGCATGGTATGATACGCTATCAAAGTTTCTTCTATCTACTGGATTCAGCAAAGGAGCAGTTGATTCGACATTGTTCACTAGGAAGTCAGGCAAACATTTAATTCACGTTCAAATATATGTTGATGATATTATATTTGCCTCGACTGACCCCAATGAGTGTGACCGTTTTTCAAATGAAATGGGTTCTAAATTTCAAATGTCAATGATGGGACAAATGTCATTTTTCTTGGGATTACAAATTTCACAAAGTCCCGGAGGCATTTTTATAAATCAATCTAAATATGCAAATGAGATTTTAAAGAAATTTGGATTTTATTCTAGTGACCCTGTTGACACTCCCATGATAGAGCGTACTAAACTGGATGAGGACCACTCAGGGATCATGGTTGACCAAACAAAATATCGTAGTATGATTGGATCCCTGATGTACCTCGTAGCCAGTAGACCAGACATTCTGTTCGCTATTTGCATGTGTGCTAGATATCAGGCTAAGCCTACCGAAAAGCACCTTGAAGCGGTTAAACGGGTCTTTCGGTATCTCCAAAGAACCATCAATATGGGACTTTGGTACCCGAAGGACACCGGTATGTGACTAACAGCCTATGCATATTCTGATCATGCAGGATGTCAAGATACACGTCGAAGTACGTCTGGAGGTGCTCAGTTTTTGGGTGATAAGCTTGTGAGCTGGTCTTCAAAGAAGCAAATGAGTACTTCTATTTCCTCTACAGAGGCTCAATACATAGCCATGTCATCTTGTTGTGCTCAAATCCTATGGATGAGATCTCAATTATCTGACTATGGCTTTGAATTCAACAAAATCCCTCTGTACTATGATAATAAGAGTGCTATCGCTCTCTCATGCAACAATGTACAACACTCAAGAGCAAAGCACATCGACATTCGACATCATTTCATCAGGGACCAAGTAGAAAACGGTGTGGTGGAACTCTATTTTGTGAGGACTGGATATCAGTTAGCAGACATCTTCACCAAAGCTCTTCCTAGAGAACGTTTTGAGTTTATCCTCCCACGACTTGGTCTAAAGAGTCTACAAACGGAAACACTCAAACGTCTTCAAGAAGAAGACGAGGAGTAAAGGTCTTTCTTCATCCATCTCTTGTAAATATCTTTTCGAAAAGCAAAATACAAAATTACAAAACCTTTAAAAAAAAGCAAATAGAAAAATATAAAACTTTCAAAAAAAAAAAAAAAAAATCCATAAAAAATCGAAAAATCTTGAAAAATTTCATAAAATATTGTCTTTTTTGTCATGATTTTTTTTCTTTCTATCTTTTCTCGATTCGATAATATCTACGGTCTTTGTGCTGTCATTCAAAGAATGACACGGGACTTTAGATGTTGTTCGAATGTTCAAAAAAAAAATCAAAAATATTTTTGGGAGAAAGTGAAACGATGGTTTATTGTCATTTCAGGCAGTAACCCGTTTTTCAAAGAAAGAACAGAGCCATGCTTTATCTTGTTTTTCAAAACTCATGCTCTGATTCTATAAACAATTACTTACTATCTAATGAAAACTAATTGCTTTGAAAAATAACTCGGACTCTATTTTTGAAAATCATCTGGACTCATAGTTTGTCAAAAATATCTATCTCTCAATCAACAACTTATGTCATTGATTGAGGGGGAGAATGATTTCAATTAAATCAAAAAGTTATTTGTCATACAATTGATTTTTTCAAAAGATAATCATGCATGCTTAATCAATGGAGTTTAAAGTCTCAAAATCCGATCCTTATCAGTTAAAACGTTTTCATAATCAAGTCACAATTCTCCTTAAAAGCTTTCAAAATCAATTTAAATCTACAAGAGATCACAAATCTCAAATGATTTGATAATTGTGATCGGGGGAGAATTTGTGATTTAAATTGGATTTAAACTGATAATTCGGTAAATGGTTTTATATGGATGTACAAGCTCTCCTTCCCACATGTGCCAAACTATTTCAAATTTTCCATGCACATGGTGAGGGGGAGCATCTATCTTAAACCACAAAGATTTGAAACGTGATCAATTTATTTCAATGTGCAGCTTTCTCCTAATATGTGCAAAACATTTTCAAATATCTATGCACATATTGAGGGGAAGCAACTATTTTGAAAACCACTGTCTTTATATAACTACTCTTAGATACAAGCCAACCCCTCAAAGATGAAAATTATTTCTATTACAAAATGATGCATGATGCACATGTTGAGGGGGAGCTCTTGTTCTAAAAATATCAAAAACAATTCAGGTACAAAATGTTTTGATAATATATCACAAGTATCTGGATTGATTTTCAAATGGTTTTCAATTGGTTCCAATAGCAGATGAACAATACCAAATAGACCGACCAATTTACTTTATGCATGGTGTTATAAGGATAGTTAGTGATGAGTGTCTAAATACTCATCATTTTTGTATAATCTAAACTGCAAAATCATCTGAAAACACTAAAAAATGCATCAAAATGATAAAAATATCACAAATCAGTGTTTTATGTGTTTTAAATGCAAAATGATCAAAATCAGATGAAAAACGTATCAAATTTGCAAAATTGGCAGTTTTAGTCCCCCAAGTTTCAAAAGTTGTCAAAAACAGTCCCTGGTAAATCAAAATAAAGAAAAATGTCATTTAAGGTCCATGGGATTCAAAAGTTGTCAAAACAAACCCTTGAAATGTAAAATTTGCAAAACTACAACTTTGGTCCCTCAAGTTTGAAAAATGCCATAAATGGCCCTTGGAATTTTGAAATTGTCAAGTTTGGTCCTTTTACTATGGAAGCTTGTCAGTTTTGGTCCCTTGAAATAACTTTGCATAATTGACAGGATTGGTCCTTGATTTTCAGAAAATTGCATAACAAGTCCTTGTTATTATAAGCCTTTACACCATTTAGACCCTTGTCAATACCCAAGTGACCCCTGCCATAGCTTTTTGACCCTGCCACTTAAACCTTTTTGACCCCCCTTCTATTATTAACACTGGTCAGCATCTTGGTCAAACAAAGACCCTTGGCGCCTTTTTTCTTCACCCTCCCAACCACCATGTCTGTTTACTCCATCTCCCACACCTCCACCTCAACCCCCCTCATCTCCTTGTCCCCCCACCTCAAAACAACTCCAAGAAACATTAAATGCACCTCCTCCACCTCACTCAACCCACATCTGCTTATACACGTTTTGGCGCCAAAATGAATCAAACGGCTAGAAATTATCTAAGTCATCCAATGGCTATTATTATTGGTGGGAATTATTCAGAGTGAAAAGAGAAAGACTTTGGGTATAAAAAGGAAGAGAAGAGAAGCTTGAAGGAGTAGTAGCTAGTTTTTCATTTTTTTTCTTTTAATGTCAATTTTTCTTTAAAATGTATTAGTTTAAATAAAATGTTGTAGTTTCAGCTCTTATGTATCACCATCAAGTTAAAAACATCTTTGCAAGTGTGCTTTTGGTTATCAATTCAAGTTTTTACAAGTTTCTGGTTTCTTAGTTACTGTTGCAAACTTCAGTTTCATTCTCTTAGTTACAAGCTTCTATTAGCTTCTTTGAAAGCTCAAACAAGTTTAGTTAAGCTTATCATAGTCTTTGATAAGCTTGTGATTCATTTTTAAGTAATTTTGTAAAACAGTCAACCAAAGTCAACTGTTAGGCTCAAATTGGAAGTGGAAATGGTTACTGGTATTGCAGACCTCTGAAATGGGTTGGATTAGGTTCATTTAGTGTAGTAATGGGTTTTGTTTTAACCTGCAAAACAGCTGGACTTATGTGAGTTTACACTTCCCTTTTTCATTTTCAAGCAAGTTTGCATATTTTGATTGTGTTTGTATTGGTAGTTATAAACTGCTTTTATTTGTTTATATAGTTGTGTTTAGGTCATATAAACCTAGTTTCATCATTAGTGTTAGCTAAGTAAGAGGGTAGCTCAGTTTTAATCTCTTTATCAAAGTTTTAAGGTGTGTTTGGATTTGCAGCTATAACTGTCTTAGAAGCTTATTCAGTTGCATACTCTTAATGTCTGTAGTTTGTTTAGTCTTAATATACTCTTTTGAGTCACTCCCTTGTGCCTTTTAAGCTCAGAAGTCAAAACTCCATTTCAGGTAATCTTGCAGCTTAACTGTTGATAATGTTGCAAATCCAAATCTTGTTTTGTGCATCAAATTTATAGAACTAGCTTGATTCAGTCTTAATTCATCATAATATACCATTTTCAGTTCACAATTCATGATCAAAACTCAGTTTAGTCAACTGTCTATGTTCTTATCAAAAGTCAAATTGTGCAAAGCTCAGTTTTGGCCACTCTAGCAGGATTTTTCATGCACTCAGTTCTAGGTCAAATCAAGTGAATATTGTTGCTTTTAAAACCTCTCTTGGTCTAGTTTATGTTTGTCATTTTTTCATATTTTTGCAAATTTTCTTCAAGCTCTAAAAGAGCTTGTCAAATTGGTGATGAATCCCCTGTGCAGGGCACTGTTAACTGCACAGGGGTTGAGCAGGTTTTGCAAGGTCTGCATAGAGCTCATCATAGCTCCATTAGGTCTGAGTTTTGGTGTGTAAGATCTCACCCAGGTCTTTTCCAAGTCCCAATTGCTTGATTTCAGTTTTAGCTTAATGAGTGGCTTGTGCTTATGCCTAAAGTGAGCACCTATTAACTGTTTTTTAGCTTATTCTCAAAACATCAATCTGTTGCAATTTGCTTATCAGAAGTTATAGCTTGTTTATTATTGTTGCTTTTGGTCATTGTTAGCTTATTGTAGCTTCCATTTCATTTTGGTAGCCTTTGGACTCCATTTGCTTAATTTAGTGCTTATTTCAATAAGCACTTTCACATCAGTTTCTATTTCCTCCTCATAAGCACTTGTTTTTCCAATTTTCCTAGCTTCCTAATAATGTTTTAGACTTTTCCTGAAATTTTCAGATTTTTCTAAGGTGTTTTGCTATTTTTCTTAATTTAAACTAGTTTTTAAGCATTTTTAATTAGCTTTAAATACAAATAATTAAGAAAAGGTTCAAAAAAATAATTTTTCAATTTTCTTAAGTTAAGATAAATATAAAAAGAGAAAAAAAATATTTTTCTAGATTTTTCTTAGTTAAATTTGTATTTTTAAATAATTTAATTAGTTTTAAATAGTTTAAAATTCCTAGAAAATAGAAAAATAATCAGAAAATTACAAAAATAGTTTTGAAAAGTCTATTTTGATATTTTAGACTTTTCCATTTCATAATTTTATTTTTCTAGCTTTATTTCCTATTTTCTTGTATTTTAGGTAATTATTAAATAGTTAAAAATAGTTTTTAATTAATAATAATTAGATAATTAGTGATAAAAATGATTTTCTTTTTCTAAATATTTTCTTGTATCATTAGGATTGTAAAAATGTATTTTTCATATTTTTAGGGTTTATATTGTGTAAGTTTCACGTTTTTATTTGTACGTTTGCGTTATTTTTATTTAAACGTAAGTTTTAAGTTTTAAGTTTTAAACGTTCATCACTTTAAATATAGTGATAGCGTTTATTTAATATATTTTATCTTTTTAATTTTCTTAATTTGTATTTAAGTCGCTTTAATTTATAAAACTTTTTCAGTAGTGTAATATTCAATCTAATCCTTTCTGATCACTATCATTAGTGATCATTCTACCGTCTGATCAAGTGTTTGCACACCATTGAGTCTCCGTGGGACTAAACGACCCGGGAATTCATTATATTCTCCGATCTTCATTGTATTTGTGCCTGAGCTGTTTTAAGTCTGTTAGACTTGACGGTTTAGCACAGATCAAATTTTGGCGCCGCTGCCGGGGAGGCTTTAGCGTGTGTTAGCCTTTTTCAGATCCATTCTTGCACATACCCCATCTTTTGTAAAAAGTTTTTTGTAAAGTTTTCAAAAATCCAAAAGTTCATTAACACTTTTCCTGAAGTGTTATCAACACCAAAAATATTTTCCTTCTTTGTTTTTATACAATGTTTTTCAAAAATCCAAAAATATCCATCTTTACCCTCTCACATCTTTTGATTCTACATTTCTTTTACCCTCTATCCATTTGATTCTTTCTATGTCTCATCCTCACCAATTTGGTTGTGAATGGTGTGGGGGACCTCAAAATGGTGGAAATTGCCCCGGTTGTGGCATTGTGAATCCGGGAAACGGGTTTGTCTATGACCAAAATCCCTAAAATGAAACAACTAATTTCCTCAACCAACCCCCGCACTATGAGATGGAGACATATTCTTGTGAGTATTGTGGAGGTCCTCACCCGAGTTTTGAGTGTCAAACAGGGAACACGCTTGTCTATGAGCATAATCCTTGTAACAATTATGACTACTCTTATCATGACCAACCTCCACAGTACCAAACGATTCAAACACAACCTCTGCAAATTCCTCAAGAACTTCTCGAAAATTGTCTAGATATACTCAAAGATTTGAAAGAATTAGTTAAAGAAGAGTCTCGTCAGAAAACGTATGCTGAAGAACAAGCAGCTAGAGTAAGTTCCCAATATTGGAAACCTCTAGTGTACGATTATGATGACGACGACGATGATGATTTTGATGAGGAATCTACGACTCCGAGTGGCAATCCCACTCCCGTTGAAGAAGGAAAGAGTATGGGAGAGTTGTTGGCAGAGGAGAATATGAAGAGCATAGGAGCTATATATGTTTTCGATAAAGTCGATGCTCCGAGTGGCAATCCCACTCCCGTTTCAGAGCCTTTCATTTCCGACTCTTCCCCTTCACTCACGCCGGTTGAGAGAAGTGAATTCCTTTTGGAAGAGGTCGATGATCCTATTTCTTTGAAATTTTTTGATCCCAAAGACTCTCTCACCATGGGGGATAAGCATCTCAGCACTATTCCGGAAACGGAATCGTCTAATGTTGAGAACTTTATCCCGATCCCAAGTGAGTCTGAGGGAATTCTTGATAATGAATGTGATGTGTTTTCTCCTCTTACAAAAGATCTTGTTGAGACTTTCTCTGATTTTGACAGTGATTATAGTGATGCCGATTCTTTATATTCTAAAGAAATAGAATTTATTGATGCATCACTTCCACATTCCGAGATCGTCAACTTAGAAGAGGATGTTGACCATGTTGTTTCCACAACGGTTAATACGACTATCACTAATCCCTTATTCGAATTCGATTATGAATTTACTATAAATTCAGTTAATCCAATCTTTGATAGTGATGAGTCTGACACGGAGACTATAATGGACGAGGTGCATATTTATAGCCCACGAAGTACCGCACATGTCCCACCTCCGTATACTCTTCATGAGGAGTTCTCCAGTGAACTCACTCATATCATATCTCCGCTGGAGTATGATTACGTGGATGGCAAAAATCATGATCGGGGGGAGAGAATCTCAATTTGCATAGTTATGACAAATCTTCCCACCCTCCCAACCGAGATGCCTTCCAACCCAAAGAGCTCAACCAATAAAATCCAAATAAGTGCAACTGCACTTAATCCCGAGGAAGAAGATCTAGTCATGATTGTTATCATGATTTTCCTTCTTTTCTTCACCTACTCGGTGACTTCCTCTCTTCTTCACTCCTTCGGGAGTGAGGACACTATCTTTGATCCCGACATTTTCAATTTTCATTTTTGAGCCGGTTCTATGTGTATCTCATCGGTGTGGAACTTTCACGTGCTTCAAATGTTTGTCCAAACATCTTGAATGAAAGTCCGATGGAGATTGTTTCTTCCACTTTGCTTCCCCATGAACCAATGAATTCGGGGTCGAGTCAAGCTAGCGACTCGGAAATCAAAAACAGTAGCACACACTATATGGGTTTTCACCCATATTTCTGACTTCTCACCCCTTTCTACCACCTAAGTGTGGGGGTGATGCCCCACATGTTATATAGATATATATATTTCAAAAAAAAAAAAAAAAAAAAAAAAAAACTTTCAAATAATGGCCATAATATTTCCCTTTTACGTTCTTTGTTTCGGCATAACCGCCGGTACTTTGAATATTGAGGGCAATATTCATTTCTAAGTGTGGGGGGGGGGGAATTCTCACGAATTTTATATATTATCCACCCAATTCCCCCGTTTTTGGCCAAAATTTTTTTTGGAGTAAGTGTTCTACACTTACTCATTTGGTTATCAGTCCGCCATGTCTGTAAGACAAAAGGATTGGCTAATCCAGGAGCAAACGGCTCTTGGTAAAGATATATCAAATCCGTTTATATGGCTTGCAATTTGCCCAAAATTGTATGGTTCTCAACTCACCATATCCTAAAAAGTGAAGAGTTGGCTAGCCCGCAAGATTATGGCTTGTGGTAAAGGCAGTGGAAAAACCATAATTGGTAATCAGCTCACCAAAGATAATAATGATAATTTATCTAAGAGTTGGCTAGTCCAGAAGGGTACGGCTTCTGGTAAAGACAAATCAAATCCGTTTACAGCTTATGATTTGCTCAAAATCATTTGGTTATCAGTGTACCAAGGTTCTTACTTGAACTGAAACATTTGGCTACTCCAGAAGTGATGGCTTTTGGTAAAGAGTTTTTAAAATCCATTAAAGCTTCAAATCATTGCTAGGGACTAGCAATATCTTAGTGTGGGGGATTGATGAGTGTCTAAATACTCATCATTTTTGTATAATCTAAACTGCAAAATCATCTGAAAACACTAAAAAATGCATCAAAATGATAAAAATATCACAAATCAGTGTTTTATGTGTTTTAAATGCAAAATGATCAAAATCAGATGAAAAACGTATCAAATTTGCAAAATTGGCAGTTTTAGTCCCCCAAGTTTCAAAAGTTGTCAAAAACAGTCCCTGGTAAATCAAAATAAAGAAAAATGTCATTTAAGGTCCATGGGATTCAAAAGTTGTCAAAACAAACCCTTGAAATGTAAAATTTGCAAAACTACAACTTTGGTCCCTCAAGTTTGAAAAATGCCATAAATGGCCCTTGGAATTTTGAAATTGTCATGTTTGGTCCTTTTACTATGGAAGCTTGTCAGTTTTGGTCCCTTGAAATAACTTTGCATAATTGACAGGATTGGTCCTTGATTTTCAGAAAATTGCATAACAAGTCCTTGTTATTATAAGCCTTTACACCATTTAGACCCTTGTCAATACCCAAGTGACCCCTGCCATAGCTTTTTGACCCTGCCACTTAAACCTTTTTGACCCCCCTTCTATTATTAACACTGGTCAGCATCTTGGTCAAACAAAGACCCTTGGCGCCTTTTTTCTTCACCCTCCCAACCACCATGTCTGTTTACTCCATCTCCCACACCTCCACCTCAACCCCCCTCATCTCCTTGTCCCCCCACCTCAAAACAACTCCAAGAAACATTAAATGCCCCTCCTCCACCTCACTCAACCCACATCTGCTTATACACGTTTTGGCGCCAAAATGAATCAAACGGCTAGAAATTATCCAAGTCATCCAATGGCTATTATTATTGGTGGGAATTATTCAGAGTGAAAAGAGAAAGACTTTGGGTATAAAAAGGAAGAGAAGAGAAGCTTGAAGGAGTAGTAGCTAGTTTTTCATTTTTTTTCTTTTAATGTCAATTTTTCTTTAAAATGTATTAGTTTAAATAAAATGTTGTAGTTTCAGCTCTTATGTATCACCATCAAGTTAAAAACATCTTTGCAAGTGTGCTTTTGGTTATCAATTCAAGTTTTTACAAGTTTCTGGTTTCTTAGTTACTGTTGCAAACTTCAGTTTCATTCTCTTAGTTACAAGCTTCTATTAGCTTCTTTGAAAGCTCAAACAAGTTTAGTTAAGCTTATCATAGTCTTTGATAAGCTTGTGATTCATTTTTAAGTAATTTTGTAAAACAGTCAACCAAAGTCAACTGTTAGGCTCAAATTGGAAGTGGAAATGGTTACTGGTATTGCAGACCTCTGAAATGGGTTGGATTAGGTTCATTTAGTGTAGTAATGGGTTTTGTTTTAACCTGCAAAACAGCTGGACTTATGTGAGTTTACACTTCCCTTTTTCATTTTCAAGCAAGTTTGCATATTTTGATTGTGTTTGTATTGGTAGTTATAAACTGCTTTTATTTGTTTATATAGTTGTGTTTAGGTCATATAAACCTAGTTTCATCATTAGTGTTAGCTAAGTAAGAGGGTAGCTCAGTTTTAATCTCTTTATCAAAGTTTTAAGGTGTGTTTGGATTTGCAGCTATAACTGTCTTAGAAGCTTATTCAGTTGCATACTCTTAATGTCTGTAGTTTGTTTAGTCTTAATATACTCTTTTGAGTCACTCCCTTGTGCCTTTTAAGCTCATAAGTCAAAACTCCATTTCAGGTAATCTTGCAGCTTAACTGTTGATAATGTTGCAAATCCAAATCTTGTTTTGTGCATCAAATTTATAGAACTAGCTTGATTCAGTCTTAATTCATCATAATATACCATTTTCAGTTCACAATTCATGATCAAAACTCAGTTTAGTCAACTGTCTATGTTCTTATCAAAAGTCAAATTGTGCAAAGCTCAGTTTTGGCCACTCTAGCAGGATTTTTCATGCACTCAGTTCTAGGTCAAATCAAGTGAATATTGTTGATTTTAAAACCTCTCTTGGTCTAGTTTATGTTTGTCATTTTTTCATATTTTTGCAAATTTTCTTCAAGCTCTAAAAGAGCTTGTCAAATTGGTGATGAATCCCCTGTGCAGGGCACTGTTAACTGCACAGGGGTTGAGCAGGTTTTGCAAGGTCTGCATAGAGCTCATCATAGCTCCATTAGGTCTGAGTTTTGGTGTGTAAGATCTCACCCAGGTCTTTTCCAAGTCCCAATTGCTTGATTTCAGTTTTAGCTTAATGAGTGGCTTGTGCTTATGCCTAAAGTGAGCACCTGTTAACTGTTTTTTAGCTTATTCTCAAAACATCAATCTGTTGCAATTTGCTTATCAGAAGTTATAGCTTGTTTATTATTGTTGCTTTTGGTCATTGTTAGCTTATTGTAGCTTCCATTTCATTTTGGTAGCCTTTGGACTCCATTTGCTTAATTTAGTGCTTATTTCAATAAGCACTTTCACATCAGTTTCTATTTCCTCCTCATAAGCACTTGTTTTTCCAATTTTCCTAGCTTCCTAATAATGTTTTAGACTTTTCCTGAAATTTTTAGATTTTTCTAAGGTGTTTTGCTATTTTTCTTAATTTAAACTAGTTTTTAAGCATTTTTAATTAGCTTTAAATACAAATAATTAAGAAAAGGTTCAAAAAAATAATTTTTCAATTTTCTTAAGTTAAGTTAAATATAAAAAGAGAAAAAAATATTTTTCTAGATTTTTCTTAGTTAAATTTGTATTTTTAAATAATTTAATTAGTTTTAAATAGTTTAAAATTCCTAGAAAATAGAAAAATAATCAGAAAATTACAAAAATAGTTTTGAAAAGTCTATTTTGATATTTTAGACTTTTCCATTTCATAATTTTATTTTTCTAGCTTTATTTCCTATTTTCTTGTATTTTAGGTAATTATTAAATAGTTAAAAATAGTTTTTAATTAATAATAATTAGATAATTAGTGATAAAAATGATTTTCTTTTTCTAAATATTTTCTTGTATCATTAGGATTGTAAAAATGTATTTTTCATATTTTTAGGGTTTATATTGTGTAAGTTTCACGTTTTTATTTGTACGTTTGCGTTATTTTTATTTAAACGTAAGTTTTAAGTTTTAAGTTTTAAACGTTCATCACTTTAAATATAGTGATAGCGTTTATTTAATATATTTTATCTTTTTAATTTTCTTAATTTGTATTTAAGTCGCTTTAATTTATAAAACTTTTTCAGTAGTGTAATATTCAATCTAATCCTTTCTGATCACTATCATTAGTGATCATTCTACCGTCTGATCAAGTGTTTGCACACCATTGAGTCTCCGTGGGACTAAACGACCCGGGAATTCATTATATTCTCCGATCTTCATTGTATTTGTGCCTGAGCTGTTTTAAGTCTGTTAGACTTGACGGTTTAGCACAGATCAGTTAGGTTAGGTATTCGTTCCCATGATCCGCCAGAACCGGAGGGATCTACCCAGGGACAATCCACTAGTTATTGTAGAAGTCCTTAGGTATAATAAAAAAAAAAGGAGAAAAGTGAGATATGGGAAGAGTGCGGACTGAGACTGAGCTAGTACTGGAATAAACCCAACAAGGTTCTAGTTATGAAGTCTCGGTAAGCACTAAAGGGGTTGAAGAATGAAAAAGAATTGAATGAGAAGAAGGGTGAAAAGAAATAGCCCTCCATTTATTCAACCTTAGGGCAGAAACCGGGTTCAATTCATATGCTACTGGTGGTTACCAAGGTAACATCGGTATTGAGGACAAGACGTCATGGACCCAGTGACGCACTGCACTACAACTTCTCAAACTACTCAAGTTCCTCTTAAAAGGACTTGTTTCATTCTCACGGGGAACCGACATTATCTATCGACTTTCTCTTAGAGTTTGTTGATATTGAAGAAGGATACCCTCTCCCTAGTCTCCGGCATAGGAACCAAATATGCACAATTGAGTCTAGAGCCACAAGATCATCTATAAATCTCATTAGGACACTTTCAATGAAGACTCTCTGTTTCACACAATGTGAAAAGAGAGATTATATCTTATGAGTCCTACGCATTATCCTTGTGGTATTGCCAGAACATCTGAGTGATATGTATACATATTCACAATGAAGATGGAAATCCTTCTGGAGCCAACATCAAACAAGCTCCTGGTGGGTGGCATGTGAGATCTATCCAATAGATCAACCATGTGACAACTGAACAGAAACAATGGGGCGATTCAATCTTTTGAATCAATCTTGGTTCAGGTTATCGATTGACGGATACCTTTGAAAAACCGGTCGTTGTGCTTAAAAACTCTTTTCTTTAGCACATCGACTGTGTACAAATATTTCAAAACAAAAGGTGTTTATGATTGATAATTGATTTTCATTAAAACCTTCGTTGTGTTTCAAAAACAATTTCTATTGAGCGTTACATGAATGTTTTTCAAATCTCTTTTTATCAATCAGTGAATCTCAATTCGCTGGTTCACTCACTCTGTGTTGTCTTCTTTGAGACGTTCCGGTTTGAGAACAGCTAGAGCAGCTGCGAAATCCTGTCAAGGAAACTCTTCGGAATTTTACCTGATCACAGGCAGTACTTGTACTGATCAACGGGGAACCGTGGGCCGTGTACCTCAATTCAACGAAAGTGATCAAAGACACTTTCGTGCACTTTATTGCTAACTGTTGTATGCAGGTACGCCCGACGTTTGCAGCTGATCAGAATGAAGCGGTCAATCCATAGCCGCATGCTCACACATCACATTCATTTCAAAAGAAATCATGATTAGTGCATCAATGACTCTGATATTCTCACTCCATGCTTCTGCTACGCTGCTGCCTATATCATGAATCAACGAAAGCTTCCGCTACTCTGATGAGAAGAAATCATGATCCAAAATGTGAGCATGTCGGTCCAAAAGTCATAACATCACATAATACCAACACCACAATGGATGAGTCAGAGATTTATGATTGCTGATGATCTCAAAGTTGGCTCAAAACTCAGTATCACGTGGATCAGTTAAAGACCTCCACTTGGATTAACCAAACATGCAATAATGAAGAATCGATGACTACAAGCTTCAGAGCAAAGTCCTACATCAAGAATGCAAGAACAATTTATAATGTAATATTTGTTTGTATTCAATGTAATTTTTAATGTGTGTTTGAGGTGACCTCTCTTAGGGGGAGATTGTTAGGATTTAGTAAATCCAGTTATTAAAGAGTCGGTCACCTCAAGTATATGTAATCATTAGAAAGCTCGTAGTCGTAGATTATTACAAGTTAAGTAGTATTTAGTTAAGTAACACCGTGGAGGACGGATGGGTCTTTACCCACTGTATGCCTGATCCACAGCCCGTAGGTGGCGATTTATGTAAGTACTATAAATACTCTCTACCTTCCAAGGTAGAGAGTTGGAGCTCATAGTAAGATTTTTCTTTCTCTCATTAAAGTTCCCAAACCTCTAACTTTCTCTCTCTAAAATCATCTTATACGCCTACTTGTGTTTGTGTTATGATGTGTATGTGAAATCCAATATGTTACAATAACTAACTTTTGTATAAATTGATTGATATAACTGTTTTACAGAAATGACATATATATACATTTTCAAGAGGTGCCTTTGTGTTGGTTCATGCGAATAAACAGACACAATGGTTGGAATGTAACTGTCAACAATATTAACTGTCATTCTAATATGGATCGTTTGGGACATAGGGCCCAACCCATATGTAAATAGCAGACATAGAATATACATAGGAATTGCAAATAACAGACAAGGGTTCCAACATATAAATCAATTAAACACGGTCTATTAATACATTCATTATTTTTCATCTTTTTTAAATAATGTCATTTTTAAAATACCTTCTAAATGAAAAATACATGTTATTATACTTATCGCAAACTAATAAAATACACAAAGTTTCATACAATTTATATACAAACCAGTTGATGATGGTACAACCAAAACATTGAACTACAACACTCTCTTCAATATGTAACAAAGTTGACTAAAATATCCGATTAAACAGTATTTATCTGAATACATATAATGTACAAATTATTATCTAGAGAAGTAATAAACATTATTAACATGTAATATAACTGGTACCTGCTTATAGGGGTGTCAAACGGGTCTGGTTGACCCGATCCGAGCCTGAACTCGAACCCGATAAGGTTTATCGAGTTGGAAAAGCTTATCGAGTTAATTTGGCCCGAACCCGATAACTCGATATTGTTATAGGGTTGGGTTCGGGTTGGATTTTTTATCTTGTCAGGTTATCAGGTCAACCCGATAAGACCCGAAATATAATATATAATTTCTTTTAATAGCTCACTTACGATTTATATTAGTGTGATTTGAAAGTTTTACTGACGGTTTCTTTTGCCTGCGTACCGTTACGAGCAACTAGTGCTATCTTTTTTTTCCTTTCACCTACTCTAACATTTTGTTTACATTTATACGATGCATGCATTTTATATTTGGCCTACTGAAACCTATTCTTTCAATTTTATGCTATTCAAACATTTTTTATCACTTGTACAGTTTGTGGTTTTTTCATTTAAACTACTTGCGCTTCTGTATGGCAACTTTTGTACTTTACAGTTTTCATTTTTCTCTCACGTTCGTTTCATATAGAACATGATAAGCCGAATCACCGAACCGAAATAACCCGACCTGATAACAACCCGAACCCAATAACCCAATTCCTTATCGGGTCGGGATGCGGGTCACCTTTCTTTTACAAAAAACCCGAATCAACCCGACTGGATAAACCCGACAACCCGACCCGATAAATCCAAAGGCTCCATGGTCATAGCCTCTAAAGACTTCATGATCACAGCTTCCAAGAGGCTTCGTAGTCATAGCCTAACATGCTTTTGTTATGTTGTTGTTGTAAGCAATTCCAATACGTGACGTTCCAATTGTTCCTTCCATGACGTTAACATTCTATAACCTGGCCTACAACGAGTATCCAAGTAATCCTTAGTCTGTCTCTGCGACCTAAAACGACTACCAATGTAATCCTCGGTTTGCCATCATGACATTGTGACTAGTAGAGCCTCTGTTAAGCCTGCACAACCTCTGCCAAGCTTTCGCAACCTAACAACCAGAATACGCCATCAACCTTGATCTTAGATCTGAATCTTCCACCTTCTAACATTCCTCTCATTGTACTCGAACGTGGCTCTGATACCACTTGTTGAGGAGACCGATCCAAACACAACACCTACGCAAGCTCCGAGAGCCTAACTAAGATACCACTTGTTAAGAATGTGAGCCCAAACAAGACAACCATGTAAGCATACACAGTCAAACACACAAGCAACTCGTGTAACCACCACCATATAACTAACAGAGTATAATTAAAAGCTACATGATCATAAGTGATGCGCGTATAATGCGTTCAGGGTCAAAGGAACTTCCTTTTCGTCGAGCAAGTTTTTCAACACCCTAGGCAGTGAACCTAATCGTTGTAGTGTAATATTGGGTAAGCCTCGGGTATTGATATCGTTCTCTAGGGGAATAGGAATGCTAGTGAGAGATGTACTACGCTAAGGTTTGAGGTTGAGGAAGATTGTTTTTTGTCTTTTTATATTTTTTAGAAAGCTAAGGGTAAAATCTCGGGGTTTGGATTTGGGGGGTTGGTACTTCTACCCATTACTCTACTTATCTAATTATCTAAACTAATGGGTAGTCTATGTTTATTGATGTGTGCTCGTATGATGATTAAAAATGTGTCTACCTAGATACTATTACTCCCTAGTTATCTTTTATTGGTGGTTGCATTGTCGCGTCCTTTTTCTTAACGCGTTGTGTTTCCTAAGGTCGTAGGGTATGCGTTTATCCCTAACTCTTTGAGACTACCTTAAGATTATTGCCTACGAAATCTCTAGGATTCACAAACTAACTCTAAGGTTATCTTTGGATGTTTAGTCTACAATTCCATTAAGTGACTATAAACTAAGTTTCACAAAGATTACTCAAGCATTAAAAACACAACGATAGCCTAGTGCAATCCTAAGCCAATTACAATTAAGATAAGAGACAACCAATCAATAATTAATAACTAGGTTTCATAGATCTAAGCAAACACACAAGAAATTTAGCCGGACATGTTAAACATGCAAGCATACACATATACAATCGAAGACATAATAAAATCAATGAAGTAAATTACTTATCTTGATGTAAAATAGGGTATGAGAACCCTAAGATACTGTCCAAATCGAACCAAAATCGTTTTAGGTTTTTACTCCACAAGTCTACCTCTCAAAATTCTGAAAATTCGATTTCTATATATAATTTTACATTTGCGACGGCGTCACCTTATAGTTCGGACGCCGTCAGATCGCCGTCATTAGGGTTTCGTCTGGCCAAGTCATCATTGGGACGGCGTCGCGTTGTGGTTGTGACGCCGTCAGTCTTCAGTAGTGACGTCGTCTGAATCTGGATCTATGCCGTCTGAAAAGAAAAGTCTTCGTGACGCCCTTACTCTTCAAAGCCTGACGCCGTCAGGTGTAAATTAGCAAAAAGTCTACTGAGTCGTCGCAAATTTAATTACGTAGAGAGGGACGGCGTCGCCCATGGATTGTGACGCCGTCAGCTTCAATTTCATCAGCTTGAGTGTCTGGATCTTGACTTAGCCATTTTCTTCACATATTTACTCCTTTTTGTCCAAAAACGCATCCGCATTTTGCTTCCAATAGACCTAAAAAGTGAAAAGGAACGAAATTAAGCAGTAACGGATATAAAAGTGGGTGATTAAAGGCTTAAATGACCCCTTAAAAGTGTACATTTTAAATCCTTATCAATAAGAAAACACAAGAACAATAAGACACAAGAATTTATAATAGTTTTCACGATCCATGTGACCGCGGTCAATCTACTTTTGAACGAAAGAGAATATTATTCGGCTCCGTGCCAACTGCACGAGTACTAACCATAATACATAAGCACACGTAGAAGTACCAAATGTTTACAATTACATATGAGAGTTATTTATAAAGGTGAAATTAAAACCCAAACATTTACCATAAGATTACTATCTCTTAGTGTGTGTTGTAAGAGCATTGACAGAATTTGATCGAGTAAATTTATAAAATGTATCAAAGATTATAAATTGTTATGCACATAAGAGAATTTTCAAAAGGTCCGTTACTTGTGTAAATGTATAAAGGGATAATACATTTGAAAAATATTATACTTGTTTAAAAATACTTGAGCAGCAAACAAAAAAAGAAAATACTTTTGTAATTATTAATGTTGATAACTTGATATCTTAGCTTTATTTGAGTATTAATGTTGACACTTTTGTCTTTATGCGTGTAGTGAAAAACATGTGATTACTATTTTACCCTATGAGTTTGTGAAAATTGCATCCACCGTCCTTAAAGTAAGTTACATAAATGGTTACTGTGGTTTAGCGAAACTTGCATTGGTGTCCCTAATTTTTTTATCCACTCCTTATGGGTTTTACCCGCTATTTTTTATACATTTTTATATACGTATTTTTATATGCGTTTTTATCTACGTGTTTTTATATACGTTTTCGTCCGTTTTTATACGTTTATGTCCGTTTTTATACATTTTCTTCTGTTTTCTTAAGTTTTCGTTATTCATCCGTTTTATATGTTTTCATCCGATTTTATACGTTTTCATATGTGACGAAAAAAGTTCAGATTTATTTTTTTCACATGTGAAGAAAAAAATTCGAAAAAAAGTTTCTAAAAAAATATTAAAGAATATTTCGACAAAAAATTTTTGAAAAAAAGAATTGAAGAAAAATTTCGAAAAAAAAAATTATGAAACAAAAATTCCGAAAAAAAAAATTTGAAAAAGAATTTCGGAAAAGAAATTGAAAAAAAATCGGAAAAAAATTTCCAAAAATCTTTTTTCTGATTTTTTTTAAGGAATCTTTATGTAGTTTACCCTAATGACGGTGGCTGCAATTTCGCAAACTTATAAGGATCATTTATCTATACTATATAAAATAGAAAAATGGTCAAAGTGGAAAAAGTGAAAAATGTTGAAAGTTGAATGTTGAAAACATGGTCAATGGAGAGAGAAATAAATAATATAATTAATACTCTTATTAAAACACCCCATTACTTAAAAGTACAATAATTTATTCACATTGTACACCCAATTAAAAGCACATCTACCAAATTAAAAACAACCAATTGAAACCGATACCGGGTTGACCCGTTGAAACCGATACCGGGTTGACCCGGGACGCTTCAAACCCGGCGGGCTGACTCAGTTTAATTTGACATTTTTTTCGACCCAACCTATCGGTTTGACTCGGTTTAAATCGACCTGTTTTTTTATCGGAACGGTTCAACCAGTTGAATCACCCGGGTGAAATCGGGTTTCAAATTTGACAAAATTATATCATAAATGATGAAGTAGTTGTGGAACCCGTGACAATTTTTTTGAAAGGAGAGACCAAGTAATTGTAGTTTTTGGTTTATTTTGCTTTGACACATGTAATTTGTCATTTGTATAATGTTATTTTAAAAAATGTTGCTCTTGCACCATTTAAGGGACTAGAATATATGAATCGTCGTTTAAAAGTTAATATATATTGTATAGCCCTTTGTCCAGTGTATCAATAATGTTATGTAAGTTTATTAAAATCACAAAAAATAAATAGTATTGTTATCTTTAGCGATAATTATTTGTATCTCAAACAAATAGCTTTGAACAATGCATAAATATCTATACAAATTGATAGTACAAAATAATCTTATATGGTGATATCCAATTTGCAAAGTTACAATTTTAAAAGCCACACACCAAATGGTAAACGTTACACATGTAAAAAAAATAGTTATCACTGCCTAAATTACTGACAAAACAAGAAAAAGCGGTCACACATGTTGGTTATACCTCTAAACTACAATATAATATTGCCAACTACATAATACCGTTGCTTTTTGTAATGCTTGAATCTATTATTACTAAAAATCTTAATAACTTAAAACAATCCTATTAGAAAATATACTCACACACTTAGATCGACTCCACATAATTTTTTAAAAAACTATATATTTATGCTGCTATGCAACCACGCATCAGAATTGTAGTTATTCAAAAACGATTCTCTAATGCTACAAATACAGTTTGTTGAAAGAAACTTATGGGTCGTCGGAACTTTGCAGAAAACTAGACATCGCTGCCGCTAGGCGCGGGTACTCGTCTAGTATATATAAGGGTAAAATGGTTAAACTACTTACATAAAGACAAGAAGTTAAAATTACAGTAATACTAATCAAAAAAAAATTCGCTACTAAAAAAAAGACTGGAATTTTTTAAAATAATATCTAAATAACCCAGATGAAATAGTAGGATATAACATTGCTCCGAATAAATATCCCAAAGCCAAACAAATCTAAAATCAAAGGTTAGGCTGGACACAGATGTGACCGAGCATTACTTTGCCACATCAACTTCTCTCTTCAATGACCAGGCACGATCAAATTGCCACAGTCGGTGACTGAGTTTTTTTTTTTTTTTAATTTTTAATTTTTAAAAAATTTTAATTCAATTATTTTAAATTACAAATTTAAAATTCATTAAAAACAAAACATTACATAAATTAAACATTAAATTAAAAACACAAATTACAAATTAACAAACTACGATACGAAAATAAAAATGAAAATACAAATTACAACGAAAAGTCTAAGTTTTCACCCTTGTCTCAATATTATTCAAAAGCCTCAGCAATCTTGTCCTCTTCATACTCTCTTTCTAAGATGTCAAACAAGTAAAATGTGTGGGTAATATTTTGTGTTGTCTGTATTTTATTTTATGTAAGAAAATAAAGGGTGTAAGATGTGTGCATTCATCGGTCGAAAATGTGACCATATTTCTAAAATGTGACCAACAACCGATATTCACATTTTACCTACAATAGAGATGACTGAACACAAAATTGGTCGACCTTGCCCCTTGACCGATCAAGTGTGTAAAGCCTTAGGTATGAGGGAGTGGTACCCTAGTACCCTAATACCCTGGAGTGCCACATCACCTCTATCCAATAAAAACCTTCCAACTAAGAACTACCCTAATTCTACCATAACACTACCCTAAGTCGAGGGAGTGGTACCTTAGTACCCGAATTTCATTTTTTTAATACATAAAATCACATACAATATTTAAAATAAAAACATACAATTTCATTAAAAATAAAAACATTACA
>BPTQ01000005.1:140869017-140897985 GCA_019973895.1 Chrysanthemum seticuspe | reverse complement strand
GATAAAAAATAATCTTCCTCAACCTTAACCTTAGCGTAGTAACTCCCTACTAGCATTCCTATTCCCCTAGAGAACGATATCAATACCCGTGGCTTACCCTAATTACTACACTACAACGATTAGGTTCACTGCCTAGGGTGTTATAAAACTTGCTCGAAGGAAAGGAAGTTCCTTTGACCCCGAACGACGCGTGTAGCGTTATCAGTCTCCTTCTTCAATATCAACAATCTCTAAGAGAAAGTCGATAGATTATGTAGGTTCCCCGTGAGAATAAAACAAGCCCTTTTAAGAGGAACTTGAGTGGTTTGGGAAGTTGTAGTGCAGTGCGTCACTGGGTCCATGACGTCTTGTCTTCAATACCGATGTTACCTTAGTAACCACCAGTAGCACATGTATTGAACCCGGTTTCTGCCCTAAGGTTGAATTATTGGAGGGCAATTTCTTTTCACCCTTTTTCACATTCATTTATTTTTCATTCTTCAACCCCTTCAGTGCTTACCGAGACTTCATAACTAGAACCTTGTTGGGTTTATTCCAGTACTAGCTCTGTCTCAGTCCGCACTCTTCTCATTTCTCATTTTTTTCCTTTTTTCATCATACCTAAGGACTCTACACTATCTAGTGGATTGTCCCTGGGTAGATCCCTCCGGTTCTGGCGGATCGTGGGAACTAATACCTAACCTCACCATCCTTATAACTCCATACATAAAGTAACATGGTCGGTCTTTTGGTACAGTTCATTCTTCCATGAAACCAATTGAAAAATCATTTGGAAAACAATCAAGGTACCTGTGATACGAGATCACAGTATTTTGTACCTTAATAGTTTCGATCATTTTAGAAATGCTCCCCCTCAACATGTGCATATGATATTGAAATTGTTTGGCACATGGAGGCAAGAGTTCTTTGAAATAATTTCTTGATCACAATTTCCTTAGAAAAAGCCATTTTATTTTCTTTGGTAAATTCTCCCCCTCAATATGTGCATAGGATATTTGAAATCATTTTTATCACATAGAGGCAAGAGTTCTTTTGAAGCACATCCACGATTACAAAAGCCATTTAAGAAACCATTTGAAAACTCAATCAAGGTACATTATGCTAAAACATAAAAGCTTTTGTGCCTCGATAGTTTATTTTCTTTTAAAATGCTCCCCCTCAATATATGCTTCGAGATTCGAAAACGTTTAGCACATACGAGAGAGCAGCCTGCACAATTGAATCAAAACGATCACCTTTTATCAAATTTCATTATTAAATCACAAATTCTCCCACGATCAAAAATATCAAACCCTTTGAGATTTTGGATCCCAAGTGATTTAATTTGGTTTAGAAAACATGGGAGAAAATGTGGCCTTATTTAAATACTCATCTGGTCTTTGGATAAATCCTCCTCCTCAACATGTGCATTGTGTATTTGAAATCGTTTGGTACATATGGAGGCAGGAGTGCCTTTGAAGGACTAAAATCAATTCCATATAAAACAGAATTGAGATTTAAATCACGATCTCTCCCGCGATCAAAAATTTCAAACCATTTGAGATTTGTGATCCCAAAAGATTTAAATCATTTAGAAAATTTTGGGGAAAGACGTGGCAAGATTTGATTTTGAAAAATGACAGATAAGGACCATTTTAAGACATTAAAGATTGTTAGTGTCAGGTATGATTGTTTTAAGAGATCTTTAAGTAAAATAAAACAGTTTCACAATCAAACAAGAACAGAAAAAATTTCATTTTGAAAGACCTTGATTCTAAAGAAAAATCATACCATGACATAACATTAAATCTTTAGATCACCACTTTTTTTCGTACAAATCGGAACTTTTGTGAAGAAATATCGTTTGAAAATATTATAATTTAAATCACTCTCCCCCTCAATCGATGACCGAAATCGATAATTGAGTGACTTAAGTTTTGATAAAATGAAGTCCGGTGATTTTCAAAATTTAGTCCAATATATTTTCAAAACAATATTTTTCCATTTTCAAAACAATTTTAAACATAGTTTTAGAAAATGGTGTTCTGCACAAAGATACGTTAGGTGGTTGAGAAGCTTTTGTTGTTGCTGTAGGGCTTGGAAGAAAAACCGTCTGCTGATGCAGTGAGACTTCTTCTTACGTTGCATTTTGAATGCCAACTGAGGTCAAATTAAGCTCCGTTTCTTCAATCACTTAGAAGAAAACCATCTGCTGATGTAGTGAGACCTCTTACGTTGCATATATGCCAACTCTCCATAGAAGTCCAGTTAAGCTCCGTTTCTTCATATGTCAACCCAAGATATAGTTACCCTTTCCTTTCGGCATCCAATCATCATCAATAGTGGGATCCGGATCGGGAACATTCTTATAACCAATATACCTGCATACGTTAGTGAATACACATACATATATATGGTGGTCGACATCACCCATAACAGCAATCGACTAATTAAAGTCAATTCAACATAACAATCAGATCATATAAGGCATGGGGTTTAGGTGTTAATCAAACTCCAATCATCTAAACCTAACAATCATATCCTAAATTCCTAGTCCTTCGACACAGGCAAATATCATTTTTAATTAAGCACGTAGGATAATTAAGAAAGCTCGTTAGATGATATAGATTTGAAAACATTCTCCCCCTCAATCAATGACTTATTTTCTGAAAAGTTTTAAAAGCGCTGAAGTCATTGATTGAGTTTTCAATTTTACAAAAGTTTTGAAACTGATTGATTTTGCAACTCATTAACCACCATTTAGTTGAAACAAATATTTTTCTGAAGAATTTTAGACGGAAAAAAATTTGTGTAGGAACAGCAGTCCTTCGACATACTTTCCTCAAATTGTTTTAGGATAAGTGCACGAAATATTTGAAAATTGGTTCAGCGCAGCACTTTCCTTTCTTGAAGAGCGGGTTGCTATCTGAAATAATAGCAAGCCATGGTTTAAGCGCTGGTTAGAGTCAGAAGTAACTGCAAGCCATATTTTGAAGCCCGGGTTACAGTCTGAAATAACTGTAAGCCATTTTTGAACCCCGGGTTACAGTCTGAAGTAACTGTAAGCCATAGTTTGTGACATGTTTTGGAAAAAGAATATTTACACCTCCTGCTCGAACTTCATCTATGGTCCCGTGCCATTATTGAATGACATTTCTAAGACCGTAGATGTTATCGATACCAGAAGACATGTCACGAGAAAACATAATTTTGGTATTTTTGAAATTTTCTGATTTTTATGGGTTTTTGTTGGTTTTATATTTTTCTATTTTCTTTTTGTTGGTTTTATATTTTTGTATTTTGTTTTTCTGATAAATATTTACAAAGATAGATTAGATGATATAGTTAAAGAAGATGATGATACGAGTACCGAGATAAGGATATCGAACATCCCCGTTGTAGAAGATAGAAATCGTCATCTCTTAAAGATTCACCACCAAAGCATCCAAGGCTCCATAAGCGAAGAAATTGAACCATCTGAAAGTGAGACTTTGGCTGCTTCCCCCCCCAAACCGAAAATCCTTTAGCCGAGCAGATTCAAAGCTTTCTTTCAAGCTTCCATTAGCCAGGTGCACCAAGAAGCACACCATTATCATTTATCCCGCTGCTCCATTTTAAGAACGATAATCGAGGTTCTCCATTCGGAGTTATATCATCAAGACGAACAACAGCAACGTATCATCTCACGAATAAATAATCTTCTCAAATTTCTTTTTCACTGAATTCTGAAGCGATCCATTCCAAAAGGTGTCTAGAGAACAATTCCCCTAAGTAGTTGAATTGATGCAGTCAGCCTCTTTGTATAATGCTCAAGAACTCTCCCAAATACACATCATGAGGGGAATGAAAACACCTCCCCATGTTCACATTTTTCTTCCCTGATGATCGTGTATGAAGCTCAAGAACCCGAAGTACACCAATATCCAAGAGCTCTCCCGAATACACATCATGAGGGGAATGAAAACACCTTCCCATGTTCACATTTTTCTTCCCTGATGATCGTGTATGAAGCTCAAGTATCCGAAGTATACCAATACATAAGGAATGAATAACTGAAAACATTGAAGAAGCTGGCCAAGTCACTGATTATCTCTGCGGATGACAATCTCTGCGGATGTCAACTCCGGAATAAGTGATTATATCTCTGAATCACTGATTAAGCACTCAAGTGAAACAGCTGAGCATCCCCAATGTACACAATCTCTCTCCTCTGATCATTGCGATACCATCGAAATCACCACACACTAGTGTACCTCTTTTATCTTCAGAAACTTTCTCTAACATCACTTCCCCCATGTAGATGAAATACTAACACTAAACGCCTTGATGAGTAAAACCTTGAGTTTCTCTGCAGTCATGACATTTGTTTTCCCGGGATATCTTCAATCACTTAGAAGAATTAATTTATCAAGTTTACTCGTCATGAGTCAAACCTTGAGTTTCTCTGCGGTAATAACATTTGTCTTCCCGGGGTATCTTCAATTACTTAGAAGTATTAAGTTCATCAAGTTTACTCGCGTTTAGGTGCTTATCTCCTTACTCCTTGCTGGTTTTTGACACTTCAGAATCAACAACTCTTTGTAAATCCGTATACTAGAAATATTTTGAGAAGAACATCATTAGCTCAGATGTATCTGTGAGAGTCAACTTGCTGAAGAATAACGTGAGCAAGTCTAATTAGGGATTAAATTTGGCATTTCAAACTCCCCCAATTAGTGCTCTCCCCTAAACTGACAATCTGTTTGATAAATGCCCAGAATAAGAAGAAGTCTTTCGATAATTACATGCAACTCGTCTTTTAGTCTTCTAATCATACAACAGAAAATGTAGAACCGACTGTGGACTCGACCTTCTTCTAGATTGTCCAGTTGGGGAATAGATAGTTAACATCTTCAACTCACACCAAAAAAGCATCCCACCAAAAAGCATCCTAATTAACTTACATCTTGCAAATCCCCTTAACTAAAATCCCTCCCAATCAAACAAGAACAGAAAGATGTTCATCAAGGAAATCAGTAATCAGGCCGCAACGAACACACAAGATGGTAACACCAAACTACCAATCACATCAAACAAGAACAGAGAGATTGTTCGGAATCATCATGTTGATGTATACGTGAAGCATTAACCGGAAGCACTTTGTCGATAAACTCATCAATCGGAGTGAAGATGTCAACCAACGGCTCTTAGAAGAGAAAAACTCCATGTGAAGATGACCCGATAAGAAGAAGCTCGGTTCTTACAAGAGTTTAGAGCCGTATGACCATTTATATTCTCAAATGTCAATCAACAATGCACAAAAAATTCACACTTCTTCTCCCCCTCAAGAATTGCATACGGAGATGCCATTCTTGACTAAATAAGTGAAATCATCCAAAAGTATTCTATTCACACTTCTCCCCCGCAAAATTAGCACATGATGTCGCCATCGTCATTATAGTTGAGCAAGTGGAATAAGAAAACAATCAATGGTAGCTCGGTTCACTTGATGACTGAAGCGCATGGAAAAAGTATGAAGCATGTTGATGAGAATGGTCATAATAAGAAGATTTCTCTTCTTCAGAAGATAAAGCGCACTGAAGCGTACACTTTTCTTTTCTTTAGAGTACGAGGCATGAATTGTTGTGTTCATACGTCATAAGAAGATTTCTCTTCTTCAGAAGATAATGCGCACTGAAACGTACACATTTCTTTTCTTTAGAGTATGAGGCATTAACTGTTGTGTTCATACGTCATAATCTCTCTTTTCAGCTCTCTTAGCAAAACATGTAATCAACCCATTATCATTCAGTAGGCTCTTTGTAGTGACAGCTGATGGAGATAACCTAATATGATGAATTTGACCCTGAAGTAAACTAACCCGAACACGTGACTTAAACTTGCACATATGTAACAACGAGCGGTGCCGATTTCCATTAGCATCTCTAAGTACTCTTTAAGTACTCTATACTCATCATCCAACCAACCATCAAGTAATAGACGTACTTTACCTCTTGAAAATCCACAATTGAATGTGACACTGAGCACTACAACGTAACTCCTTAAAGTGATAGTTATTTTGAGATGATAAGAGCCCAATTCCCCCAAGTGGTAAAAAGAAAAGGTAAAAGTCACCCAACAATAACTAGATTTCCAAGTCTTCATTTTTTATAATAAGCTCGAACAAGGATCTTGAAGAATCTTCATCCATCCATCCCCGATACCTTCAGATACTAAGTACACTCGCCCGTGATAATTCACTTCAATCTCAAATAAATAATACTGAATTAACGCCGTTGTCACATCTTCTGAACAGCTCAAATCTAGCCTTCTTTGACATTTAAATGAACTTTGATAATGGTTTCATCCCGACCATGGTTAAAAGCACATAACCCCGTAAAACCACGTAATAACCAAACTGCCATGACGAATATCCAAACACACATCCAATTCATGAAGTACACCCTTCTATCCCTTCTTCGAAGCAGAAACCGTAGCACCAACATCAAGTAAGATCCAGAATTACACTTTCTCTTCTCCAAGATGGTTCCAACATTACGGGATTTTACAACTCTATGGTTTAAACCGAGAAATAGTTTCTTTCGCGGGATTTTACAAAACCAAGAATAAACCGTAAGATAGATCCGGAAATGCACTTTACTAATACCAGGATGTTTCCATTGTCACGGGATTTTACAAGTCTATGATTTAAACCGAGAAATAGGTTCTTTCGCGGGATTTTACAAAATCAAGACAAAACCATAAACAATGTCAGCTTGAATATGTTAGGACAACTTTGGTTTCGGTGAATATCTGTTTGAAGGGAACATGCATCGGTTCATCAACGGTTCATTATCCAACATCATCAACATCAGCAACCATCCAATAAATACGTTGGTAAACACATCATTCACGCATTATGTTGGCTAATGTAGTGACCACATGGAGAAGTAAACCCAATATACCAAACTTGATCATGAAGAAGAATCCCCCAGATTTGTTACTTAAACTTGTACTAATCCTTGTGAAGAAGAAACGGTGTACCCAATGTACAAAACCTCTTGACATTCTCAGCTGAGTGAGACACCGAAGTGATAGCAACGTTGTGGGCCAAGCGAGAAAGAATCACAAACGTAACTAAATAGCCAAGTCTTTATTACACTCAATAATCGCCCAAACAAGTCATCTTCGCGGAAGGGAAGAAAGAAAGAAGACGAAATAAGTAAACGCGCCCGGAAAACCTCACTTCAAATCCAAATAAGAAATACCGTCCAAACAATCCCGTAGTCAACCTAGTTCCACTAAAAATTCAAGCCATAACATAATATATTTCGTGAAAATGCATAGACCAAAGTATTGCCCGCACAACACAACACATCTCAACATCAATCACAAAAACATCAAATCTCATGTTTCAAATTTCATTATAAAAAATAAGCATTCGATCCAATAATCCATTAAGCCCATTCCAAACCAATCCAATTCACCTCCGGCACATCATTAATATTTCGGACTTATGAAGAAGGTTCAACATTTTCGATAATATTCAAGTTCAATTGAACGTGTGTCCCCGAGAAAGTGTGATCCTACCATCCATGAAATTTAGCTCAGGCCGTGAATTGTGCATCATTTGAAAATATCATTACCAAATATATCACTCTCTTGCAAAATGATTTCAAAGAAGATTTGTGATAAAATTTGTTAACAACAAAATCTGATAACAAAGTTTGAAACTTAGAAGTGTAGAACCCACTTTAACATTTGACCAATCAATATGCAGGATGCGTATTTCATTACAGCCTAAAATCCAAATGAGAGCCCACGTTCATTGTGTCATGTCTCGGCCCAAGTCACAGAAATAGACCCGATCCATTCAAATCCGTCGTATATCTGGTTATAAACTCTTAACCAAATCCCATTCATAAGAAACCCTAAAACTTAGAGTATAAAATACTCTTATCTCATAACATTCATCATTTCACAAACCCTAAAGATACTTGTATAACCTCCGCCCCCCTCTTCTCTGATTCTCTCCAAACCCTAATAAAAGTCTGCCCCTTTTCTTCATATATCACCTAACATCTCTCACATCCTAAACCACACAAGGCAGAGAACAATTATTCCATAAAGACATCTTTAATTAGATCTTTAAATTAGATTTCGCCACAGGGATGGCATGGACTCGTTAACAAAGCCACAGGGATGGCTCGAAGGTTTTAGACACGGCTTCAAGATTAAACTAAGGTAACAAGTAGGATTAAAACAGTTTATCTTTTTAATTATACGAAAATAAATGAAAAACGTTTTAACATCAATTGTTAAAAACGATTCATAGTTCGTACATTAAAATGAGTAGGATACTTAGATTGAAGATCAATGATGTGAGTTTATTTCGTGCATAAGGCCTTTGGTCTTGATGTTACTTTTGAGTACCACGAAACTAGTTAAATGAGATCTAAAAAGCTTTTGGTCATTAAGTATTTCGTTTAACCGACCATGAGACATAAACAATCGAAATAGTGAAACGATTTTAACAAGTTTGTTAAAAATCCTTTCATGCCAGTTTCGGATATTCAACAGTAATGAACACTTGAATGGATCAGTGATGAGTTTAAATTACGTGAGCCGGACCTTTGAATCTAAATAATTCATTGAGGGACACGAAAAACAACTTGAGATCTTGAGAACTTGAGAACTTGTTAGTTTAGTGTTTGAGTCGAATTTGTTTTATCTTTTCATTTATAATTTCAGTGGCTGATGAAGGTTTAAGCCTGAATTTGTGATGTTGGTATATGGTCAATTCTTCTCATTCTTCCTTTCTGTTTTTACCAGTCAAGTCGCTAGGATGCTTAGAGTCAAGTCGCTACACTTTTTGTCACACATGTCGCTAACCATTTTGTTAAAAACAGCCATGACATATGTGATTTGAAAGTAACATGAGACCAAGTCGCTAAACTTATTTTTTTCAAACCAAGTCGCCACCCAATTTTTCAAACCAAGTTGCTACCCGTTTTTCAAATCAAGTCGCTTCGACTGTTGACTCAATAGTCAAGTCGCTAGAGTTGAGACAAGTAGCTATTATTTTTCAACATTCACAAGTCGCTAAACAACGACTTGTAAATACAAGTCGCTAGGTAGATTGACCCAACTCGCTAGCATGAATATATGAGTTTTCCGATGAGTTTTTCCGACTGCTTTTCCGGCCAGCTTCATAGTAAACTCAGAAAACTATCATAAACATACCATTTTTGACCCATTCGAATAACCAGTATGACCATGAGACTTTACCAGTTTGAACATATGAAAGACTAGAAGGACCACTTTTGTTTCACAGTTTTGTTTCACAGATATTGGTACAAAAGTCACAAAAATATGATATTCAAGACTGTTAAATATGATTGGACCAAGTAACCATTTGACTAGCAGAAACAAAAAAATTGTTAAAAAACAGTTTACCCATAAAGAAATAATCCGACCACACAAATACACAAACCAGTAAACAAGTATCCAAACCACAACAACCATGGTACGAAACCACACAAATCAACACAACACAATAACCTGGCTCTGATACCAATTGTAGGATCGATATATTATTGTGTTTGATGATTCGGGTGGTCTTGGATGATCAAAATACATGTTTTCCATTAGAGAGAGAAGTAGAGAGTTGGGTGTTTTCTTGCTAGAGACTTGCTTCAATAAAATGTAAAAGGTTAGATTGAAAGCCCCACCCCTTCCAAGGATGGAAGGGGTATTTATACTTACAACTTATACGTCCTCCTAACGGACTGTGGATCAAGCATACAATGGGTAAAGACCCGTCCTTCCTCCATGGTGTTGCACTAAACTAAACTACGCTACAAACTAACTAATAAACTGATAAATAATGTAACTAACGAAAAATCTACGAGCTAACTTATGCTAGATAATACTTGGGGTGACCGACTCTTCACTATGGAATTTTCTAATTCCTAACAAACTTTTCTCCAAGGCTTCCTAAGCTCAAACTTAATGAGTTTGAGATGTGGAGGATAATGATTGAGCAATACTTTCTCATACAAGACTATGCTCTATGGGAGATCATCTTAACTAGTGATTCCTTCAAGTCTATGAAGAAGACTGAGAAAGTTGGTGATACAGAAGTTGTAACAGTTTCTGTACCTGAGACTAATGATGAAAGAGCAAAGAAGAAGAATGACCTGAAGGCCAGAAGTTTGTTACTAATGACTCTTCCTAAAGACCAGATCATTGCTTTTAGCAAGTTCAAGACAGCAAAAGAACTTTTTGAAGAAATTTGCTTAGTGTTTGGTGGTAATGATGCTACTAAGAAGACTCAAAAGACATTGTTGAAGCAAAGTTATGAAAACTTCTCTGCTTCAAGCAATGACTCACTTGACAGTATCTTCACCAAACTCTAGAAGATTGTCACACAACTGATTGTGTTTGGAATTGAGGTAGAAACGGAAGACCTCAATTTGAAGTTTCTAAGAAGTTTGCCTTCTGAGTTTCACACTAATGTTATAGTCTGGGAAAATAAACCAGAGATTGAAACTATGAAGCTCAATGATCTTTACAACAACTTCAAACTTATTGAACAAAGATTGAAGAAGGCAGGGAAACTTGGTACAAGCTCTAGCAGCTTGGCATTGTTGTCAACCTCCGTTGACAGTGATGATTCTGAAGATGACAAGGATGATTTTGCCACTGCTGCTTCTACAGTTTCCACTGGTAATGCTAGTGTTACCACTACAGGTTCAAAGAAGAAGGTTGCTGGTATTGGAGATCCTACCTTTTATGATTTTATCTCCACTCAAGTTAACGGCTCTATATTAACTCATGAAGACATAGAGCAAATTGATGAAGATGACTTGGAGGAGATTGACATAAAATGGCAAATAGCTCTCCTTAGCATGAGGGCTAGGAAATTCTACAAGAAGACTGGCAAGCCAATTCACATCAATGGTGGTGAAACTGCAGGGTTCAATAAAAAGAAAGTAGAGTGTTTCAACTGTCACAAGTTGGGGCATTTTGCTAGAGAATGCAGAAGACCAAAGAAGCAAAAGAAAGAACCAATTGTGGTAGAACCAAAGGCAATGTTGGAAATTGATGGTGTAATCTATGATTGAAGTTTCATGGCTGATGAACAAGAGGAACAACCTTCAGATGCTGCTCTTGTGTCTACAGAACATGCTCTCATGGCTTTCTCTGACTCTGAGGTACAAAACTTTGAAAGTTATTCTAAAACATGTAGGGCTTCTAGAGAATGTGAAAGGCTTAATGAATCTTATGAAAACCAAAGAACAAAGTTATTTGCTGCTAATTATACTGTTTTAAATCTTAGAAGAGGCATATCTGTATTAGAGAAACAACTAGAGCATTATAGAGAAAATGAGTCAAAATATAATGATGATATGATTGTTCTTAGAAGAGAGTTAGATCATAAGACAGTAGTGAATGAGGCATTAAAAGAAGAGTTTGAAAAACTTAAAAAGATAAATGAGAATGTCAATTTATCTATTGACACATGTTATTATCAGTCTAAGTCAATTGATAAAATTTGGAATGCTTAAATTACTAGTAAAGTTAAGTATGGTATGGGTTACAATACTGTTCCTCCACCACTAAGGGGTGTTCCATCACCTCCTGGCATAGATTTAGCTCATACAGGCCTAGAAGAATTTCAGGAACTTATTCATGAATATGGTCCTCTCAAATCTGTGAAAATTGAGGAAGAGGTTAAGCATGAACCTAATGTTTTTAAAAGTGCAAGTGACTCATATGTCGTTGATGAGAATGTTAAAAAGGATGTAGAAGCTTCTATCCTAAAAGTTGTAAATACTATTACAGAGGAACCTAGGAAACAAGCTAAAAAACCTAGATCAACTGTAAGGTATGCTGAGATGTATAGGAACAAGTCATCAGCTCATAGGGGTAACCAGAGGAGTTGGAATCATGTAAAATCTCAATAACTAGGTAGTGAGTTTGTAATGTTCAATAAAGCATGTTATATCTGTGGTAGTTTTAATCATTTACATGCTAAATGTAACTATCATGTTGGGAGAAGGGAAGTTCATAGGAATAAAAGGGTGGAGTCAAACAGGTTTCAAAATAATATACACCCTAATTCATACAGCAAAATGATCCCAAGAGCAGTTCAACTAAGAAGTGGTCTTAAAACTTTTGCCACTGCTAAAACTGTTAACACTGCTCACCCTAAATCACCTATTACAAGTGCAAAATCCAAAAAAACTTTTGCAAAATCTGCACAAACAGGGAAAAGGTCTTTTTATGATAAAAGGGTTTAATATAACCAACAGTGGGTACCTAAAACTAAACCAGCAGTTACCACTGCTCAGTCAAAAGTTCCCACTGCAAGGGTTGTAAACAAGACCAGGGGTAACCTGGGAAATGATGTTAAGGCCTCAGCACGTTGGGAATGGAAACCTAAAGGAATTACCTCAACAACCAATCCCAATGGTGTATCAATGACCTTTGATAGATATAACTATATTGATACACGAGGCAGATTCAAGTCAATCATGGCTTGGGTCTCCAAAGGAAACTAACTCCTTTCCTATATGTGCAGGAACATCCAAGGACAAAGAAATTTGATCAAGGCTACACAGATAGTGGATGCTCAAGGCACATGACTGGAAAAAAGTCCTATCTCTCAGATTTTGAACATTATGATGGACAGTTTATCAGCTTTGGAGGTTGAGTTAATTGAAAAGTTACTGCTAAAGGGGTCATCAAAACTGGTAAACAACACAGAGCTTTTTGCAGATAAAAGAAGTAAATCACAACCAGTATGATGCAAGGAATTTAAAGCAAAAGACATAGATTCTTATTATTATTAAACAAAGCTGCACACAAAGTGCAGAGGTTACATCCATCAGTTTCAAACAACCAGTACATAAAAGGAAAACAAAAAACATCATACTACCACTGCCAACAGAAGATACATGCTTCACATCCTACCCCATACCTACCCCAACCTAACCCCCAACTACCACCTAAGGCTTCTTAGGAAAGGCCCACTCTATCATCACTTTGGGCTCCCTTCGACCTTCAATCACCCTCCACACTTTGGGGTGCTGTCAACAATGGTAGAGAAGGTGGTGCTTGCAGCCCAATCACCTTTCCTCCGACAGGTGGTGAAGATGATGAAGGACCCTCTGGTGGTGCTATCAACAATGGTAGAGAAGGTGGTGCTTGCAGCTCTTCCGGAGGGATTACTGCAGCAAGGGGAGGCACACTCAGGACTCTTGCAGATGTTTCATCATATGTGCTTTCATATGGAGAAATATAGCTTGACATGGAATCTGAGCTATCCTCTTTGATTATGGCATCCTGAGGCATTGGTTGGAGAGATGAAGGACCAGCAGCTGAGGGGTTTGTGAGAGCTAAATGAGTTCTCTTTCTAGAAGCAACCTCTTCATACTCCTCTTTCTCAACTCTTCCTGGGTTGTTCAACACAAAATCATCCCAAGCACTATCCGAAAATGAGCTGTCAGATGAGACATTGATAGGGTTTGAATGACTCATGGTGATTTTTGGAGAAAAGTAAGTTTTTGAGAGAGAAAATTTTTAGGGTATGTGTGATATGAGTGGTTTGTGAGTTATAGGTTCTTCTATAAAAGTTAAGTTGGATTCAGTAAGTTAATGTGGGGAAGGTATAAGTTGTTGAGGAGTAAATGAATTTTTTGACTTTGGTGGCCGGATTAATGACTTGGAGTTGACTTGTTGACTGGGTAGTTTAGTTCTGGTTTAACCACTACCAGCAGAAATTTTGTTTAATCTACTTCTAGTTATTTTTTAACCACTGCTAATCTTAACAATGCTTTTAGTGTTTGGTTTATTTTTGTGATATGCAGGTATGGAGGATTATTTATATACATTGGAGGTGTTGCTGTTTAGTGCTTGTATTTTTTCTTGTCCACTACTATTTATGCAGAAAATAAGGCTAACAGTGGAAACAACAAGGCAAGCAGTGGTAAAAGTTACCCTCACAGTGGAAAAGTAAAACATAGAAATATCATTCCATAGGAAAGGTTCATTACAACTGAGAGTGCTTACAACCACCATCAAAACATAAATGTTAAATACCTAACACAACCTACACCACCACATCCTACACTAGCTACTCCATTGGCTTCTTTCCCTTGCCCTCATAGTTATGCTTGTTCTTCTGTGCTCTCTTCCTCTTGTTTTCAAAGGTTGACTGCATTCTTGGACAAGCAAGACCAAGAACTTGTGGGGGAGGCCTTGGCAGTCTTGCAGGCTTCTCTGGTATGGATATCTACTTCATGTTTGAGAGAGCTATTTTCAATGATTTTGTAAGAGCCCTTAGCAACTCCTTAGACAAGGAATAGGTCTCATCATCATCATCCTCATCTGATGAACTGGAGTAGAACTCAAGAGAAGGTGCTGGTTTGGAAACATGTGCAGGATTGGCAGTCTTCTTTGCTGACTTCTCGGAAGAAGTGCTTGCAGCCCAGGGTGGAAAGTAACCTGCCCACCCTAAGGCCTCTGAAGATGACTCAGAAGTGATCACAATCTCTGTCTCATAATCAGAGGAGATGTCAATGATGTTGGAAGGATTGCTCATGGTGATGTTTAGGGATTTTGTGAGTTAGAATGTGTTTTGATAAAGACTATGATGTGACGAGCCCCTTTATATAGGCAAAGTCGATTATAAGGGTTCATTAAAGGATTTATTTATTTTTCCCTATTTTGGTAGGTTGAGAAGTAAATATAGATATTATCGGGTTGACTTTGGGAAGATATTTTTAGATAGTGGCTTGGTTAAAAGTAACATTGGTTAAAGCAAGTAGGTTATGCATATTCTTTGAATAATACTAACACTTGCAGGTACATAACCAATCTTGGCTAGGAGTTGATCATAAAAGGTGTGTAACTGAGATACACAACAAATGGTTATTGATTCACCATGTCTAATCCACACAAGAATCAACTAGTCCAGAGCAAACGGCTACTGGTAAAGACTAAACAAATCCGTTTATGGTTGATAGTTTACCAAAAACTATATGGTTATCAACTCACCATATTCTTTATGATTAACAGTTAGCTAGTACATAGCAAACGACTCATGGTAAAGAAATATCAAATTCGTTGATAGTTGGTAATTTGCTAAAAACTATGATAAGAGCAGTCCAATTTTCTTATGTTTTACTTCCACTGCTCTTTGAAATTTTTTGTGAAAAATTACCACTGCTAGTTCACAGTTTCCACTGACAGTGTTATTTTTACCACTGTTGATATAGCCATTACAACTGTTGTGTCACTAACAAATTTTTTACTAGCCGTTGAAGAGAAATTTCTTTCCATATATATAGGGTAACTTTTTAGAAGATTATCTACTTTCCTATTTGCAATTTATCCTCTTGAGATAAATCTTTTACTTAGATAATCTTTCTTGCGCAAAACTCTTAAACCCTACAAGTATATATCTTCTCCCTCAATTGGTGAGTTCTTCATACAATTCATACTGACACAATATATTTTTCATCAAAAGATACTATGGCACCAATCACCTTTGCAGATGAGCACAACCAAGTAGCCTATTTGGAAAAGTCAAAGGAAAAGAGTGGCCCTATTTTCCATCAGATTGTGGATTTCCTAAATACTACTCATATAAGGTATGCTTTATTACTCAATCCCACAATCTATATCTCTCAAATCAAACAGTTTTGGAACTATGTTCAGTCCATAACCATTGAAAATAGAGATACACATGAAACAGTGGATGCTCTTAGAGCCACAGTGGATGGGGTAACTATTGATGTTACTGAGTCATCCTTGAGGAGAATTATCCAATTGGATGATCTCAATGGTATCATCACATTACCTATGCCAGAAATTCATGAAAATCTTTCATCCATGGGGTATGATACCACTGACAAAAAGGCTACTTTCAAAAAGAGTGGTTTTTGTCCTCATTGGAGATTTTTAATACATACTCTTTTACATTGCCTAAGTCCTAAGAAAACATCTTATGAACAATTCAGTTCAACAATGGCTTACCCTTTAGTTTGTCTAGCTACAGATAAGATTTTTAATTGGTCTAAATATACTTTTACAAGTATGCAAGGCAATGTAAAGAGTTCAACAAATTTTTTGATGTATCCAAGGTTTGTGCAAGCAGTGTTAAATGAATTTCAATTGCAACCCCATACAAGAGTTTATAAAATATGTTGCCTTAAGCCTAAAGTTTTTCAAAACATGGATAAGGATGGTAATAGGGTTGTTAAACCTCCTTTTCCTCAAATGCTTGCAAAGATTTCATAGGTACAGGGTGAAGATGCAACAATCCCAGTTGTATCCCATCACATACCCACAATCACAGTTCCAAATATTAACTACACTCCACCAGTTTCTCACACCTATGAGAGGAGGCAAAAATAGCCAACTCCTCCCATTACAACACAGCATGTCCCTGATCCTTTTGGTTTAGGAACAAGCAGTGGTAGTTCCAGGCTTCAACCTAGTCCAAATAGGGAGGAATCTGAAGCAAAGCCCTATGATTCACCTCTCCTAACATGTCACACAGTTGGAAGTGTTGAGGGCAGTGGGCAACCTATGGAATTGATGGAACTTTGTACCAAATTATCCAAGCAGGTTGAATCTCTGGAGAAAGACTTGGCACAAGTAAAGGAGCAACATGCCAAGGATGTTACACAACTAAAGGAAGAGATTCAGAATTTGAAGAAAGAGTTGCAGGGGTTGAAGTAAAGGAAAACTTCAAAGATAGTGATATCTTCTCCATCCTCACCTCATGATGGTGATTCAGAAGCATTCAGTGAAGATTTGGGAAATTATCCCAAACAGGGGAGGAAAACTGATGCTGAAACCAAGGGGAGGAGAATTGATTTTGGAGATGAAGGTGTTTCAGGTGCAGGTTTTGATTTTGGATCAAGTAAAGGTACTGAGGAAGTTGATATTCAAGAAGAAGTTCCTTAACAGCAACCATAACAAGCATCTTTCACTGCTGCAACTGCAACTGCAAATATTACCACTGATATAATTTCCACTGCAGAGCCAAGAGTTCCCACTGCTGGGCAAGATATTACCATTGCAGGTGAAGAAATTTAAAAGTAGAAGAAAGAAAAAGGTAAAGAAATTGTGCAGAGTAAGGAGCAACCAAGAAGAAAGATTTCAAAGAGAGAACAAGCTCAGATTGCTCATGATGTTGAAGTTGCTAGAAAGATTGGAGAAGATGAAGTTGCAAACAAGAAAAAGCTTGATGAACTAGAAATTGCAGACTTCATGGAGGCTAAAAGGCTGGACAGAATGGAAATCACTGATCCAATGGATGTAAATCCACTTTCTACTGTTCCATCTACAATTTTCAAAGAAAAGACTCCAGAGTTTAGCTATGTACCTACAAAAGAAGAAATTGATTTCTTGATTGCTAATGATCCAGTAGTCAAGAAGAAGGCAATTGACCTAGTTGCAGATAAGTCTTTAACTGAAGAACAAAGAACAACACAGTTAAAGGACTTCATTCAAATGAAGAATAATCAAGCACTTCAAGATGCAATTGTTTCAGTCAGAAAAGTTCAAAAGAAACCAAGACAACCAACCAAGGCACAGGTTATATGAATGATGAAATATTATTGTTGCAATGTTGGTGGCTGGAAAAGACATCAGTTCAAAGGAATGCCTGATGATAAGGTTGAAGGTATCTACTACAGAGTTAAAAGGCAAGATCAAGAATTTATTCCTATGAACTCTGAAGAAGAAGAAAGAAGATATCCTCATCTGAAGAGAAAGGCCAAAGATAGTAAACCTCAGACATTTAAGAAGACAAAATTTGCTGAAGAACAAGAAGTTCAATCTGAGAAATTCACTGAAGAACAGTTGACTGGAATGATTTTGATTGAAGAAGAAGATTTTTATCCTGACCCACTGCAAGTCAGACATCCTATTATTGATTGGGAAGTATTTACTGCTAGTAATTTTGCTTCAACATGGAAGATTACAAGGCTAGGTGGTGAAACTTCATCATTCATTCTGTTTGAAGAGCTCATCAAAGCAAGTGACAGACATGATCTGGATACACTGTGGAGATTAGTTCAAGAAAGGTTTGATGCTGAAAATCTTAAAGATATGAAGGAAATGCAGTTATGGGTTAGTATAAGAAGGCTCTATGAACCAGATACTAATGATGATTTCTGGAAGTTCTCATGTTCATGTCCTGGTACTAAATGTTTTTATTATGATTCATGTGAAGTTTATCATGTTTCTACAATAGATGGAGTAGATGCATTTATGTTTAATGAGAAAGAATACCCACTAAGAGCTGGAACTCTCACTGTGATGCTGTGTACAACAATAAGAGTTCATGAAGATAATGAGAAGGTCAGACCATTGTTACATAGACTTCAAGATCAATGTTCAAGAGCTATTCAGGATTTAAAAAGAAAGTGAAGTGTTTGATCGAATTCCCCAAATCCTTACAGAAGATGCAGATTGAAGAAACTTATTGATTTGCAGAGAAATCATAAGTTTAGGGGAGGATTGTTGGGAATAAAGCTAACAGTTACCACTGATAAGCTTGTGGAAGGCACTGCTGAAGAATGCATTAGCAGTGGAAACACATTACCACTGCTAGTACATATATTACCACTGCTATTAGGATAATTATTATGTATCCGTGAATTGATAAGTATAGAAAAGATATTGTATATTCTATATAGTTAGCATTATACTTATCTTGTAAAGGACTCCTTGTGCTATAAAAGGAGATCTTAGGTCATTGTTTAGAGTACGAAAAACTCACGTAAGCTTCAAGGTATAACCCTAGTGATAAGCAAGATCACTCGTATTATTCTTAATAATATTGGAGCTTTGTGTTAAACAGTTCTCACTTACATTACATCATATAATCCATCTTCTAAGTATTACTAAGTATATTCTGCGTGATTATTAATATAACTCAAAGTATCACTAACACAAGGTGTGTGTTTAGATCCATCATATGGGGTTCATAAAAGGGTCGTATAAACTTGTACTAATCGAGGCTAAAATATTGATAATGTAAAAAGAATTCATGATTTAAAAACTAGGGTTTTTTTGGTTAATTGATGTGTCGTATGGTTGTTTTAGGGTTGTAAAGGTCTCGACAACATAAGGGAAGCACCAAGGAGTCGTGTAATATTGTACAACTCGAGTTCGAATGGGAATTAAACATAAATGATTTTGGAAAACTAAAACTATGACTTATTTGTAAAGATATATATATATATATATATATATATATATATATATATATATATATATATATATATATATATATATATATATATGTATATATATATATATACGATTTAATTAATTTAAAGGTTAGTTTTGTAATCAATGAAACTTGAAGGTTGGATTTATAAATATGATAACTAAAAGGGCTAAATGAGTAAAATGAGTAAATATGATATATTTACACTAAGGACCCTATACTTTGTACTATCAACACTTTAGCCCCTAAACTTATGTAACTTGGCTTAAATGATCCTTAAAACTATGATATATCTCATTTTCATCATCTTGACCTAAATTGACAGTAATTACATTATAAATGGAAACCTGCTATTTTTGAAAAGTTACTAAATATAGAAACCTACTAAAAGTGGAAACCTGCTAAAAAGGGAAAGCCGTCTAAAATGGGTAATCTGATCTTAATAAGCGTTATCTAATCCATATAGGTTCCGGGCGGCGAGATTGATTCAACATGTGACTTTACCTTCCTATTTTGTTTGCTTTGAATGAGGTACATATATTCTGACCTTTCTCATAAGGTTTCTCATGATCTCTTTGCATCTTTGATCTCTTGCCATTTTGTTATTGAACCTTGCTTTGCTATTGACCCCTTTGCTATTGAACCTTTGACATTGAACCTTTGATATTGAACCCTTGCTATCGAACCTGGATATTGAACCTTGGCTATTGAACTTTGATATTGAACTATTGCTATGAACCTCTGAATTGGGAACTATTGATATTGAACCTTTGAGTATGAAGACTTATATATTGCTACACTTTGGACCTTTTGTATTGACATGTCAGTTTGATACCCGAGCCATTAACTAGGCATGGGGGTTCCATGTCCGTGTCATTGATGCACCAATGGCATGATGATAACGCTACACGCGTTGTTCGAGGTCATAGGAACTTCCTTTTCTTCGAGCAAGTTTTATAACACCCTAGGCAGTGAACCTAATCGTTGTAGTGTAGTATTAGGGTAAGCCACGGGTATTGATATCGTTCTCTAAGGGAATAGGAATGCTAGTGAGAAGTTACTACGCTAAGGTTGGGGTTGAGGAAGATTATTTTTTATCTTTTTTATGGCTTTTTAGAAAATGGAAAGGTACGAATCTCGGGGTTTGGATTTGGGGGTTGGTATTTCTACCGATTACTCTACTTATCTAATTATCTAATATAAGGTGTATGTAGTCTATGTCTAATTATTGTGTGCTCGTATGATAGTTTAAAGATGTGTTCACTTAGGTTTTATTACTCCTTAATTATCTCCTATTGATGGTTGAATTGTCACGTCCTTATTCTTAATCGCGTTGTGTGTCTAAAGTCGTAGGGTATGCGTTTATCCCTAACTCTTTGAACTTACCAAAGGGTCTCGTCTACAAAACCCACTAGGGATTATAAACTCTAACTCTAAGGCATTCTTTGGATGGTTTAGCCTACAACCGCTCTAAGTTCTATAACTTAAGGTTCACAAACATTAATCAAGCATTAATTACACAACGAATGACCTATCGCATTATTAGATCATTAATCAATTAAGATAAGAGACAACCAATCAATATTTAATAATTAAGTTTCATATTTCCTAAGCAAACACACAAGTAAATTAGCCGGACATAGAGAACATGCAAGCATACACACAAATAATCAAAGACATAATTGAATTAATGAAGTAAAACACTTATCTTGATGTAAGATAGGGTTTGGAACCCTAAAATACTGTATAAGACAGCCTAGGTTCGGTTTTGGTTTTTACTCCAAAAGACTACACACTAATACTGAAAAATTCGGATTCTATATATAAGATTACATATGCGACGGCGTCACCTTATGATTTGTGACGCCGTCGGGTCGCCGTCATTAGGGTTTCGTCTTGGCCACGTTAGTCTTGCGACGGCGTCACCTTGTGCTTGTGACGCCATCCTCTTCAGCTTCTGACGCCGTCTGGATCAAATCTAGGCCGTCTGAGTTGCGACGGCCTACTCTTTTAAAGCCTGACACCGTCACTTGAAAATAAGAAATTTGGCTTCTGTGCCGTCACAAAATGCTCCGACGGTGTCGCAGTTAAACAGTGACGCCGTCACCTTGTATTTCAGCAGCTTGAGTGTCTCGATTCTTGACTTTGGCCATTTTCTTCGTATATCCGCGCCTTTTCGTCCAAATAAGTGCCATTACAGCAATTTGCCTTCAAGAGACCTAAAAAGTGAAAAGGAACGATATTAAGTAATAACGGATACAAAAGTGATCAAATAAGGGCTTAAACGACCCCTCAAAAAGGTACGTTTTAAAACCTTATCAAATATCCCTACACTTGGTATTTGCTTGTCCTCAAGCAAATGTGCTTTTAGCCAATTAATTTATAAGTGAGGGGTCATGAAACATTGGTTTAAAACAGTCCACAACACATATAAGCCCCAGAAAAGTCATAACAAGCACGGAAATTACATACTAGCACCTCACATGGGGTGTTTGGATATTCACATCTCTCTCGGGTGTATATGAAATATAACAAGTTGGAAATGGAAGATAAACACTCATTAACCGGTCCTAGTACATAGATTACCATATGCTTGAGAATAGATTAAACCTCTATCGCTTTGGCGTAAGCACCTAGGAAAGACTATCAAAGAGGTCTTTAAAGGGTTGTAATGTTAGGCTTACGGTAGGGAAAACAAAGGGTTTGGTGGGATAGGCTATTTAGTGGTGGCAAGTCAAAAATCTTATTGTTACAAGCATACGAAGAATGGCGTTGCTAAGCCATGACTCGACACTCTAAACTCTAGATAACTGAAAAAAACAAACATAAATTTAAAGGATAGATAAAGGATGGTAGCACGTATGTTTTTTTTTTTTTTTTTTTTTTTGAACACTGTATTTTTTTCTTTTCTCTTTTTCTATTTTTTTTTCAATTTTTTTTCATACACTTTTACTCAACCATCCTCTACGGTAACATCAAAATGATAGGGATTTATAGGCACATCCCTACACTTGAGTTTTTATTACTCTAACACTAATTTGACCCGAATTGAAAAGATCAAAAACACTTGGGGTACGTTATTACACAAATAAGGGAATTTAACGTTCCCTTCCAGTCATTTCATAAACTTAAAATTTTTCCCATGAGTCCCAATCGTCCCAAAACTGTGTACAAAGGATATGACTCGACTTAGCAACTCATGCAAGCAACTAGATAATTGAACTAAGGGTTTAGGGTGATAACAATAATGCACTAAATGTGAGTGCATACAAGGTAGGCTAAGGCAATTTGGGTGTATATTTGGGGGTGAGGTGTAAACAATGCTCTTCATTGATATTCCGGAAAAACCGAAACATCACGAGAACCGCGAAAAGAATAGGCTCTGAGGGGTTAACTAGGGGTATCGTGTACTAAAGATGAGTACAACATAAAGGTGTGGGGGAATTACTCAACCGATGTGGAAGAAGTAATTATATTATGGGTATCAAACAAGGGTTATCCTAATGCCTCTTATCATTTAGTTATTCCTAACTACACAAGTGTAGTCTTACTAGCGATCTCGGAATGCATCACAAAACAAGTTCTAGAATCTAATATACTACCGGTTCACACTCTAAGCATTAAAGATGAATGCTTTAATTCTACTAATCTAAGGGCGATCCTCACATTTTGGGTGGAATTTAGGTGGTAAAGGGTTTTTGTGTTAGTCATGCAATTTCCTATCCGTGAGACGCTTTTGTTAAGACTAATGGCCCACTCCTATATGTCATGAAAAATTTTAAATTTGGTGCCAAAATTACCTTAACCGACATTTTCTCATGGTTTATTACACAAATACAATTGGACAAAGCAAATAATCAAGGATAAGCATAGTTTCAAAGTTCCCGTTTTATTTTCCCTCCCTACACTTAAACTGAACATTATCCCCAATGTTCCCCGAAAGTATCAAAGTTATGATAATGGAAGGTAATTAAAAACGAAAGAAACTAGTACTCCCCTGATTAGCTTGGTAGGATCCGTGTGTGAAGTAGTGGTTAAATCCTTTTCAAGAAAAATGTATGCGTGAAAAGCTCCTTCCAATCTTTTGTTTCTTCTTCTTGATAAATAAAACCTGCACAATCGAAGAAAACAAATGAAACCTTCACGTAAAATCGGCGGTAATAATATATATAAGACTCTACTAAACTAGGATATAATGCTTGTAGAATGGATGTTTACAGAATTTCTAGAAAATTAAGACCTGGAAAATTCCAAAAATTTTAAAGTAGCTCAGAAAACGAAAAAAAAGTAATTTGTTGTTTTTACTCCTTCCTGAGGCCGTCAGGTTGCGATCCTGACGCCGTCAGGTTATCCTGACAAAAACTGGTCTGCGATTTTCTGGAAAAAATTCTGGAAAATTTACATCTTTAGAATCTGGAAAAATTTCTGCAAAACATCCATTATGACTCGATACAAGCATTTGAATCGAACAAACACACATATATATCTTTTAATGAATTGCTATTCTCATGTTTACGTTTCTTTGAAAACGTGTGTAATCCTCCCTACACTTATCCTTTATGTAAAATACCTTTATATGCAATTAAGACGAGGTTAAAGACAAAATAAAGCATTTTTACAAATTTAAACATGAGAATAAGTAATCAATAAAAGATATATGACACTAACAAGCAAACAATTAAGCATTGGTTGCCTCCCACGAAGCGCTTTTCTTTATTTAAGAGTCTTGTAGCTAGACTCGTAGTCGTGCCCTTACGTTGTCTCGTGCACGCTCACGTGCTCATACTTAAGCCATTCCAACGTTCTTTCATTCTTTTTGTAATCATCTCCTAATTCAAGGCATTTTTTGTAATATCGCTTAGTTTTTTCATATGGGTATCTAAGTCCACTTTGCTTATCCCTTTCACTAAGCAATGGAATAGGGGTCATTCTATTACAAGCCTCAATATCCTCTGTTTAAACCTAGGATGAGCGCGTGGCATTTGGTAGATAAAGTCTTCAACTTCATCAGAGAATGTAATTAGACCATCAATCATCCGTTCATTCAACTTAGTCATTCTTTTGAAAGGTTTTCCAAAAATTACTTGAGTGAGGTCCTTATCAATAAATTCTCCTAAGTCTTCTATGACCATGAACTCTACCAAATAAGCAAAGCTTCCAACAAACACGTGCAAATGAGTGACTGCTTCAACAACATTGCTCCCTTGATAATTTAACTCATTGGTTTTGATTTTATTGTGTAGGTTCCTTGAGATTAAGTTTAACGGCAAGAACGAATTCAAGTAAGCATCGAATCCTTCTAATCCTATTTTGCAAGAGAATTGCATGTTAAAGGGACGATCTCTCTCGATTCTACACCTAGGGTCAATACATTGGGAGGGGTCTTCTTCTATTTCAAGACTAACTTCATAAATGACCTCCCCGTTGTCGAATGTTTCACCATAGTCAAATTCCTCATCGGCATCCGAGTCATAGAAGGGACTATGTTGTTGCCAATTTATTTCATTATGCCCTAGGTGATTTCCAAAGTGGTGAACGGGTGAAGGGTTTTATGGGATTGCGTTCTCAATTTCGGGGTTGGGAAGAGGATTGGGAGCGGGTAGTGTAAAGAATCTTGGGCGGAAGACACGTATCATGGTGAGGGATAGGTTTTACGAACAAAGGTCACGAAGAAGGGGGATAGACTACGAGGAAGCTAAAAATTGAGAAAAATTTACTTGATAGGAATCAAGCAAAGAAACCTAAACGAGGTGGACTACTAACTAGCTATTCTATTCCCCGGCAACGGCGCCAAAAACTTGATAACGCTACACGCGTCGTTCGGGGTCAAAGGAACTTCCTTTTGTTCGAGCATGTTTTATAACACCCTAGGCAGTGAACCTAATCGTTGTAGTTTAGTATTAGGGTAAGCCACGGGTATTGATATCGTTCTCTAGGGGAATAGGAATGCTAGTGAGAAGTTACTACGCTAAGGTTGGGGTTGAGGAAGATTATTTTTTAACTTTTTTATGGTTTTTTAGAAAATGGAAAGGTACGAATCTCGGGGTTTGGATTTGGGGGTTGGTATTTCTACCGATTACTCTACTTATCTAATTATCTAATCTAAGGTGTATGTAGTCTATGTCTAATTATTGTGTGCTCGTATAATAGTTTAAAGATGTGTTCACTTAGGTTTTATTACTCCTTAATTATCTCCTATTGATAGTTGAATTGTCACATCCTTATTCTTAATCGCATTGTGTGGCTAAAGTCGTAGGGTATGCGTTTATCCCTAACTCTTTGAACTTACCAAAGGGTCTCGTCTACAAAACCCACAAGGGATTATAAACTCTAACTCTAAGGCCTTCTTTGGATGGTTTAGCCTACAACCGCTCTAAGTGCTATAGCTGATTGGTGCTAAACAGTCAAGTCTTTAACAGACTAAAAACTGCTCAAACACTAATGCAATTAAGATCAGAGGAATATAGGGAATTCCTGGGTCGTTAAGTCCCACGGAGGATGAATTGGTGTTTAAAACAACTTCAGATGATAGAATGATCACTAAGGATAGTGATCAGTAAGGTTTTGGATGGAAAATTACCTAAGAAAAAGATTTACAAATTAAAGCGACTTAAATGCAAATTAAAAGAAATAAAAGATAAAATCTATTAAATAAACGCTATCACTATTTTTACAGATCGATGAACGTTTATGATTTTATAAAATATCTTAAATAAACTATTTTAACTAAAACGTAAACTCAAAATATTTAAAAACGTTACTTAAAACTAAAACGAGCGTTATTTACGAAAATGGCGCTGGAGCGCAAGATAAAACGTAAATTTTAAGAAATAAAAGGCCTAAGAGTGTAAAACTAATTTTCTTACAAAATATATGATAAAAGAAAATTTTAGAAAAAAGATTTATATTTTTTTGACTTTTATATTTTTTATTATGAATTAATTACTATAAAACACTAATTAAATGTTTAAAAATACTAAAACTATTAGGAAAAATCTGAAACTTTTTGTAAAAATACTTTATACTAATACAAATTTATAAAAAATACAAACACTGAAAAAGCTACTAAGAATAAGCTCTAAATAAGCTTTTAAGCTCGTATAAGCTTAAACTGAAAACAAGGGTTATGTATTTAATAGTGTAAAGGATAACTGAAAAAGTCCCTAGGGCAGTTGGTGCGTGTGTGGTGTGGTGAGCTGGGTGGCCAGAGTTCAAATCCCAGCAGTGGCACTTTTTTTCAACTTTTTATTTTTGGACTTTTTTTTCTTTACAAACTTGTTAAGCACATGATGATAAGCACTTTTAATAACTGCAACTTTTTATGAAAACCAAAAATAAGCTCTGTAAGAGCTTATTAAACTCAACAGTTTGACAAGAAAATGAAATAAGCTAAAGAGGTTAAGCCAAAATGGCTTTTAAGCTAAAAAATAAGCAAAGTTAAAACTGGAAATAAGCTAGACACTTGTAATAAACTAGAATTAACAACTGATAAAGCAAATGATTAAGAATTAAGCACAAATTAAGCTAAAATAAGCACTTAAATTACTGATGTACACAGGACACTATGCAAAACACTAGGTACCTAGAGGCTTATTTTTAAGCACCTAAATAAGCTAAAAAATGAAAAGTATCACTGGCACTAACAAGTATACCTGCTAAGCTTTCCAAAAAGCTAAATTACTCCTAGTGGTGTTCACTTAAGAGCTTATATTGAGCTTATGAAAAAACTTGAAAACCCACTGAATCAATACTCAGTGAATGCTGAGTTTTGGACAGAATTAGAAAACACTTGCAGCCCTATCTAAAAAGCTACAAACTTCAAAATTAAGCTTGGGTTATTGAGATGGCTTGGTCTACTTTCTAAAAAACCAAATTTTATAAGATAAGGTACACTGGAGAGCTTTTTACAAGCTCTTGAAGATGCATGCAAACCTGTGCACAGGGCACTGATTTGAAATGGTGTGAAAAATAAGCTAAACAAAAAGCTATTAAAGAAGCTATAAATTGAAAATAGGCACTTGTAATCTTGAGACAGCTAGGTGAGCTTCTAAAAAAGTTAAGTTTTACAAGATATAGTTAACTAATAAGCTTTCTAAGAGTTTGTGAAATAGGGTACCAATACTGTGAACATGAGACTCTTTTGACTTTTTAAGAAAATGAGACAGTTTGAATTTTATGATCTTAGGATCTATTTAATACACTGATTATGTTATGTTAAGGTGTAATGAGAATGATTTGATCAATTGTAACAACTTATTAGCATGAAAATAAGATCTTGAAACAGGAAAATCCAACAGACAAGAATTTAGATGAGATCAAAAAGAGTTTTGACTTTTTTACCACATGACCACTGATTTTTCTTGTTTCTTTGATTTACTTAGACCTATTGTGACATGAAATGACAGCAAACAACAACACCACTGACCTTCAATACAGTTAATCAGGCCAATCCAAACAACCCTTTATGATTCTGTTTTGAAGCTTTTAACTCTAAAACAACTTTTCAAACCAAAGAAACCATAGATTACTAGTACTAACTATATTTAGGCAGATGTAAATCAAAATTAGCACATTTAATATAGATAAACTATGAAATACAAAATTTTGGAAAACTGCTTACAAAATGAATCCAAGCATAAAACTGAGAACCAAGATCACAAACACAACCTAAGGCTTCCCAAGAAGCACTAAACCAAGGGCAATCCAAAATCAACCCTGCTCCAATGTCTTGATCATTTTCTTCATTGATTTTTGATTTTTATCTAATTTATGTGAATTTTTTTTGTATTTTTGGTTTTTTATTCTAAACTGAGTTTTAGAGTATCTAAAAGCTTTGATAAGCTTTATGAGGAGCTTATATGAGCTTCTAAGTCCAAAGTAACCATTTCTAATAACATTTTAACAGATTGAGATTTCTTTGAATTCGTAAAAATTGCATAACATGAGATAAAACCTCAAAAGTGAAATTGATGATATCAAAAGGTTTATGTTACACTGGAAACATGAAATACAAGATTTAAAAGCTTTAAGATACACTTGAATTAAAAGTTAAGCTTAAACGACATTAAAAAGTAAAATTACACTAGATAGATTCTTCCATTGCCTCTTCCTCTCTCTTTATAGCTTTTTGAGATACTACACAAGCTTCTGATCACATCCCACCAACAATCTCAACCATTGAAACAGTCAAACACATCTTAGCCATTAAACTTGCTTTTGGCGCCAAAATTGAGATAAGGTAGCCTGAGATAATTTCAAACCAATTAAAGAAGTTTGGAGTGTTATGTGAGGTGTAGGAGACAATTTGTGAAGTAGGCATGGGTTTAGGTTGATTTTTCAGAGAAAACAGATATTGTGAGTTAAACAGTAAAAGTTCAATGGTGGGGATGCATTAAATGCAAGGTGGGCTAATGAGAGGAGGGGGGATGAGGTGGAAATGGTGGATGAGGTGGAAATGGTGAGGTGGAGGTGGTAAAACCACCTCTGGTTTTGAGTTACAGGGGTGGGGGTGGAAGGTGAACAGTGAGCGCGGTTTATCTGATTTAAAAATTGGGCCGGGTACTGTTTGAACTGGATTTGGGCTTGGGTTGTTATTATATTGGATCCGTTTGGTGTTTTTAGCTTAGTTAACCACAAGGACCAAAAATGTAATTTGGCCAAACCTTCAAGGACTAATATTAACAACTCTCCAAAGCTCTTACAAGGACCAAACCTGCCAAAAGTGATTAGTACAAGGACCTTAGTTGTTAATTTCC
>BPTQ01000005.1:140856587-140869007 GCA_019973895.1 Chrysanthemum seticuspe | reverse complement strand
CCAACAAACCTAACCGGACTAATTGACATAACTTCCAGTCACCACAACAACAAACGACAGTAAAGTACAGTGTTATCCAGATTCATTTAGTTTCTTTGTTCTTTTTAGTCACCAGTACACCATTTTTTCAGTTTTGAGAAAAACTAGAGTAGATTTAAGAACAGACAACCTAAAAGGACAAAGTTCTAGAATAAAAGTACGAGTATTCAACAATGTTAACTAGTTTAGTAAGAGTAATGTGGAATTGTATTGTATTAGTCACATAATTTATCTAGGATTCTAGTATTTTAAGTTTGACAGAGTAAAAGAATTTTTCAGTTTTCTCAGAGTACAAGTGTCATAACCATGGGATAAAGTGTTTGAGAATCTTTCGAATAATCAATTGATATAGAACATTTTGAATTGAAAAAAAAAGTTAAGTTTTACAAGATATAGTTAACTAATAAGCTTTCTAAGAGTTTGTGAAATAGGGTACCAATACTGTGAACATGAGACTCTTTTGACTTTTTAAGAAAATGAGACAGTTTGAATTTTATGATCTTAGGATCTATTTAATACACTGATTATGTTATGTTAAGGTGTAATGAGAATGATTTGATCAATTGTAACAACTTATGAGCATGAAAATAAGATCTTGAAACAGGAAAATCCAACAGACAAGAATTTAGATGAGATCAAAAAGAGTTTTGACTTTTTTACCACATGACCACTGATTTTTCTTGTTTCTTTGATTTACTTAGACCTATTGTGACATGAAATGACAGCAAACAACAACACCACTGACCTTCAATACAGTTAATCAGGCCAATCCAAACAACCCTTTATGATTCTGTTTTGAAGCTTTTAACTCTAAAACAACTTTTCAAACCAAAGAAACCATAGATTACTAGTACTAACTATATTTAGGCAGATGTAAATCAAAATTAGCACATTTAATATAGATAAACTATGAAATACAAAATTTTGGAAAACTGCTTACAAAATGAATCCAAGCATAAAACTAAGAACCAAGATCACAAACACAACCTAAGGCTTCCCAAGAAGCACTAAACCAAGGGCAATCCAAAATCAACCCTGCTCCAATGTCTTGATCATTTTCTTCATTGATTTTTGATTTTTATCTAATTTATGTGAATTTTTTTTGTATTTTTGGTTTTTTATTCTAAACTGAGTTTTAGAGTATCTAAAATCTTTGATAAGCTTTATGAGGAGCTTATATGAGCTTCTAAGTCCAAAGTAACCATTTCTAATAACATTTTAACAGATTGAGATTTCTTTGAATTCGTAAAAATTGCATAACATGAGATAAAACCTCAAAAGTGAAATTGATGATATCAAAAGGTTTATGTTACACTGGAAACATGAAATACAAGATTTAAAAGCTTTAAGATACACTTGAATTAAAAGTTAAGCTTAAACGACATTAAAAAGTAAAATTACACTAGATAGATTCTTCCATTGCCTCTTCCTCTCTCTTTATAGCTTTTTGAGATACTCCACAAGCTTCTGATCACATCCCACCAACAATCTCAACCATTGAAACAGTCAAACACATCTTAGCCATTAAACTTGCTTTTGGCGCCAAAATTGAGATAAGGTAGCCTGAGATAATTTCAAACCAATTAAAGAAGTTTGGAGTGTTATGTGAGGTGTAGGAGACAATTTGTGAAGTAGGCATGGGTTTAGGTTGATTTTTCAGAGAAAACAGATATTGTGAGTTAAACAGTAAAAGTTCAATGGTGGGGATGCATTAAATGCAAGGTGGGCTAATGAGAGGAGGGGGGATGAGGTGGAAATGGTGGATGAGGTGGAAATGGTGAGGTGGAGGTGGTAAAACCACCTCTGGTTTTGAGTTACAGGGGTGGGGGTGGAAGGTGAACAGTGAGCGCGGTTTATCTGATTTAAAAATTGGGCCGGGTACTGTTTGAACTGGATTTGGGCTTGGGTTGTTATTATATTGGATCCGTTTGGTGTTTTTAGCTTAGTTAACCACAAGGACCAAAAATGTAATTTGGCCAAACCTTCAAGGACTAATATTAACAACTCTCCAAAGCTCTTACAAGGACCAAACCTGCCAAAAGTGATTAGTACAAGGACCTTAGTTGTTAATTTCCATTTTTACAAATCCAGGGACTAAAACTGTCAAGTTTAAAACTTGAGGGACCAATATTGTAATTTCTCAAAAAGTTTTATCATAAGGACCATTTTTGTCATTTATAAATAGAACAAGGTTAAAACTTGATAATTTTCACTTTTTAGATTAACCAAGGACTATTTTTGACAATTTTCAAAGTTAAAGGACTAAAGTTGTCAATTGGTGATTTTTAAACCTTAAAGGGTTTGTTTTGACAACTTTTGAATCTTATGGACCTAAAATGATAATTTGCAAGTTTTTGAAATACCAGGGACTGATTTTGACAACTTTTGTAACTTGGGGGACTAAAACTGCCAATTATGCAAACTTAATATGTTTTTCATCAGATTTTGATGTTTTTGCATTTAAAACATATAAAACACTTGTTTGTGATATTTTTATCATTTTGATGTGTTTCTGAGTGTTTTCAGATGTTTTTGGCATTCTAACAGTATAAAAATGATGAGTATTTAGACACTCATCAATAGCCTAAGGTTCACAAAGATTAATCAAGAATTAATTACACAACGAATGACCTATCGCATTATTAGATCATTAATCAATTAAGATAAGAGACAACCAATCAATATTTAATAATTAAGTTTCATATTTCCTAAGCAAACACACAAGTAAATTAGCCGGACATGGAGAACATGCAAGCATACACACAAATAATCAAAGACATAATTGAATTAATGAAGTAAAACACTTATCTTGATGTAAGATAGGGTTTGGAACCCTAAAATACTATACAAGACAGCCTTGGTTCGGTTTTGGTTTTTACTCCAAAAGACTACACACTAATACTGAAAAATTCAGATTCTATATATAAGATTACATATGCGACGGCGTCACCTTATGATTTGTGACGCCGTCGGGTCGCCGTCATTAGGGTTTCTTCTTGGCCACGTTAGTCTTGCGACGGCGTCACCTTGTGCTTGTGACGCCGTCCTCTTCAGCTTCTGACGCCGTCTGGATCAAATCTAGGCAGTCTGAGTTGCGACGGCCTACTCTTTTAAAACCTGACACCGTCACTTGAAAATAAGAAATTTGGCTTCTGTGCCGTCACAAAATGCTCCGACGGCGTCGTAGTTAAACAGTGACACCGTCACCTTGTATTTCAGCAGCTTGAGTGTCTCGATTCTTGACTTTGGCCATTTTCTTCGTATATCCGCGCCTTTTCGTCCAAATAAGTGCCATTACAGCAATTTGCCTTCAAGAGACCTAAAAAGTGAAAAGGAACGATATTAAGTAATAACGTATACAAAAGTGATCAAATAAGGGCTTAAAAGACCCCTAAAAAGGTACGTTTTAAAACCTTATCACATGACTCCGGTGTGGATGAGTGATGTTCCACACTGTCCCCATATTGTATTGATTATGCATGCTTCAGATATATTGTATGACCACTATTGTTTTCTAGGGGGCGTATGAATGCATCCTAGATTTGTACTATACTATTATTGATATATATATTGTACTGGTGATGTGGTGCGTGTGTGCAATACACCCCCTCACATTCTCGGAGCTAGCTACTCCATTGGTTACTTGAGGTCTCCCCTCCTATTGGTTTGGTATTTCGAGGTCACCCCTCCGAATACAATGGCTACTATTGGATACTTGGCTGCTATTGCCACTATTGATATTACTGTATTAATTGTCCATTACTCAATACCCTTATGTGACTCACTCTACTACCATGATATATATTCCATTGCATTGATCCGTCATACTCTTATTCTGTTACTTCAGACTATCATTCCATTCAGGTACCGGGTTATTATATGATTATTGAATTTGATTATGCTATTCATGTTTTATGTGGCTACCATTTACCGTGCTTCGATATGATTAATATGCAATTATATGTTTCACCTGTTGTCATCTGACTATATGTTATCTTACTGTTATGTAACCCTTTGATTTGTCTGGTGACCATGCTAGTGTGTAATCGATTGTTTTATATGTTTATCATGTATACTTTCGTTCAGTTAATCTCGTGGACTATGATTATCCTCTAGTATCTTTATCTGCTAATTGTTGACCTGCCATATTCACACTCTTGCTTATGCCACTATTTGATGATGTAAATGGTTCAGCCTATGTTATCCGTCGAGTTAACGTGTTTAGTTGCCCTGCTATGTCCTTAATTCATTCAATTATAACGTTCATGCTGTATTCCTACTTGATACGTGTGGCTACCATGTTCTGACTGCTGATAGTATTTCTGCTGTTATGATACTTGTTATGTTATTAACTGTGGGTTACTTGACTTGTGTGATTTCCATGCTCACTTTCTAATTAATTGCTTCCGCTTGCTTTTAGTTTTCCGTTTGGCTTATATGAATTCTGATTTCCTAATTTAATTGTATGCCATATTTATGTTGAGTGGATACGTCGTCTGCTATGCTTGTTTATATTCGGTACTTGTATGCCTGGTTATTTATATGTGCTTATATATATATGTCATCGATGCTTTGTTTTCCTTCGTTCTTCTTGTTATATGTTCTTTCTGGATATCTGTTATATTTGTGTTATGTAGGATTCTCATTGACTCATTGTTTCCTTTCCGTTGTGACCTTGTTATTGTTTCCCTTATTTCATTTCGTATTTCTGATTTTGTTTAGCTTTCGTTTTGTTATATCTGTTCACTGGACTTTTTAAGCTCAGCAGCATTTCTTTTCCTGTGGTAGGTTTTAGGTTGGAAGATGAGCTTTGATGGGCTGAGAGTTGGATTATCTAAGTCGACCGACCCTAGTTACCTTATTCTCTTTGGGACTTATTTTGAAGATCCATTGTTTTGATTTTCATTTCATTTTGATATTTTGGATTTTTTAATCTTCTTTGTAAGTCATTCGTTTATATGACTTGGTATTTTATTTTGTAAGGTTTCCGTTTGCAAAATTTTAGTTGTATGTTCTGATATGACACCAGAATGTAATACTTCTACCCTTGTCGGGTTGGGTTGTTACATTGATTAGCATGATTTACTCTATTTACATTGTTCCATACTAGTCTAACCATCCCATTACCAGTATTAACAACCCTTTGCTTCCTAAGTTCAGCCTCACTAGCCATTCTCTTCTCATGAAAATCACAATCTCTGATTAAATGACTAGGACTACCACACACAAAACATGTTTTCTTAGTGAAAGAGTAACCTTCCCCTAGTTCTCTTTTCATCATCTCATTCCAATCTTTTTTGTCTAATCTGGGTGTCTCTGGATTTTTAACTTGTTGCCTAGGTATTTTTACGTGTGGGACACAACTAGGTTTAACTGGTTTTAGTTTTGGTTCAGACACAACATGTTTACTAACTGTAATTGGTTTATATATCTTTACAGGTTCTGATTTAAGCTCAAAAGAATGCTCAGAGACATTTCCAATGGATCCTTCACTATCATTGGATTGACATGTAGAATATTCATTGGATTTGTCTTCTGGAATTCTACCTATTCCCCAAGAAAATAATTATTCATCTTCTTCCTTTTGTGGTTTACAGGTATAATCTCCATTTAAGGGATGAGGAACTCCTTTGTAGTTGTCAGTTTTAGAAAATATATTATATATTGGTTTTCCAACAAAATCTTCCTGTGCACTGACAAACACAGTACGTTTCATTTCTTCCTCATACCCTAAGACCTCACTATCTGATTTTATTTCATATCCTAAACCAATTTTGTAGTTTGAGCTCATACCAGAATCAACTAATTTCCAAAGTTTCTGCCATGAGTCTACTTTGATTTGCAACTGTTCTTTATCTTTTACAGCTTTCATTCCAATTCTTCTGTACTTCCTAAGTTTTTCATCTTTTTCATATATTTCATTAGCTTGAAATGTAAGCTTTTCATTTAAAGATGATTGTTGTTTTTGTAAAGAAACTATCTAAGCTTCTAATGTCTTAACAACATTACTATAGGCAAGTATCTTAGCTTCCTGATCACCTATCTGACTCATTTTCTCATTACATAATGTTTTAAGTTTAGTATATGAGTTAATGCAAGTCTTAGAACACAAGGATACCTCAGTATTGGAGCTTATAGCCATGAGAGCATGATTTATCTCTGTATCTTCTTTAGTGTGCTATCCCTAGTTGACCATACCATCATCCATAGTCAACAACCCCATCTGACTCTTTTCTTGCTTGTCAGTATTCTGTCCTGAATAGAATGAGTCCCTCTTCTTTCCATCAGTGGCCACCTTTGCTATGCATTCCCTAGCAAAATGACTAGTGTTGTGGCACCTAAAGCATTTAAGCTTCTTCTTGCCAAAGCCAATAGGTGCCTTCCTATCAAATCGGACTCTTATTCCATTCTTCTCATAAAACTTCTTCATTCTTATAGTAATCATTGCCATCTGCCAGTTTATGTCCATCTCTTCAATGTCTACATCATCAATCTGATCTAGGTCCTCATTGAGGAGGTCATTATCTTCAGATTGTCTTGCAAAGAGAGAATAGATGACTTCATCAGCAAAGCTAACAGGAGCCTCTCTTTCTTTCACACCAGATGAAGAAGTAGTGTAGCTACCAGAACTATAGCTACTAGGCCTAACCTTGTTAGTGCTGCTCTTGCTTTGGGAGACAAAAGCAACATTGTGGGCACTTGAGGATGTTTTTGAACTTCCTTTGATTTCTTGTTCAAAAACCTTAAGGTTATTGTACATGTCATCAATTGACAGAGTGTCCATCTTCTTTGGTTCCCATAGTCATTGCCAGATGTGACCATTCAGAAGGAAAAGACCTGAGAAACTTGTGATTAGCGTCCTCAATGGACACTTCAGCACCATGAGCTTCCAATTGTGAAAACATTTGTTGGAATCTATCATTCCCTTTCTTCAACCCTTCAGAACTGGTCAAAGTAAATGCTTCAAACTGTTGTTTTAAAGTAGCCTTCTGCATCTTCTTGGAGTTTGCATTCCCTCCAAATCCAGTTCTAATAGCATCCCAGATTTCCTTAGCGTCATCCATTCCATGAAACTTTCTTAGATGCTCCTTAGCAATAGCCATCAGTAGGATGGTTCTAGCCATTCTTTCCTTTTCCACAGCATGAACCTCTGCAGTAAAGACTGGTAGAAGCACTTTAACAACACCATCTTTACCTATTGAAATCCTCTTTTTAGAATTTACATTATGGATTACCTTCCATCTTCATGGCCCATATGTCATACTCCTCCTTCTTCAGAAGTAGGAGTTTGATGTTTGAGATGGTGGTTGTAGAAGGAATGATTTGTTGTTGTTGTTTTGGTCGCCCAGAGTCTGACACTTCCTCATCATGGTTGGAGACTTCCTGATCACTGAGATGTTAAGAGAAATCATCAGCAGGTACAGACATATTTCAGGATTTGTGAGTGAATTTAGTGTTTGTCGTTTTTGTGTTTCTTCTAATTTGGAGTCCCTCTATAGGCTCTGATACCACTTGTAGGTCCAAAGTAATTGATCTAAGTAGCTTTTATAAGACAATAATCAACTTGAATAAATCCAAATCAATTATATGAAGAACTCTTAATAATGAGTACTTAGTGTTAATGCGCAATCTTAACACAAGCAATAAAAAGAACACCAGAACTATTTTACTATTAAACTTTGCTAAGCTTCTATTATCAATCATTCTAGTAACTTATACAAGACGTAATGCCTTACGGTTCCTTTTATACACTAAGAAAACCCTAGCAATTCTAGAAAACGTGTGAAAGGATATACATATCTTTTCCTAAGATATCTCTAATGCGTATATATCCTTTCCTACTATATCTCTAACATAACTATTTTGTTACATAAACAGAACTAACTAATAAATTGCTAAACAGAACTAACTATGTTCTGCCAGACTTAAGATTAGTACTGGCATACTTAACTACGTAAACTAGCCCACCAGACTTAACTATTATCACTAGCAGTATTAAGTTTGTTACATACCTAATTCCCAACAATGACTGTAGGTAATATAGATGAAATTAGTGAGTTGTTACACTTTATGTAAAACTATTTAGTAAGTCAGGTAAACTAGAAAATAACAATTCATGCTCAACGGCTCTAGACCAAGTTTAGTCTTCTCATGTTTGACATATTACCGTCATTACAAACTCATTTTATCATTTATACCTTTACGGTTTTAAAACATTTACGTTGGATGCGTAAACATATTTCTTTTCCAATTTACATGCGTACAAAACATACATAATACCTCAAATGCCTAAACTAATACACAACAATGCTTATTAAAAGATTTTAAAATTTCATTTTCTTGTTCTCTTTTGACTTCCACAACAACAACACATAAACATAAAACCATTTTGATGTATCATGTATCTTGAAAAATATTTAATCTTAAACGCATGTCTTGTAAACTAGTTTTAGGGTTTTAAGAATTTTATAATACAAAAGCCATTCTCCTCTTTTATTTATGTTGACCGCCCCCACCCCCTACTCCCATATTTTATTATATTCTTTTCCTCTTTTTGACTAGAAACACGAGATACACAAGCCATTGGATCATGATATAAAAGTGCAAACATTTTTGTCCCCATTTTCCCCCTTTCTCTGGCGGACAATAAGTAACCCCAAGCACACCTTTTATATATATATATATATATATATATATATATATATATAGGGGGTATTTCTTGTGAGAAGTTTAATTTTGGTGAGAACGCGAGAAGAGATCCTAGCCCTCCATCTAGTCCCTCCTTTTTTTAGATCTAATGGCTAAGATTAGACAAACATTTACACTAACCAAGGGCAAATATGTAAATTACAAACAAATATGTAATATATAAAGAAAAAACACAAACTTTAACTAAAAGCGAAGGTGAAAATTTAGATATTTTCTCTCTCGACCTAGATATTTTCCGTTCACAATTACCGCCATTAAAATCCTTCTTCTACCGTCGTTAAGCTTGTTTTTGTACGAAAGTGTTATTCTACGCGTAACTGTTTTAGGTGCTTTGGATCATCAAATTTCACACTTTTGTGTTATTTTGGTGTTATTGAAGCTATCTCATCACACAAAAACTGGTTTAGAAACATCTTTGGGCAAAATCATTCTTACGAGTAGGATTACGCGTATCAAAACCCTAGTTATACGAGTAGGACTACGCGTAACTTTGTGCTTGGCTTGATCTTCAATTTCCTGGTTTATTCCGTGTTTTCTTACTTGGATAAGTCTGAAAATACGTCGACTTTGGATATCTTTTGCACTGTGAAGTGTAAAAGATAGTTTGGGCAAAAACCCTAAAATTACGCATAAGCATAAGCTTACGCGTAGAAATTCTACGCATAAGATTCACTTTACGCGTAAACTTAGGTCTACGCATAAGGTAATCCTACGCCTAACTTTCTACGTCTAACTTTTGTCTACGCATAACTTTAGTGCTTTTATCCTACTTACGCGTAAACTAAATCCTACGCGTAACTCCTTATTGTTACGCGTAACTTTTGGTGTTTTTACGCATAAGTGCTACTTGGTTCTTGTCTTTTCTACGCCTAAGGACACTTCATCAACAAAGGTTCATTCGACTACAAAGATCCATTTTTACCACACAAGTTTATCATCATGTCTCAACCACCATACTCTAACTATTTCCCTCACACTTATAATCATCAACAACAACAACAATTAACTCCACAACATCAACAATGGAATCAACAACAAGCTATTTATCAACAACAATTTAATCAGCAAAATACTCCACAACTTGGTGCAATTCAACCACCACCAAGTCTTCAAGCTCTACCCTACACAAACGATTTCAATCAACATCCATCACGAAGCACTATGAAGGAACCCACTTGGTTTGCAAAGATGTGTGAAGCTTTAAGCAGCCAACAATCAATTCATGAAGCTGGATCACTTGATAGACCTCCAATGCTCACTCCAGGAAACTACGATCAATGGGTGATAAGGTTCTTTAGGTTTTGTGATCTAAAGAAGCCACATGGAAAGTTCTTAAAGAAGGTTATCTTGGAAGGTCCATTTGAGATGCCTACTGTCATTGTACCCGGAGATCCAACTGCTGTTCCACCAAGAGATGAACAAACCAACATTGCTACTGTTGCAGATTTAAATCCTACAGAACTTCTACACTATGAAGCTGATGAACTTGCAATGGAATACATCCTCTTAGGATTACCAAACCCAATTCTTCGTAGTGTTGATGCTCAAAAGACTGCACAAAAAATGTGGGATCATATTCGTCTTCTTATGGAAGGATCTGTACTCAATCAGGAGGATTTGGAATCCAAAATTTACTTGGCTTATGAACACTTCATGATTGAACCTGGAGAGACACTAGAGTCCTATCATCATCGATTTTTAGATATCATCAATGATTTGGATAAACACAACATCATCATGCCAAGAATTGCAGTGAATACTAAGTTCCTGAGTAGTCTTGGTCCAGAATGGGAGAAGTATGTCATTTTTCTCCAACAAGCGAAGAATATGCATCATTCTACTTATGGATTGTTGTACGATTACTTGAAGCCTCATGAAAAGGAAGTTGATCGGGAGCGGATTCTCCGTGCTCAAATTGCTAAACAGTCTCAACCGGACAATCAACAACTTGCCTTGTATGCTCAACAGAATTATCCCTCTCAACCAGCAACTCAACCAACTGCATCAAACACACCTTCACAGTCACAACCTCAACAAAATCAATTGGTTCCATACAGAAACAATGCTCAAGCATATGTCAGTGAAGCGACTGAGGAAACAGATCCGTTCGAAGCATTGCAACAAGGATTTGTGATGATTGCTAATGCTTTTGGCCGTTACACCAACAAATCCAACAATCGTATTCGTTCCTCATCTAACACACGGACTCAAGCTGTTGTGAACAATGGACGTGTTGAAGTTCAGAATCGTGATTATGGTCGTCAGATGGGCGGTGGTCAAGGGTTTAATGCTGTGGGTAGGAATAACAACAGAGCTCAAGTGGTGGAACACGGAAATGCTCAGAATCGGTTCAATGGTCTTAGATGCTACAACTGCAATGAAAAGGGACACCTGGCTAATGCATGCCCAAAGCCAAGGACTAGGGGCAGTGCTTATTTCAAAGAGGCTTTACTTTTGGCTCTTAAGGATGAAGCTGGTGGATCTCTTACAGACAAAGAACAGAGCTTTATGGCAGATGCAGACTCAGATGATGATATGGAGGACTTGCAGGCTAATGCAGCTGTTATGTTGATGGCTAATATGCATGAGCTGCACATGAGTGATACAGGCCCAGTGTATGACACTGATGGCTTGTCTCAGGTACCCGAACAAACCATCATCATATCTGAACTCAAATCTCCGCCAATATCTGAATCCGGCACGGATCAGACTGTTCAAAATGAGTCTTCTACATCTTTTTCTGAAGATTTTCAAGTTAACCCTGTAGTTACATTTGACGATCAAGATGACCTTATGGTTTCCTTTGATAATCAAATTGACTCCGTGGTCGTACTTGAGGATCTAAAGAATGATCATGTTGAGACTCACGTTGAACAAGATGATCTGTTGCCTCATCCGGATTTTGCTCGGTTAATTCAAGACCATAAAATCAAAATGGAGGAATGTTATGCATTAAATCAGTCCTTAAAAAGTAAAAATGCACTGTTAACCAAGGATTTTGAATGTTTACAAATGCAACTCAACTTTTTCAAAACTCAAGAAAACCGTGAAAAAGGTTTTGAAGCCGCTTTTGCAAAATCTCATCAAAATGAAAAATATTTAGAGAGACAGATGCGTGATCTAGCCGCCTCGAAGAATGCTTTGTTGTCTGAATTAGAACAACTGAAACACGAACATAAAAAGCAAATTAACGCTCTCACCTTGGAAAATCAAAAAGCTAAGACTGAGTTGTTAAATTGTCAAAAACAGTTCTCCGCATACAAAAAGCATTCAACGAATCGGGTAGATGACCTTCTTGAAGAAATTCTCGGCTTGCAAAACAAACTTAAAGAGTTTAAAACTGTTGTTTACAAACATGGTGAATCCGTAACAGCTATTGAAAAGTTTACCTTAAAACCCAATCCAAAAGGATATGGAAAAAATCTAGCTGATTACAAACCAAAGCTTTCACTAAAAACATTCAAACCAACTCCTGAAGTTTCCAGTGCAGAATACAAAATTGATAATACTGTCATGAGTGTTGTTGAATATCATCGTCAAGAGGAATTAGATGCAGAAGACGAGAGTCGATCAAAATTAAAAAATGTTGTTTACAACAAACCTTTTAATTATACAAACGCGGTCACTTTCGTCACACCAACGGATTCTTCTAACACACCAAGGGTTATCATC
>BPTQ01000005.1:140822222-140856555 GCA_019973895.1 Chrysanthemum seticuspe | reverse complement strand
CAACGGTTATTACAATCGGTCTCCTACCAGAAAACAGGTAGATACACATCTCCCAACTACAACCATATGTAACACGTCTAAGACTCCTAAGTTTACCAAACAACTTCTAAGGCGCTGTAGACCACGTCGTCAGAGTAATCGTTTGCCCAATTTCTTGCGTAAACCTAGTTTTAGACGTCCACCCCCATGAAGTAAGACTTATAGTAGTCGACCAAGTAGTAACAACCTTCGCCACACAAGTTGACAACACAAACTCAGTTGACCACATCCACGTAGAAGTTGTCATCAACAACATCGTCCACATAGTCCATATCCTTATAATAGTCCAATACGTCGCCTTTGTCGCCTATGTGGACCTCGTGCAAGTAGTTATAGCAGTGTCTTGTCTCCTCGTTTATTGGAAAGGTAAACAACTGCTCAATCGACCCCCGAAACAAGTCGACTACTACCCCCAACTCCCTTCAAATTTGCCAACACAGGCCCAAGATTCGACAATATGAGTCTTCGGTAAAGGCACTCAAGTAGCTTTACTCGTACTTAGCAAAGGTAATCGTTGAACACTAAACCGTCAACCTTAAGATCCAAGTGCTAATGATTCACACTGCCCACGATTAGAGAATTAGTGTCATCCGCCATCTTGCTCACACTAGAGAAGTCATGAATTTTGCTGGTAATATTCGTTCTGAAAATCAAGATCTGATTCACACCATCTCTAAGTTACGGGAAATGTTAGGAAAGTATGAACAACTTCCGCCTACTGTGATTAAGAGATTAGCACCCGTCACACTTAGTAATCGTGAACCTAGAATTCCAACTGCCAAATCACAAGTTGCTAATGGAAACGATTCATGCTCATTTCGATGAACTCACGGAAATGGCTTCTGAGTATAACAGCTTAGAACCCGGACACAACCGTTTAAACTTCCCTCAACCCCCATCATCAGCTGAACAAAGCCCCCAGCTAACTCGTCAACAAATGGAAAGGTTATTTGCTCCTCTGTTCTGTGACGATATTGATGAACGTGCTCCAGGTGTATCCGCTGTTTCCGCTGCATAACCTGATAATATTCCTATACCTGATACACCTGCTACAACAACTACTGTTGAAGATGCACCTACACCAGTTGACTCAAACACAACAGTTGAACACACCGCTTCCAACAATGATGAACCAGCTGATGATATTCAGAATGAAGTACCCCCACCTGCAGATTTTGATCCAAATGCGTTCTTTAACCCGTTTGCTAATGAGACTGCTGCACCAGATGTCGCGGAATCTTCAACAAACCATTTGAATCCTCAGAATCTGCACAATGTATACCAACATCAACCCTCTACACATAGATGGACAAAAGACCATCCTCTGGCTAACATTATTGGCAACCCAAATCAACCAGTCGTTACGAGACAACGTCTTCACTCAGACAGTGAAGATTGCATTTATGCACTCACTGTCTGCCAATCTGAACCTAAAAACATTAAAGACGCAATGACAAAAGACAACTGGATTGAATCCATGCAGGAAGAACTCAACCAATTCAAACGTCTTGAAGTATGGGAACTGGTTGAAAGACCAACAGGGGTCTACGTCATTGGTTTAAAATGGATTTGGAAAAACAAATTGGATGCTGAAGGGAACGTCATCCGAAACAAGTCACGTCTAGTTGCTAAGGGTTATCGTCAGGAAGAGGGAATAGACTTTGAAGAATCTTTTGCTTCGGTCGCTCGTCTTGAGGCTGTTCGGATATTTCTAGCGTTCGCAGCTCATATGAATATGACGGTATATCAGATGGATGTCAAAACGGCGTTTCTCAATGGGCAACTTAAAGAAACGGTCTATGTCAGCCAACCAGATGGATTCGTTGATCCTGAGTTCCCGAACCATGTTTACAAACTGAACAAAGCTCTTTATGGCCTCAAACAAGCCCCTCGGGCATGGTACGATAAGCTATCATCTTTCCTCATTGCCAATAATTCACCAAAGGCTCGGTTGACCCAACTCTTTTTATACAATATCACGGGGCACACATCCTAATTGTTCAAATTTACGTGGATGACATCATTTTTGGGTCATCACATAAAAAGTTTTCAATCGCTTTTGCAAAACTAATGAAGAAAAATTTTGAAATGTCCATGATGGGTGAACTTACGTTCTTTCTAGGACTGCAAGTTCATCAATCACCCCGTGGTATTTTCTTGAGTCAGTCCAAATATGCCCTTGAATTGTTAAACAAATTTGGAATGACAACCTGTGATACTTATGCCACACCAATGGCTCATACCAAGAAGTTAGATGCTGATTTACATGGGAAATTGGTTGACCCCACCAAATACCGAAGTATTATTGGGTCCCTCATGTATCTAACAGCTAGCAGACCTGATATTGTCTTTGCCGTTTATCTATGCTCCTGTTATCAGTCGCGACCAAGTGAAACCCACCTCTCTGAGGCTAAAAGAATCCTCCGATACATCAAGGGAACCATTAATTTGGGGATCTGGTATCCGAAGGATTCTGGTTTTGAACTAATCGCTTTTTCAGACGCTGACCACGCAGGATGCTTAGACTCAAGGAAAAGTACTTCAGGAGCTCTACAATTTCTCGGTGATAAACTAGTGTCTTGGCAATCAAAGAAGCAGGATTGTACATCGCTGTCATCAACCGAAGCAGAATATGTAGCCATGTCCGCATGTTGTGCTCAAGTCATCTGGATGAGAACACAACTCAAAGACTATGGTTACGTATTTGACAGAATCCCGATGTACTGCGACAATCGGAGTGCCATTGCAATCTCGTGCAACTCAGTTCAGCACTCGAAATCAAAGCACATCGATCTACGCTATCATTTCATCAAGGACCACGTGGAACAGGGTACCGTTGAACTATACTTTGTGGGTACAGGTGACCAATTGGCAGATCTTCTCACCAAAGCCTTGCCTCCCGCTAGGTTTAATGAGTTGGTCCACCGGATTGGTATGAGGTGTTTGACTCAAGAGGAATTGGATGACCTCTTAAAACAGTCTTAAAAACCTGTCAAACACCAAAACATCTTTTGTAAATAAATTTTCAAAAACAAAATACAAAAATATAAAATCCGATAAAACAACAAAAATATTCTCCTAATCTATCTTTCTTTCAACATGGCAAGTACATTTCTTCCGTCAACACTTTAATCTTTCAAAATTCAGTATTTTTCCGATCAAGTGTTGAGGGGGAGAAAATAAACTCTTAACTGCTTCAAAACATCTGTGTACTTGCATGTTATCTTATCTCGGTTGATTCTGTTATAAATGGTGGTACATTTTCTGGTTCAAAGGCACTCCTCGGACTTAAATTAATAACCTTTCATTATTTTCTCAAGTCGAGGGGAAGTGTCGTCAAGGGTCTTTCTTAAAATCTTTGTTTGATAACCAAAACGGAAGTTAAATGGCTTTGGATGAATCAGAAAAAGGTGGAGGGACCAAAACTGTCAAAACTTTAAAGTTACTTTAAATAAAATACCCTACCAACCTCATTAACTTCATCACATTTATTATCTTACCAAACATAATCCACGATCCATAATCGTTTGACAAATCCGTGTTTCAGATCATCAATTTGTAAGTGATTTCGTGTTTATAACAAGTTTTTAAGCAATGGTTTTGAATTTTTCAAACATCCAACGGTTTAATCTTAAGTTATCATCACTTTTGTGACTTACGCGTAAGCACAAGAACACCAAATCATGAAAGGGTGTTTATGGTTAAAAGGGCTGTGTCAAAACGTTTTTAAAACATCAATGATACCTTTTTAATCATCATAACGCACCCAGAAACACGAATTGAGTATATTTGAAAACTAGGGTTTATGCGTGGATTTGGGTTTTTCCAAATGAGAACGTTTTTGGTGAAAAAGATTGTTGTATAAGGTTATTATCAAGTTGAATTGATCATATTCAGGCCCAGATTACACCCAGAAACACTAATAATTCATAAAATGGAAATTAGGGTTTTGTGTTCATACGGTTTGGGTACTTTTGATTCTTGACACTTTTGATGTTAAAACTTGACCAAAACAACTCTATATGCTTCTTAGTCCTACCAGAATCACTTTAGTGCATAATCCATGGTTAAAATTCATACGCGTAGAATTAGGGTTTAGTCTACGCGTAAGATTTTCTACGCGTAACTGTTAAAATGTCCAATTGTGTTATGATCTGTTATAAAATGAATGTTATGTGTTAAACATTGATGATATGATGTTTTGTTTCAGGCTTGCTACACCTAATATTTAGAATCAAGGTTGTTGTTAATCTACGCATAAGGATCACCTTACGCGTAGCTTGTTATGCGTAAGATTAGTCTTACGCGTAGCTTCTACGCATAAGGTTCTACATATGGGACTACGCGTATCCTGTGAAGGATATGCGTAAACAGTGACATCTACGCATAAGGTCAACTCTTACGAGTAACCTTACGCGTAAGGTTAATATATGCCTACGCATAAGCTCTACGCATAAGGTCTCCTTTTCCTACGCGTAACATTTCTTACGCGTAAGTTGGGATCCTACGCGTAAGTTTACGCCTACGCATATATCATTCCTGTCTACGCATAACTTTACCAATCCTACGCATAAGCCGAGATCATACCTTCGTTATGAATTGTTACGTGTACAAACTTGTAAATAAACTAATCATATCATCACGAATCCTAAAATGTCACTAATAAACTGAAATCGTTTGATATGTTGTGAACAATAAGTGATAAAATAAACTTTAAAACTTAAAGTTAACTAACTCACGAAACATTTCACGACGTCATTGGACCTTTGAATATACAAGTGACTTAGGACTCGTAACAATCATTGACACTGTACATTCAATAACTAGACAATAAGACCTTCTGTTGACTAACATTATGTCTTTCGATATGTTGGTTCTTTTGGCTAATGTTATTTCAGATCACTACATGGCTGAACAAATGAATGTGGATGCATATGAAGTTCTCTCCATTGCTGATATCTATCCTCATGGCTATCCAATGAAGATTGGAAAGAATAATCTCCGTGTTGACTTTGACACCCTCACTTGCTCAGAATCTTCGTGTCTAATTGCTATTGATATTCTGAGGACTCGTCCGTATCAGAATATGCTCACTCACTCTGCAACTGTCCCTGAGATCTACATCCAACAGTTCTGGAACACTATGGAAAGGGTCAAAGGACGGACTGCTGTAACAGTGACTCTAAACCACAAACAAGTCACCATTACACCTGCAGATTAAGGGCTGCTCTCCTAATTCCTGAAGTCAATCCAACCAAACTATATGCCACACCTGCTGAAGAGCTAACTCTCCAATTCTTAATCGATATCGGTTATGACGAGGTTACAGGAGTAATCATCAAGCATTCTCACGTAGAGCTTAAGAGTATTCCTCAACCCTGGAGAACTCTCTACATGATCATCACCAAGTCTGTTTCTGGTCGTGACAGTGGCTATGAGCATCCTAAGCTCATGGAACTGCAAATATTTTGGGCATTGGTCAACATGAAACACATCGCTATCGAAGCTCTGATTTGGGATGACATGATGTCATTTCTCAACAAGCTTGGCTCAAAGATTCCCTACATCAGATATACTAAACTGTTGATCCAGAGAGCACTTGGACTTCACCCTGATATTCCCAAGAGGCTCAATGACCCTGACAATCACGATATGTTGACGGAACCTATTCTATCTGTGAGAATCAAGGAATCGTCTACAAAGAAACAAGGTGCTGTGTTGCCAGATTTCCTTCTAACTGAAGATGTAAGAAAGCTCGAAACGTACCAAAGGTATCTGGAAGTAGTTAGACAAGGCAAAGTTGGTCATCTTGACGAAAAATCTTCTGGAACACCTGTAAGAAGAACCAGAAGAGGAAGTGCAGGAAGCACAACAAGTACTGTGAGTCAAAGGAAGTTTCCTAAAAGGAATCCTCCTTCTAAAAGGATTGTTCCCGTAAAGGAAGCCGAACCTATTCCCACACTTGAACTACAGAGACAACTTAAGGACGAGAGCTCTGAAGATACTGATACAGATGAAGAGTTTCATTACTCTGCAACTGCAACCGAAACACCTGCCTCAGTAGCAAAACCTCCAAGTCCTCCAGCTGCCCAAGAAAAGGGGAAGACTCCAGCAATTGTACCCTATGATCAGAGCTCTGAAGAAGAAGAAGAAGAGCAATTGAATAAATCATACAGGAAGAAGTTTCACAACGTCAGACACCTTCAAAAGGCTGAAGAATTTGCTAAAGATCAAATGGGTGGCCCCGGAGGATCAAGTGGTGCTGCCCACTCCTCACCAGATGCTGATACGGTTAATCGACCCGATAAGGGATCTGGTGCCACCACTCTTGTGCAACAACAAAAGCCTGTAGAGGATACTATTGTGTATGATTTTGAGAAACCGGAAACTGAGAAAGAAAAGTCTAGAGATGACGAGGATGATTATACAAAGTTTCTTCTAGACAGTCCAACACACTCAAAGGAGAAAACCTCAGAAACTCCTAAGGACATGAAGTCTCCTCATGTCTCCTCATCATCAGACTCTTCATCTCATTCATCACCACCACCATCAACAAAGTCAACCAGATCATCATCCAAATCAGTGAAGAAACCACCTAAATCTTGGATTTCTCAGACTCATCAAAAGATTGTGAAAGTTGTCCAACAAGTCAGAAAGAAGGACATACTTTACAGAAAACTGAATTGGTTTGCTGACCAGATTCAGTACTTAAATGATGAGAAAGACAAGATGGAGAAAGAAAGGGAATTTGTTCAGAAGTTCATGAAGAGTCATCAAAAAGAGGAACTGAACGAAATGATCGAAGGTTACACTAACAAGTACCTTCAGGATATCGTTCCTAAAGTCCAAAAGGAACTGGAGAAGACAGCAAGAGATCATACCCACAAGTTTCTTCTCGACACTGTCCCCGGTGTGACTAGAGAAGTATTTTCCAGACAACTCACCCCTAACATCGTCGCATTGGTTAAACATACAATGGCCAAAGAAACTGATCTCTCTGAATATGAGTTAATCGCTAAACTTGTGATGCAAATGTCAAAGCGATCTGGAACGTTTACTTCGGATGAAGCTAAATTTTTCGAAAATCTACTTGATTTTCAACTCAGATCATCATGCAAGGAGTCAGCCGATCAACCCAAACGACCAAGAGATGACGATGATAAGGATAAGGACTCTGCACCTAAACGTCAGAAGCAGTCTGGTAAAACTACTTCGATGCCACCTCCTCTACCACGGACTTCTTCTCAACAAAAGTCTCCTCCACCTCGGTCTTCTACTGATAAACCTCGGGACGATTCCGAGTTACCGCCCCTGACTCAAAAAACAGGTGATCACTTTGAGTATACGGGTGGTGACGATGAAGAGGTCCTTGAGCCCCGACAACAACCCACCTCACCCAAACAAGTGCAGAAACCAGTATCATCATCAAGGCCTTCCAAAAAGGAGAAGAAGACGACTCAGCCTGGAGTCGTATCATGGCTTGATGACGATAAAACCGAAGGGTTTGAATGGTTCTCCACACTTGTCAATCAAACTCCCTACCCTGATGAAGGTCAAGAATTGGTAGACGGTTCTACATTGGAGCACGCAAAACTTTTGCAAGAAAAGTTTCATGTGAAGAAAATGACTAAATCTGAGTTGAAGCAAATCAAGAATGAAGCGTTTCAACTTCTACAAGACAGCTCTGAAAGCGCCCTCGAGGTCGAATATCATCTTGAGAACATCGCTCGAGCTATGTCTAACAACATGGATTGGCTCAATCCGGAAGCAAACATTGACTTCACACAAAGGGACAACCCTTCATACTACACCGACTGGACCAAACCTCTACCGACCATTGGCCAAGCAGACGAACCAAGGATTCCCTTCCGATACTTTTTTAACAGAGACCTGGATTTTCTCTTACACGGTAGCGATGGTTCGCGAAAATACGCTACATCATTGACTCTTCCATTCCCAGCGGCTATTTACTCAAACTGCATAGCTATCGAGGAACGTGCAAATCACTTGTTTTCTGACAACGTGCAAGCATACGACCAACATGCATTGTATGGGATTCATCATTGGCCTGAACGCCGAAGAATCTACTACAGAAGCTGCCTGGTTCAGAAGTCTCAACATGCAGTGTATAGTACCAAGGACATCGTGGCCATCAAACATATTGATCTCAAGTCTAAGTGGGACTACACATTCTTGAAGAATATCATAGTCAAACGACAAGATGAACAGGACTATGGATTCTCCGAGGCTGACTTTGAGAGCTTGTCCCTCAACGACATCGAAGACATGTACCTTGCCAAAGTACAGGGTCGTATGAGACAATTCTCGACTGAAGTTCAACGTGAATTTATCAAGTCAGTTCTCATCTTCATTAGACGCATCGTGATCAAAGAACGTGTCGAAGATATCCAGATGGCTGTTGAATCATATCAGAAACGTGTAAACTTCACTCCACCACAGCTTGATCTTCCCGACATCAACCAGCTTACACAACTTACGCTCATCAGCAAACCTTTCGGCGTTGTTTACCGCAGTGAACTTCAAAGAAACTGCTTAATGGCGTGTAGTGAGCTCCACAAATTCGGGGATCATACCTTGAAGCTGGTTAGGGATGGATTGGCGTACAGGTTGAAGGATATACGCCTGAAAGTTGGGAATCCTAAGCGCTGGAACTCTCAGGAAAGGAGGGATGTGAGACGTATCATCACCATGATTGATGAACGGTTGTTCCGAAGGGATCAGTTCAGACGATTGGAGAGCTATGTTGGTGGTCGACCCAGGAGAAACATCACCGGCTTTCAACGCCCTGTGCGCACTCTTGGGAACATCAATGCACTTCCTGGTACCTCTTGAATTGTTTCCTTCATATAATTTTGGATGTGTGATTATATATATCTATGGCTTGTGCACACATATCAGTGTACAACCCGTAATGGTCAAGAAAGGACCCTGTGGTACGCCTCAGTGCCACAATCCTTACAAAAGGAGCGAAAGCTTCTCATTTTTGAGTAAAACCTATCAAACCTTTCATTTTTCAAGGTTTTGCTCAAAAAGACAAGTACTTCCCCATATGATTTTAAAACCTCAACCGTTTATATCACTATTTGAGGGGGAGTATTTGATAAAAACTTTGTTCACAAATTGTTCATAGTGGTCACTCTTCCCGCAACACTCGAAATGGTCATATTTATTCTCAAACGTTCAAAAACAACATTTTATATGCCATTTTTGAGGGGGAGAAAATTATGTGATAAGAAATATGTTGTGCTAAATGCAAATGAATCCGTGAACCTCAGACTTAACCTACGAATTGACGGTACTAAACTGTTAGTAACTCGAAAAGACTTGTCCTGGATGGGTAATAATTTCAAGCTAGTTCGCTAGTGATGTAAACGTGTCTCGCAAAGGACATGTCCAAGTAGAAAGTACCATTCGAGAAACTCTTGATAGACATGAACTCTGACGGGTATGACAACCTTTCGAGGTTTGTCTACACCTTCAAGGTAGTTATTAGAGCTAGTTGTCACCTAAAAGCTGACAATGTAACTCTTTAACTATGCAACGTAACCGTGTCTCGCGGGGGATTGTCTATCTTCAGTGGATCAATTCAAAAAGTGCGCGCTCTTTCCTCACTGTGCATTTAACCATTAAAACTATTAAGCACATGTGGAGGGGGAGTATTTATGCAAAACATCATCTCTCACTGTGGTTCAAACATGTTTTTCATTAACAAACCCTTTGAGAGATATTTTAACATACAGTGGTTTTAATGGCAAACATAGGTTAGTCATGGAGTTATAAGGTGACTAAGGTTAGGAATAACCGTCCTATGATCCGCCAGAGCCGGAGGGATCTACCCAAGGACACTACCATTAGTTAGTGTTAGAAGTCCTTAGGAATGATTATAAAAAGGAGAAAATGAGAATCAGAGAAAGAAGGAGTTGAAGAATCAAAAAGAAATGTAAAGTAAAGGGTGAAAAGAAATAGCCCTCCAGATTATTCAACTTAGGGCAGACACCGGGTTCAATTCATATGCTACTGGCTGTCACTTAGTGACACCGGTATTGAAGATTAAAAGTCGTCATGGACCCAGTGACGCATGCACTAAACCTTCTTAGCCACTCAAGTTTCTCTCAACAGAAGCTTGTTTCATTCTCACAGGGAACCCTACGTAAACTATTGGCTTTCTCTTAGAGATCGCTGGTATTGAAGAAGGAGACCCTCTCCCTAGTCTCCGCTCAGGAAAACCAAAATGCACTATTGAGTCTAGAGCCACGAGATTCATCAAAAGATCTCTTAGGAACACTTGACATTTAATCACTTGATGATCAACAAATAAGATCATTAGTGGTTCATATCGAGTCCTTCACAGATCTTAGCAATCTGTCGAGAACATTTATGAGAGGTTCACATCTGTGATCCTCAGTGATTGAATGGAAACTCCTACCAGGGTCAACATCAAACAGCCCTGACAGCAGGTCACTTCGGTAACTCCCCGTGGATTACGCGGAGTGTGTCTCAAACGGTCTACAGTCGTGAGGTGATGCTTCGGTGTACCTCAGCGACTCATCTGAACTGTAGATGTACTTCGGTACATCGCGTTATCTCACTTGTGGGACTCCAGTTCAGGAACGGCCTTTGTAAGAATTAGAGTTGTGTTTTCACACTATGCTGTTAACACTCTCGAAGTTCAAACTTGTAAGTGCCGGAAACCGCTTATTACTAACCGTTTGAAATGTTTTCTTCTTATGGAAGCTCCGGAGCGGGATGATTGTGTTGATTCTTCTCATGCTCACGCCAACATCATCACTAATGGAAGTTCTATTCAACAGCAACACAACCGTCAGAATGATTCTTCGTCAAACCATATAATCTACAAAGTCAAAGACTTACAGAACTTCATCAGTATTGATTTCCAACGTCAAATAGCGTGTGAGCATGTTGAAGAATGACGTGGAGACACTGGAGCAGCGAAGCAGACCTGAGGCAGACTGATGCAGACAACAACATACTATCACTTTCACCACAAAGAACAATGATCAAAGAACAAAGTTAAAGATGACGTCGAAGCATAACTGTTCAAAGATAACTATCTCTCTACACTGGGGAGATTGTTCGAATCAAGGCAATTCCTCTCACAAGAAAGAAGAATGTCAGAAGACGTCACAGCTGCTATTACATCAACGCCTTCACCGTTTACATTCATATATACTTGAGGGGGAGATTGTTGGAATCACTCCTAAACAGTATTTCAAGTATTTATATTTCATATGTAATAGGTAGCTTTATTATGGCCTTTATGTTTGTTTAAGGTCAAGCTTATGTAGAAGGCCCATAAGCTTAGGCCCAAGCCCACATAAGAAAGGATGGGAACTAGGAGTGTTGCCCTAGCTTCCCTCCTATAAATACTCTTGTAAACCCTCATTTGAGGGTTGGTTGTTCAAGTTTTCCTTTCACTCATACATTACGCCTAACCGTCTTTCATATTAACGTGTGTGTGTGTGTGATACTTGTTCATCCGCCTTTATCTCTTTCTCTTATAACTTGTGTTCGTAAAACTAGTGACCTAACAAAAGTCTTGGATGAACTAGAATCATATACCAAATCACTGCAAAAAAATATATATAACATTTTTTAAAAATTTTAACAAATTTCACAAGTGAAAAAAGATATAAATTTAAAAATTACACTGGATTAGTCTCATCAGGCGCCATAAAAAGCGTATCAGCCATTCTTTCTTCTGAAGCTTTTATTGGAATAATTGGACAAATCTTCCTGATATTGTATAGTGATCTTGCATGAATAGGAACAACAACATCTCGCCTTGGATTTTGCCTAATAGGTGTTTCATTGATCACTGGCTTTCTATCTTCAATTTCATCTTTATCGAACTCAAATTCAGGACCTAAAGAAAAAGATGGTTTGTCGTCCAAACTTTGTTGTGGATAAGGGGATGAAACAACAAACGGATTTCTAAAACATGATAAGGGTTTTACTTTCTTTTCTTCTTCAAAATTATTCTCATCTAGATTAAATGGTTTTGGAGTCCCAAAAATCCTAATGTCAACGTCTTTAGCAAATGTAACCTTCTTTGGACTTTTATCTGGAGAAAAAAATAATCTTCGTTTCCACTTCTTTTAACATATCCAGAACCCCAAATATCTCAGAATCAATCTGAACTTCTTCTGCAGATTGCTTCATCTCATCTTTATAGAACAGTTTATCGACTTCAGTATTTAATGTTTGCAAACAATCAATCTGTTCCTTAGCACCAGTTTCTATTAAAGGAACTTGAAACGTTTGAAAACAAATGTTATCATCTTTTTCCAAATCATTGACTATGTCTTCAACTGCTTCTTCATTTTGGTGAGTGCACTCTCCAGTGTTATCATCTCTTTCCACATCATTTACTATGTCTTCAACTGGTTCCTCATTTTGATGACTGCACTCTCCAGTTTCATAATTCTCTATTTCATTATTCCAGACATCATCAAGATTTGTTCCATAATTTCTTAAATTATCAATCCAGTCATCATCATCAACTTCAAACCCATCAATATCTTTTCCTTTACCAGATTGATTATCATATTTAACAACACTCTTTGATATATCATCTCCATATAGATAAATATTTCTAATACAAAGGTTGAACTTAGCTTTTATCTTTTTCAACCTTTCATTATCTGGATTTTCATAAAACCATGAGGTAAACTCATATTCCAGATCAGAAACAACTGTTTCAAGCAAATCAACTTTATGATCAAGTTTATCCAATTCTGAGTCCAACTGTTTAAAAAAAATAAAATAAAATAAAAATATATATAATGAATAACCAAATAAATATTACTAATTAAGATACTACAAATAAAATAAAATTAAATTGTAATAGTTGCTGCTGTCAGGTTTATAGTTGCTGCTGGTATAGTACTTATATGGTTTCTGCTGTTAATGCAGGCTGGTTCCTACTGTTAGTTTTCTTTCTACTGATATTAGAAAACATTTTGCCATTTAATCTAGAAAAATATTAATTCAAATTTAAAGGATATCGAACACCCTTCACATGTGAAGAAAGGATATGTATCTTCACATGTGAAGAAAGGATTTGTATCTTCACACTGTTCACATGTAGCATTAGTTTTTATTTTTTCAATTATAAATAATACCTTTCTTTTTGTAGAATCGCTGTCATTGAAATCATCTTGATTTATATCAAGGATCCCAAATCCACCATTCTGAATTTTAAAAGTTTGCCTCTTTTTAATCAAATCAGTACTCCAAAATTTGATTGCTGGAATTTCATGAGGTACATGTACTGAATCACATTTTGTTGAATGCACATAAATAAGTTGCAAAAATAGAACAAGAATAATTACTTTTAAAAAAATAGAAAAAAATAAAAAATAAAAAAATATAAAAATAAAAATAAAAATCACATGTGAAAAATTTATATAAAGTATAAAATAGATTCTATTTATATTTTTCACATGTGAAAATTTTATATAAAATATTAAATAAAATCTAATAAGATAATAATCACTATTCAGACAACACTGATAATTGTCATATATGAAAAAATGATAAAAAAAATTATAATGTATTGATATGAACGCTTACAGTAAGTGCTGTCAGAGGTCCACAATAGTAGATATTAGGATCATCCCTCACCCAAGTTTCTTTGCTGACCTTCAAGCAGTCGAAAACATATTTGCACCAATCAATACATTGGATTCTTGTATCTTCATGTATATAATTCAAAATTTGTTGAGGTCTGCACTGCCCACCCATTCCTCCTAATCCAAAAAAATTTGAGAATAAAACCAGCATGTTCAAACGGAATAAAATTCCTTCAACTTTAGACGTTTCAACCACTTCAGCAACCTTCTTAGGTGTTGGATTCCTAACGGCAAATTGCCTAAACCATCTTTCACTTAAATCTCCTCCCCTTTCCTTAGACAAGTCATGAATATCTATACCTCCAACAGGCACACCCAAAACAGCGTAAATTAAGTCTGGTGTTATTAGTATATCATTATTCTTAAGCTTAAGCTTCATCTCAATAGGAATAAAGTTGTCAACAACAAAATGACTTATTTTAACCAGGATTTCTTCAATCGCCATATCATAAAGTGATCCAAACCCCATATCTATCAAATCTTTTCTTTGAGATAACGTAAGTTTCTTCATCAAATTGTACATAACTTTTGGAGAACCCCTAGTTCTAATTGACAACCATTCATCTTCATCCAAACAATTTTCTTCACCACAAACTTTACTCTTCTTCTTAATGTTTTGTGATTTGCCATCATCAACCTTGTTAACTTCAACTTGCAACTCAATCTGCTCAAGAAGATCTTCATCACGAACTTTGTACTTTTTTGAAACATTCTTCCTCCTCTTTCTCTTTTTAGATTTATCATTTTTTTTATCATCTTCATCTTCCTCCTCTGGATTACAAGAAATTCTGCTATATGAAACAATCCTAGCATCTTTTAGTTTCTCATTACTAAACAGATCTTCTAAATCAAATGCTTGGAGTAGTTTTCTTCCAGAGCCCACTAAATCAGAGTTGTTTTTCTTCTTTTTTCCAGAATCTTCTGAACTTGAAAATAGTTTTCTGCTTGCTTTAGAATTAGATGTTTTAGTGTTTCCCTTTCTTCTAATACTTCTTTGGAAAATCAAATCCTTAGCTGATAGATAAACAAAATTCAACAGTTTAGTCTCTAGTATAATAAATGATTCATAAAAATGTACAAATAATTTTTTTTCACATGTGAAAATTTTTAAATGGAAGTTTTCTAAACATATAAACGATTATTTAATCAACTAATATACAACAAATAGTAATAAAAATACATGAAATATGTAGTTAAAATAATCTCATCATCTATAATTTACATAACTAAGTCAATCATAGATAATTCTCTATCATCTAGACTCTGCATAAACTATCAGCAGAAACACAATAATAGACTCTGTATAAAAATACATGAAAATATTGTTTATAAACTTCAATAATAGACTCTGTATAAACTATCAGCAGAAACACAGAAGTCAGAGTCCAAGTCTCCAAACTACAGACACTAATTCGGAAAATCAAATCCTTAGCTGATAGATAAACAAAATTCAACAGTTTAGTCTGTAGTATAATAAATGATTCATAAAAATGTACAAATAATTTTTTTTCACATGTGAAAATTTTTAAATGGAAGATTTCTAAACATATAACCGATTATTTAATCAACTAATATACAACAAATAGTAATAAAAATACATGAAATATGTAGTTAAAATAATCTCATCATCTATAATTTACATAACTAAGTCAATCCTAGATGATTCTCTTCACAAGTGAAAATATTGTTTATAAACTTCAATAATAGACTCTGTATAAACTATCAACAGAAACACAGAAGTCAGAGTCCAAGTCTCCAAACTACACACACTACTTCGGAAAATCAAATCCTTAGCTGATAGATAAACAAAATTCAACAGTTTAGTCTCTAGTATAATAAATGATTCATAAAAATGTACACATAGTTTTTTTTCACATGTGAAAATTTTTAAATGGAAGTTTTCTAAACATATAAACGATTATTTAATCAGCTAATATACAACAAATAGTAATAAAAATACATGAAATATGTAGTTAAAATAATCTCATCATCTATAATTTACATAACTAAGTCAATCCTAGATGATTCTCTTCACAAGTGAAAATATTGTTTATAAACTTCAATAATAGACTCTGTATAAACTATCAGCAGAAACACAGAAGTCAGAGTCCAAGTCTCCAAACTACACACACACAGAAGAACTTTTTACTAATTGCTAGATATAGACATCCGCTAAAGGCATACGTCAAATAATGTTGCCAAAAAAGCAAACACAGTTACTATATTAAACAATTTTAAAATATCATAATGTCATCAAAAAAGCAATAAAGCCAGTTAACGCCAAATCAACTTCATAAATCCTAAATCCAGTGCAAACTTGTCGACAGATCAACTAAAAACTATACTTATCTAAATTTGCATCCATATCATAACTATTGTCAATTTATATATTCATAGAAACCTAAACCAGCACCAGATCAACACAAAAAGTAAATCTAACATAAAATCTAACATAATGCCGTCATATTCAATAAAATCATTCTAATAGTACTAATATCTAAATTTTAACAACACAAATTACAATCACACAACTCAACAAAAACTAATTCAGTCAGATCTAAAAATAAAATTTCTCATTAAATAAATAAAATAATTAAGTAATATACAACAAATAATAATAAAATACATGAAATAAGTAGTTAAATGTTTATACATAAACAGGTAAAAAATAATAAAGTAATAAATATTATAAAATTACCTTTAACACTTTTAGGTTTCATCTTCTTCCAGAGATTATAAACGTCTGTTGAATTTCTCTTCGAGCATACAAACTGATTTAGGAAAACAAAAATATATTAATTGTTAATCTTATATATAAACTGATTTTAATAAGAAATTGATATATTTATTATCATAACAATATAACATACCTATGACAGATTTACCGTTTGCGAGTTTGAAAGGTGGTTATTGTGAAATATAAAATCTGGAATAAAATAAGAGAGAGAGAGTGTGTAGAAGATATTTATCTAAATCCTAATTCATCTGAATAAATTAAGAGAGAGAGTGTTTGAAAGGTGGTTATTGTGAAATATAAAATCTGGAATAAAATAAGAGAGAGAGAGAGTGTAGAAGATATTTATCTAAATCCTAATTCAACGACAATAAACTTTGTCGTTTTGGGCCATGGGCTCATTTAGGACTGGTAATAAGATATAAAATTATTTGTCCAACAAAACTAAAGCCTAAAATATTTTTGAATGTTATACACGGTTGAAATAAAGTCATATTTTAGGACCCGAGAACCGAACTGAAGATCATGTTTTGTTTCCATTTGAATTCTCAAGTCCGATACAAGAATTAAAGTTTTACTTGATAGTAACAACAAATTTTTAAAAACCGCCAAAATTCAATTTTCTATATATGTTTGCACAAAATCAAACTAATTAGGATTTTGTTCTACTTAATTTAGAACTTGACTGATAAATAAACATAAGAGTGAATTACATAATTGGTCCTTGTGGTTTGTTGAAAATTACAGAAAATGTCCCTGTGCTTTTTTATTGACGCGTTTCGTCCCTGTGGTTTACAAATCTTACGGATTTTGTCCCTCGTCCAAAAATGTCCGTTAAGTGTCTTGCGTTGTTAGTCCTTCGTTAGTGTAGTCCGTTAAGTGTTTTGCACTGTTAGTCCTTCATTAATAAATTTTGCACCGTTAGTCTTTATTTTTTAAAATATAGTTTTCCCCAATTAGTCCCTCCGTTAATAATAGTTTTCACCCGTTTTTGTCCGTTTTTATCCGTTTTCGTTCGTTTTTTATCCGTTTCCCCCCGTTTTTTTACGTTTTTAGACCGTTTTTTACGTTTTTATCCCTTTTCGTCTGTTTTTTACGCTTTTGTCCGTTTTTGTCTGCTTTTTATCCGTTTTCGACCCTTTTTTTACATTTTTATTCGTTTTCGTCAGGTTTTTTTTTAAGTTTTTGTCCGTTTTTGAAAAAAAAAATATCAAATTTAAAAAAAAAATTGAATAAAAAATTTCAAAAAAAATTTTTGAACAAAAATATTTTTTTTTCAAATATTTTTAAAAAAAAACGGACATTGAAAAAAAATTTCCGAAAAATATTTTTTTTCAAATATATTTTTTTAAAAAATCTTAAAAACTTTCCGAAAAATATTGAAAAAAAACGGAAATATTTTTAAAAATATTTTTTTATTCAAATTTTTGTTTTGAAATTTTTTATTCAATTTTTTTTTAAACGGACAAAAACGTAAGAAAAACCGATAAAAACGTACGAAAAACGGACACAACGTAAGAACAACGGAAAAAACGAAAGAAAACAGACAAAACATAAGAAAAACGGACAAAAAATTAAGAAAACGAAAGAAAAATTGACAAAAACTATATAAAACGAAAGAAAACGGACGAAAATAGTAATTTTTTATATAGTTTTCGTCCGTTTTCTTTCGTTTTATATAGAAAACGGACAAAAACTTAAAAAAAACTGACGAAAACGAATAAAAATGTAAAAAAACGGTCGAAAACGGATAAAAAACAGACAAAAACGGACAAAAGCGTAAAAAACAGACGAAAAGGGATAAAAACGTAAAAAACGGACTAAAAACGTAAAAAAACGGGGGGAAACGGATAAAAAATGAACGAAAACGGATAAAAACGGACAAAAACGGGTGAAAACTATTATTAACGGAGGGACTAATTGGGGAAAACTATATTTTAAAAAATAAAGACTAACGGTGCAAAATTTATTAACGAAGGACTAACAGTGCAAAACACTTAACGGACTGCACTAACGAAGGACTAACAACGCAAGACACTTAACGGACATTTTTGGACGAGGGACAAAATCCGTAAGATTATTAAACCACAGGGACGAAACGCGTCAAAAAAAAAAGCACAGGGACATTTTCTGCAATTTTCAACAAACCACAAGGACCAATTATGTAATTCACTCTTAAAAAAATGTATATTAATTTACCTGTTTCTTCTACATTATTACAATATCGAAAACCTGAAAGAGTGTATTCACTGACTGAAAAATTCAAACATTTTTGGGAAATTTAATAGAATGATAATAGTGGCCTTACATCAGATAATATAATAATCTATCGATTTGAAATATTTTCTAACCTTTACGGAAGTGCTGTTTAGAAGCTTCAGCATACTTTGAAACATCACACTCAATTGTTTCCCATTTGTCTAAATAAAAAAAAGATGAGCTCCTTGCCATTTGTCTTTCAGGTTTAACTATAAAAATAAATACAACTTCAGAAGAATAATATAAAAAACTAAAGTAAAGATAACATACCATAATCACTGGATTCAATGGCTTTAGAAGTAGCATCTACAATAACAATAATAGTCAATTATAATTTTTTTTTGATTAAAATATGAATATTATTTAACATACAAAGATTTGGAATGACTTTTTCACATGTGAAAAAAAAGTATTTAAAAATTAAAACTTAAGTATCCATATATTAGGTTGAAATAACTGATATAAAACACAATACTAGCATTTCAAATTTGAATTTTACCCTTACATCTCCTTGCCATTTTTGTCTTACACCTCCTTGCCATTTGTCTCTCAGGTTTAACTATAAAAACAAATACAATTTCAGAAGAATAATAAAAAATATATATATATAAAGTAAAGTAAAAATAACATACCATAATCACTGGATTGATTAGTTTTAGAAGTAGAATCTACAATAACAAAGAATATATAGTGTTAATTATATTGGTTTTTGATTAAAATATAAATATTATTTTATCATACAAAGATTTGCAATGAATTTTTCACATGTGAAAATAAAATTTACACTAAAAAACGAAGTATCATTAAGTTTTTAAAATTAACTAAAGATGTACATATTAAACAACAAATTCTGTACTGAAAAAAATACATCATTTTAATCAACAGACTTCATAAAACCCAAGTCAAATAATCAAAAAATTATAGATAATCATAAAAAAAAAAAAAAAAAAAAAAAAAAAAAAAAAAAAAAAAAAAAAAAACTGAACAAACACAATACTATCATAGAACAACGAACGAGAAAAAACACAAAAAAACAAACCTTTTGAAGCCATTAACAACCAAATTTTATCTAAACGATCACCTGATCATAATAAAACAAAAAATTAAAATATTAATGATAGATGTAATATAATAAACAGACAAAGTATAGTCTAAATAAATAAATAAAAATATATAATTTTAGAGGCGGCTTTACCGCTGAAAATGAAAATGAAAATGAAGAAGAAACAAACTAGGGTTTCAGTGTATGTTATAATGCCAATATAATTAAAACGTTTTTACGGGCTGGGCTTTGATGGGCTGAAAAACGGATTTATTATAAAGACACACACTACTTAAGTCCATAATAGATTAATTTTAACTTTCAATTTATTACTATCATTTCATGAAAATATTTTACATTTTTATTTATAATATATTTTATTTTTATAAAAATATTTCATAATATTTCAACTTTTTGAATATTTTAAATATTTCAAAGTTTGAGAAATATTTAATATTTCAAAGTTTGAGATAATTTTCACATGTGAAAAGTTCATTATAGATAAAAATATAATTTTTTTGATTATCTAAGCATTACTGTTTGTTATATAAAATATAGATCAAATTAAAAAGATTGCTACATAGCTTCATCAACAATAAAAAGTATTGTACATAGCCATCTCAAACTATCAGAAACTCATAAGTCATAACAAATCTCTCCTAGCTTTAACAATGTCTACACCCATGCCTATATGATGTTGGTGATTATGAGCAAAGCAGGATAACAATCAAACAGGAGGACCCCTAGCGTCAGTAAGCTGCTTTTTGACAAACCCAATCAGTTGCTCTGCTGTGATTATGTCATTTCCTACCATATCAGCAAGAACTTCCAACTTCAGTTCTAGCATTTTCTGCATAACCTTTACAGATACAGGATACTTTACAGATAGAGGATACTTGACATCTATAAACAAAGTGAGAACTAATCCGACAAGTGCATTAAATTTTCCCACAAGTGTGAACTAATCCCACAAATGCACTAAATTAACAATGTCAAAAATTCAATATTTCAACTTTCAGAATATTTTCACATATGAAAATTTCAAAAATACTGATGTAATAAAATATGTTATAATGGAATCCTTTATATCAAATTTGTCAAGTCAATGATGATAAACTAAATTTATTCATTAAACTATTAAATTTATTAAAAATATAAAAACGATAAAGTTTGCATAACATAAACTATAACCTGTTTTTACAAATATAAGCTGCTGTAAACTATAAAACAATAAAAATCTAACCTTATGTAAAAAATTATATGTTGTAATCTATAAATGTAATTTGAAACATTTTGGCCAATATATCGAAATCATTTTTCCTCTAAGCTTCAATCACTTTTTTCGCTTACATCCCTATTAGCAATAGCATATAGAATCATCTTCCTCCTTTCATCTTCTGATTTATCCTCAAATTCTTGAATCAACTTCAAAAACTTATTCTTTAACAAATTCAGGTCAGACAATAAAATCTTCGCAGCAAATCTTGATCGCAATAAATTCAGTTGTATACTTTGTTTTTGAGACTCCAAAGAAAGACCACAATCCCAATTTTTTAGACCGTTATAACTTTCCATATGAAGCATTAAAAAAACACCACAATCCACATGATTATTCTTCGTCCTCCATTTCATTTGCATCCTTGATGGGTTTGTATTTCTAATATCTTCAGACTTTGGATATTTAATGTGATCTAAATAGGCAACAAGAACTTTTTTCTACAAAACAAATTAATAAGAAAAAAAAAATTAGTACGAATTATTATAAGAACATATATAAAAACAGATGGGACGATAGTAGAATAACGCTAGTGATGAGCAGTATTTAATGATTGCTAGGAAATCTGATAAGGATTGGTGTAAACAAACGACTAATGTTTGCATCTAAAATTTCACATGTGAATAAAAGGGAGAAATATACTTACAATTTCTTCAGGAATGCCATAATATCTTTTACTGAAAGTAGGTCCATTGGCACTATTGTCAATAACTTTAAATGAACCATTTCTGAAATCAATACATATAATACATGTGTCCTTCATGACTAACAGGGAAGAAAAGCTGCAGTAAAAATAAAAGCAGCTTAAAAATTTTGTTAAATTTACATATCAACTATACATTAGTTACTGAATTTAAAAAAAAAAATTAAAAACATACCATATCAAATGTTTTCAATGACATAACATGCTTTTCATCATTTCTAAAACTTTCTTTAATTCTTTTTGTGAACACTTGTAACTTCTCCTGATCAGTATGCTTTTCAATAAAGTATGATGGATTCTGCATAATAAATAATGAAATTATTGTTTTTAAATATGATAAATACTATAAATATATATAGTTATATATAACAAAATTACTTACAATCACAGAGATTTTAAAGAAAAATCTAGATGGTAACGTATCATCTTCTTTATATAATTCCAAAACGTTGAGAATCTCTGACCATATATCGATGACATTCGTTGACAATTCCAAACTTGGGGTTAATGTTTCCATATCAATATGAGTTAAACAATGGGCACTTTCACTTTTAAAAATTGGTTCCCTGTAATATTTGAAAAAAATAAATAAATAAGATTAGCATATAGTCAATATTGAATAGATAAAAGGACTTCTGAAATATTAATGTTTTTTTAAAATAAAGTTACCATTTAGGCGCTGTCATTGCAAATAATGTATTAGCAACAATTTGTTCATCTTCTGAAAGAGGCTTTTTAGGGTTTACAGGTTTATACTGAAAAGGAGAAAGACGATCTGGTCCATCATATATATCAACATAAGCATAACTTAAATCATCCACAGAACATCCAAAATCTGCCAAAAAATATATAATAAAAAATAATATTAATTGTTATAAACATGATTAATGTATAAAAAATAAAAAATAAACTTAAATTGATATTTTTTTCACATGTGAAAAATATTATAAATTGTGATAAAATTACAAAATTCTATGTTTTTTCACATGTGAAAAATGAAAATTGTAAAAATAATATAATTGAAAATTGTAAAAATAATATAATTAAAATAAGCAAAAAATAATAATTGAAAATTTAAAAAAAAAAAAAAAGTTTTAATAATTAATATTATTACAAACCATAATAATCCACAAATCATCAAGTTTTTGAATAAACTAAACCTTGATCATCTACCAGAAAATCTTCAACTGCTATTTGAGAATCTAAAACTTCTTGAGTTTCAGGTTGAATCACTTCCGAGTCTTTTTTTTTATGAGAATGTAACATGAGATTTTCATCCAGTTGTTGTTTGTTTTTTGGGGGATATTCTTTCGAAGTAGTAGAATCTTGAATTGGTGACCCAGCTTGAATTTTTTCAGTGCTCATTTCATCTTTATCTTCTGCTTCTTTTGAAGAATCAACTTTGTAAGTAGTAGAATCAACTTCAGTTTCAGCTTTCCGAGAATCTTGAACTGCATTCCAAGAATCTTGAACTGCTTCTTTTGAAGAATGTTGAACATCTAAAACTTCTTCAGTTTGTGTGTCTTCTTTATCAGTATCTTCTGCTTTGTTATTTTCAACACCTTGTGCTTCATATTGCATCACTCCTGAGTCTTTCAAAAATTCTGCACGTTCACCTCCCTGAATTTTTTCAGTGCTCATTTCATCTTTATCTTCTGCTTCTTTTAAAGAATGTTGAACATCTACCTGAGAATCTTGAACTGCATTCCGAGAATCTAAAACTTCTTCAGTTTCATCTTTGTAAGTAGTAGAATCAACTTCAGATTCAGGTTGAAGAACACTTAGTGGTCCAGCTTGTGTGTCTTCTTTATCAGCATCTTCTGCTTTGTTATTTTCAACACAATGTGCACGTTCACCTCCCTGAGTTTCATGCATCTGGAAAACTTCCTCTATAACTTTATTAGGTTGTTTTTCAACTGTTACTTCTTCTACACATTCAGTCAAGCTAGGACATCTATTTGTATCAGAATGTAACATGAGATCTTCATTCAGTTGTTCTTTATTAGGTTGTTTTTCAAAAACATCTACAACTTCTTCACTTTTACCTTTACTGTTTTTAGCTTGAAGAACAATTGGTGCAAAATCTTGAATTGGTGACCCACCTTGAATGTTTTCAGTTATCATTTCTTCTTTATTTTCAAAAGTATCCTTAACGATTAGTAATCCAGCTTGTAGAACACTTGGTCCAGATTCTTGAATTGGTGATATAGCTTGGCTAGTACCAGTTTCTTCATTCATACTTTTTTTAGGATGGAATATCTCAAAGCAATGATCATTTCCCCAATAATTAAAAAATTAGCGTTAATAAAAATTTAAAGATAATTTCACATGTGAAAAATATAAGTTATTAAAAAATAAAGCAAGAAAAAATACTTTTCACATGTGACAGTATTTAGTTTCACATGTGAAAAAAATCTATAAATTTTTATAAAAATCAAATGGATTTAAATTTTACCTGACTTTCATCATCTGAAATGACTGAAGTTTCATTCATTGAAATATCATGATCTCCCATAATCCCTTTTCTTTTCATATCAACTGGAACATTGCCATCACCTTTCTCTACCAAATCATTATCTTCCTCTACCAGAGAATTTTCAGTGCTCATTTCATCTTTATCTTCTGCTTCTTTTGAAGAATGTTGAACATCTACCTGAGAATCTTGAACTGCATTCCAAGAATCTAAAAATTCTTCAGTTTCATCTTTGTAAGTAGTAGAATCAACTTCAGGTTCAGGTTGAAGAACACTTGGTGGTCCAGCTTGAGTGTCTTCTTTATCAGCATCTTTTTCTTTGTTATTTTCAACACCTTGTGCTTCATATTGCATCACTCCTGAGTCTTCCAAAAAATCTGCACGTTCACCTCCCTGAATTTCATGCATCTGGAAAACTTCCTCTATAACTTTATTAGGTTGTTTTTCAACTGTTACTTCTTCTACACATTCAGTCAAGCTAGGACGTCTATTTGTATCAGAATGTAACATGAGATCTTCATTCAGTTGTTCTTTATTAGGTTGTTTTTCAAAAACATCTACAACTTCTTCACTTTCAGCTTGAAGAACAATTGGTGCAGAATCTTGAATTGGTGACCCACCTTGAATGTTTTCAGTTATCATTTCTTCTTTATCTTCAACAGTATCCTTAATAATTGCTTGATCTGTGCTAAACCGTCAAGTCTAATCACACAAGCTGGCCACTTGTGAATGGCCAACCGTAACAGACTTAAAACATCTTAAGCACAAATGCAATGAAGATCTGGAGAATAGAATGAATTCCCGGGTCGTTTAGTCCCACGGAGACTCAATGGTGTGTCAAAACTGATTCAGATGATAGAGTGATCACTAAGGATAGTGATCTGTAAAGGTTTTGATTAGAAATATTACACTACTGATTGATTGGAATGGAATGGAATACAGAATTGGAAAGCACAACAATCAGATAAAAGAAACGTAAAACTTACGTTTAAAAACTACGTACACGCACAAAATAAAAAGTAAAATCTAAGAAATAAAAGACCTAAAAATATGAAAATAACATTTTGGAATCCTAAAAATAAAAGAAAATTATTAGAAAAGAAAATTATTTTTAACACTATTTAATTAATTATTATTAATTAAAAACTATTTTAACTATTTAATAAATACTCTAAAATAGAAGAAAATACAAAAGGCTAGAAAAATAAACTTATGATTCAAAAAAATCTAAAATACTATAAAACTAATTTTAAAATTAAAAATATATTTTTCACACTTTTTATCTAATTATTACTAATTAATTATTATTTAAAATACACTTAAATACTAGAAAATATAAAATAAACCTGGAAAAATAAAATTTTAACTTGGAAAAATATAAAATATGATAAAACTAATTTTAAAACTGAAAAGATATTTTTTATGCTTTTTAATTATTTATTACTAATTAATTACTATTTTTAACTATTTAAAATTATAATAAATACTAAAAAGATAGAGAAAAATATGAAACTTTTTCTAAAAATACTATATGATGACAGAAAACTAAGAAAAATAGAAAAACAAGATTTGCTTATTAATAAGCTAAAAAGAAAAATCAAAAAGCTAAAACCTATTAAATAAATGCTATCACTGATTTTAAATTGGTCTTTTTCTGGATTTTCTTTTTGAAAACTACTTTACTACTGATTTTATGAAACTTTAACAAAGACAAAAATTTTACAAACTACAAATAAGCAGTTTTACAAGCTTATAATCCAAACAGTGGCTTAATGAGCTTATTTTGGAGAAATAAGCTCAAACAAGCTAACCAGCTAAAACAAAAGCTTAAAATAGATGCAAACAAGCTAGATGAACTGAAATGAAGCTAAGAGATACAAAGAAGCACACTGAAAAGCTATAAACAAGCAAATAAGCACTTGGTTATAACACAGAAATGGGACAAGCTTTAAGCTACTTGCAGCCCTAGCCAACAAGCTTCAAAATGAAAATTTAAGCTTGAGACTTCAAGATGACCAGGTTGGCTTTCCAAAGAAACAAAGTTCACAAGATTTGACCCACTAATAAGCTCTGTGCAAGCTTATCAATATGGACCTATTCACTGTGCACAGGGCAGTGTTTTCAAACAGGTACCACAAATAAGCCAATTAAAAAGCACTTAATAAGCTAGACAGAAGTGAACTAACATTTTTCTATTTTTGTTTAGCAACTAGACTTTAATACCCTAAGAGCTTTTAAGCTAAAACTTATTATTAAACCCACAGTGAAATTATCTAGTTTAATCAAAAACGACCAAATGAAAATTTTGACTTTTTGTAAAAACCAAGAGATTTGACTAAAATGAAATTTAAACTAATCCTAAGCACTGATTATGTTGTTAAAAGGTGATATAAGACTGATTTGATCAACACTAACAACTTACTAACACAAAATCATGATCATGAATCATGAAATTCACACAGTGGACACACAATTTAATCCAAAGCTAGTTTTGACTTTTCACCCAATTGCCACTGGTTTTATTTACTTGATTGAGATATTAGGTGTGTATATGACACAAAGCAAGCACCAACAAACAATACAAACAAGACTTTTAACAGTTTAGACAGGTAAATCCAAACACCCTTTAAGCAACTGTTTTGGAATTTTTCAAAGCAAATCGCAAATTCAAACCATGAAAGTTATTGCAGACCTTATAGCATTACTTATTAGGACTAATGAAACCTAAAACAACAACCAAAACAACATCAAAATCAGAAATAACAATGATGCACTATTAACTGTCAAAAAGAGATTTTTGCTAAATACCAATTTCAAAGAACAACCTACTGATTTTACTGATTAATTTTACTTAACTAAGACTAATTAACACAAAGAAACAGAAATTTAAACTAATGAACAATTACAACAGTGAAATGCAAGAATGATTAAAAAGGCTTACAAAAGCTTCCAAGCTCAAAACTGAGATCAAGAACCAATGAACACCCCTATTAGCTTACCACTAAGCTTCTAACCCAAGGCCATCCATAATTCACCCTGCTCCAGCTGTGAACACCCTTTCCATATGATTGTTTGAATTTTAAACTATTTAATTGGTAATTTTGGTGATTTTTGCTTTTTGATGCTAAACTGAATTTTAAAGTTTCTAAAAGCTTGGATAAGCTTTATAGGAGCTTACATGTGCTTATTAGTCCATAATTACAGCTACTTAACAACATTCAAACATTCTTGAGATTTTTGAACTTGGAAATGCAAAAACTTGAAATGAGATTAAAACTTGAAATTAGTTACTGGAAAATATTCAAATACACTCAAGATACTTAAACAAAGTTATTACAAGCTTGAAATTTTACTGAAAGACTTAAAGAAAAAAATACGATTAAGAAAATTCAAAGATTACACTAGATGATCATATACATTGCATCCCATCCTTCCTTTATACACTTTTGTGACTTCTAGATGTCCTCTGATTGTTTCCCACCATATCTGAGCCCTTGGATCACTCTAATTCATCAGAACCATACACTTGGATTTTTGGCGCCAATTTTCTTCAAAGCAGGTTTGAGCTTTAAATGGAGTTGGTTCCAATCAATTAAAGGTTTTGGTGTTTAGAGGAGGTGGAGGGGACAAAGTATGGAGAGGGGGGTTGAAAAGGATGGAAAACCACTCTGGTTTTGGAGAATCAGGGCTTGTGAGGACGATGTACAGTGTTTGGGCGGTATTTCACTTGGTTTGACTTTCGTTGACCGAGGGATTAATAATACGGGGGTCAAGCTCAAGGGTCATGGGGTTCAAAATGTGTTATGACCTGGCTCAAGGGTCAAGGGTGGGGGTCAAGGGTCAAGAGGTTTGGGCTAGCAGCTGGGTAAGGATTGGATTTGGGCCTAGTTTGGTTTGATATTTAAAATGAGGATCCGTTTGGTTTAACTATGATAACAAGGACCAAAAATGAAATTTTATCAAACTTGAGGACTGAAAATGCCAACTTTCCAAACTTATCACAAGGACCAATTTTGACAAACTTTGATAGTACAAGGACCCTTTTTGCATTAAATCCCATTTTTAGAAATCCAAGGACCATTTTTGCAAATTTTCAAAGTTTAGGGACCTTTCTTGCCAATTGACCAAAGAATCATTCAAGGATCATTTTTTTACAACTTAGAATATTTCAGGGACCTTGAATGATAAAATTCCACATTTTGAATTCCAGGGACTAGATTTGACAACTTTTAAAACTTGAGGGACTAAAACTGCCAATTTTGCAAACTTGATATATTTTTCATCTGATTTTGATATTTTTGCATTTAAAACACATAAAACACTGATTTGTGATATTTTGATCATTTTGATGTGTTTCTGAGTGTTTTCAGATGATTTTGCAGTTTAGATTATACAAAAATGATGAGTATTTAGACACTCATCAATCCCCCACACTGAGATATTGCTAGTCCCTAGCAATGATTTGAGAAAACTTAATGGATTTGAAAAACTCTTTACCAAAAGCCATCACTTCTGGAGTAGCCAAATGTTTCAGTTCAAGTAAGAACTATGGTACACTGATAACCATCTGATTTATTGGCAAATCATAAACCATATAATGGATTTGATGTGTCTTTACCAGAAGCCGTACCCTTCTGGACTAGCCAACTCTTAGATAAATTATCAGAATTATCTTTGGTGAGCTGAATACCAATTATGGATTTTCCACTGCCTTTACCACAAGCCATAACCTTGCGGGCTAGCCAACTCTTCACTTTTTAGGATATGGTGAGTTGAGAACCATACAATTTTGGGCAAATTGCAAGCCATATAAACGGATTTGAGAAATCTTTACCAAGAGCCGTTTGCTCCTGGATTATCCAATCCTTTTGTCTTACAGACATGGCGGACTGATAACCAAGATGAGTAAGTGTAGAACACTTACTCCAAAAAAAAATTTGGCCAAAAACGGGGGAATTGGGTGGATAATACATGATAAAATTCGTGAGAATTCCCCCCCACACTTAGAAATGAATATTGCCCTCAATATTCAAAGTACCGGCGGTTATGCCGAAACAAAGAACGTAAAAGGGAAATACTACGGCCATTATTTAGAAAGATTTTTTTTTTTTTTTTTTTTTTTTTTTTTTTTTTTTTTTTAAGAACATGATTTTATATACAACAGCGTGGGGAAACTCCCCCACACTAGGGTGGTAGAAAGGAGGAAAGAAGACAGAAATATGGGTGAAAACCCATATGGTGTGTGCTAAAGCTTTTGATTCCCGAGTCACTAGCTTGACTCGATCCCCGCATTCATTGGTTCATGGGGAAAGTTTGTAAATCCGGGACAACCACAGGGGGAATGTCCTCTCCAAAATAATGCTTCACTCGATGACCATTCACTTTAAAATTAGGACCATCGGGTTGAGATAACTCAACGGTACCATAAGGATAAACCTTAGCGATAGTAAATGGACCAGACCAGCGGGACTTGAGCTTTCCCGAGAAAATCTTCAATCTTGAATTGAAAAGAAGGACTCGATCACCAACGTTGAAAACGCGGTTCTTGATTTTAGAGTCATGAATCTTCTTTGTCTTTTGCTTGTAGATCAAAGAGTTCTCGTAAGCTTGATCACGAAGTTCATTTAATTCATTCATTTGAACTTTTCTATGATCACCAGCTGTCTGTATATCGAAGTTTGCATGCTTTAAGGCCCAGTAAGCCTTGTGCTCTAACTCAATCGGAAGATGACATGCCTTTCCGTACACTAGCTTGTATGGAGTACACCCGATGGGTGTTTTGTAAGCTGTACGGAAGGCCCAGAGTGCGTCATCTAGCTCATCCGACCAGGATGCACGATTTTCGCCTACTGTCCTTTCAAGGATTCTTTTAATACCACGGTTTGAAACTTCCACCTGCCCACTTGTTTGGGGGTGGTATGCAGTAGAGAGACGATGGGTAACACCATACTTTTGCATGACACGATCAAATTGGTCATTACAAAAATGTGTACCACGATCACTGATTATCGCTCTCGGAGTTCCAAACCTGGCAAACAGAGATTTCAAAAATTTCACAACAACTCGGGCATCATTGGTGGGTAAAGCTTTTGCTTCAACCCATTTTGACAGATAGTCAACAGCCACGAGTATGTACTTGTTACCACGAGACGAAGGAAATGGCCCCATAAAATCAATACCCCATATGTCAAATATCTCACAAACTTGAATGGCATTTTGTGGCATTTCATTTCTTCGAGATATATTTCCATGACGTTGACAAGCGTCACAAGCTTTGACAAATTCGTGGGCATCCTTATAGATTGTGGGCCAATAAAACCCGGAATCAAACACCTTTTTGGCGGTGTAGTTTGGACTATGATGGCCCCCGGTGGGTCCAGCATGGCAAGCTGTGAGAATGTCAATAGCTTCCTGACCATAAACACACCGTCGGATGACTTGATCCGCACAGATTTTGAATAAGAAGGGGTCGTCCCAGAAATAATGTTTAACATCTTTGAAGAATTTATTCTTCTGTTGGGTCGACATCCCTTTCACAATGAAGTTACCCGCATGGTAATTTGCGAAGTCAGCAAACCATGGGGTGGTAGAATTTCCACGAAAAGAAACCGCATTGAGTGTCTCGAGAGGAAATGTTTCATTTATTTCCTTTTTCTCGAAAACATCTTGGTGAGGGTTTTCTAATCTGGACAGATGATCAGCAGCTAGATTCTCAGCTCCTTTTTTATCACGTATAATGATATCAAATTCTTGGAGGAGGAGAATCCAACGAAGCAATCTCGGCTTTGCATCTTGTTTTGCAAAGAGATATTTGAGAGCCGAGTGATCCGTATACACTACGCATTTGGTCAAGATTAAGTATGGCCGAAACTTCTCAAATGAATACACCACGGCTAATAGCTCTTTTTCTGTGGTGGTGTAATGAGTTTGAGCTTCAGTCATAGTCTTACTTGCGTAGTGAATAGGCTGAAAATGCTTATTTCTTCGTTGCCCTAGGACTGCACCGAGAGCAAAATCACTTGCATCGCACATGAGCTCAAAAGGCAAGTCCCAGTCGGGAGCAACGAGAATGGGTGCTTCAGTAAGCTTTTTCTTCAATGTTTCAAAAGCTATGATGCACTCGGGTGAGAAGATAAAAGGAGCATCCTTTTCAAGAAGATGGGTCATAGGCCGGGCGATTTTAGAAAAATCTTGTATGAATCTGCGATAGAAACCGGCATGACCTAAAAAACTCCTAATACCTTTGACGGTAGTAGGATGAGGTAATTTAGCAATAACATCGACTTTTGCTCTATCTACCTCAATCCCGTTCTTTGAAATTTTATGGCCAAGGACTATGCCTTCTTTGACCATAAAGTGGCTCTTCTCCCAATTTAGACAAAGATTGGTGTCTTCACACCTTTGAAGCATTTTATCTAAATGGGAGAGACATGATTGAAAAGAATCCCCAATGACCGAGAAGTCATCCATAAACACCTCCATTGTTTCCCCGATCATGTCGTGGAAAATGGCCATCATACATCGTTGGAACGTGCCAGGAGCATTACATAAGCCAAAAGGCATACGTTTGTAGGCAAAAGTTCCGTATGGGCAGGTGAATGTGGTTTTCTCTCGATCCTGTGGATCAATGGGGATCTGAAAGTAACCCGAGAAACCATCAAGGAAACAATAGTATTCATTCCCTGCTAATCTCTCAAGCATTTGGTCCATAAAGGGTAGAGGGAAATGGTCTTTACGAGTGACGTCATTCAACTTACGATAGTCAATGCAAACACGCCATCCCGTAACCAATCGAGTTGGAATTAACTTGTTATCTTCATTTGTGATAACAGTTATGCCACCCTTTTTCGGAACACAATGAATTGGGCTGACCCAAGGACTATCTGAGATAGGGTAAATCAATCCTGCATCAAGAAGTTTGATAACCTCTTGTTTGATAACATCATGGATTTTTGGATTTACTCGTCTCTGATGTTGAACTGCTGGTTTAAAGTCATCCTCCATCAAGATTTTATGAGTACAAAACTCAGGGTTTATACCTTTGATGTCGGAGAGTTTCCAAGCAATTGCTTGCTTGTGTGACTTCAAGATTTTTATGAGAGCAGCTTTTTCATCTTTACTCAAATCTCGAGCAATAATGACGGGTAATTTATCATCACCCTCAAGAAATGCATACTCGAGATGAGGAGGTAAGTCCTTAAGCTCAATCTCAGGAAATTCTTCAGTTTTCTCAACTGACTTGACTTCCTTGTTATGAAGTTTGATGGGAGGGAGAGGAGGAGAAGTATCCAGATTTGACATCTTCTTTAGAAGAATATCTCCCTCCAGATTAATCTTATTTTGATTAATCTCATTAGGAATTGAATCACTAGAGTGAGGGGTTGATGATGGATCACCATTAAGCAACTTCTCAATAAGAAGTATGTCCCCCTCAATATCAATTGGAGCGTGATCAATTTCCCATGGAACAGAATCACTAGCCAAGTATGCTTCAATCTCATCTAAGATGAAGTCGCTTCCCTCAAACGGAGTGAGAGAAGGAGTAGAATTGGCTATGATAGGTTGAGAAGATGTGGTGGAATCCCCACTCATAGAATTATGAGAATAACCAAGAACTTCTTGGGAGTACTCGTCAGAAGCAACATCAATGATATCTATTCGGTTAACCGATTCAGAATCATAATTTGCGGAGTACCTCGAAGTTTGGTCAAGGTTGAAGGTGACAGCTTCATTACCAACACGTAATGTGATTTCCTGCTCAAATACATCAATGAGAGCACGGCCCATTCTCAGGAATCCTCGACCAACAATGAGAGGAACCCGATGATCGGCATCAAAATCAACAACCACGAAGTCAGCTGGAAAATGGAACTTTCCTACTTTCACAAATACGTCCTCAGCAATGCCAAGAGGACGGGATATGGAACGATCTGCAAGCTCGAGAGTCATGCATGTAGGAGTGAGTTCCGGAAGAGAAAGTTTCTTCCACACTGAATAGGGCATAAGGTTTATGCTTGCACCAAGATCTGCTAGGGCAAAGCATTCAACCATTCCTGGGAATACACATGGTAAGAGAAATTTCCCAGGATCTCCAAGTTTTTCTGGAAGCTTCTTCAGAATAACTGCTGAGCAGTTTTCGTTAAGAGGAGTTTTTGCCATTTCAAACAGCTTTTCCTTATTGCTTAACATGTGTTTGAGAGTCGATGCGAACTTGGGCATCAGCATGATAGCATCCGCAAAGCTTATGTCAAAGTGTAATTCTTGGAAAATTTGGAAAAATTTGTCCATTTGATGACTGGCTTACTCGCGGAGCTTTTGGTCATTCAAACGTGATGGGTAAGGAATAGAAGATTTGGATTTCTGATTCTCAACAGGAGCTACAGGAGGTTCAAAAACAACTCCTTGATTTGACTTGGGTTTCTGGACCATTTGAGGTTGGACTACCGAAGGTAGGACGTGTGCGGTACTTCGTGGGCTTGAATAATGCACCTTGTCCGTTGTTTCCTTGGTAACTTGACTCATTGCCACAGGTGGAGGAGGCATTGGAGTCGTAGGTCCATTGTGTGTCGGAGGTTCACTTTCCACTACCTTTGGGAGAGAAGAAGAAGAGGTAGTAGGAACAGCAGGTCCATCATATGAAACACCACTTCTGGTTGTGATCGCCTTTGCATCGCCCCTCGGGTTAGCGATCGTGTTGCTCGGAAGTTTTCCTGAGCCCGAGGGTTGATCATTTAAAGACTTCTTAAGATCAGCGATCTGACTGACCAACAACCTGTTCATTTCATCTTGGGATTTCATGAACTGCTTCAGTAACTCATCAGATGATGGTCCTGGAGGAACAATGACGGGAGGAGCTGGAGGGATAATTTGAGGCCGTATGTTTTGATTATAGCCAAAATTCCCTTGATTAGGATTCATATTCCCATGAAATTGATTCCCTCGATTGAAATTGTTTTGATGAAGGTTTCCTTGATGTTGGAAACCTTGATTGGGTCCAGGATAGAAATTACCTTGGTTTTGATAACCTTGGTTCATTCTTGGTTGGTTTTGGTTCCGGTTTTGCATGTTATGATTTTGGTTAAACCCGGGTGGTGCCTGATTAGTGTTAGCTCGGTAGTGTGATTCATTTTGAGG